>JAKSZU010000019.1:26991093-27468593 GCA_026018925.1 Tupaia tana
GCCATGCATAAATGATTTAGGAAAATGAACATTGCTTCTTTGTAGGATAGTTGAAAGAGGGTACAGCCATGTTTTTTCAATTACACACAATGAGAAAAATATACAGTAAAATGGCTTTATCCAGGCCCTAGAAAATGTTTCTTCCTGAAGCTTACTGAATTGTATTTATGTCCTCCCCCCAAAAAAGAATCCAGTTGTAAAGGAGAGAGAGAGGTCTTTTTCACAAGGTTTTACTGTGTCGTGATCCTCCCGCTGTAGGCCCGAGTAGTCGGATTACAGGCACACACAAATTCACCTATCATGTTTGAGTTGGCCTGAAACCAAACTCCAGCCTCCCAGGTGGCTTGCAGTCTCCCAGGCTGCAGTGCTGCCCATGTACTACCATTTTTGTCTTTGTCCAAAGATAGCAGTGCAATTCTATGCCTCCATTCTCTTTCTTAAATTTGTGTCTAAAATGTATCTTCCTTTCCTAAGACTTTATTTTCCATTATACTGACATGCAAGAGTTGCTTTTCCCCCCGCTTTTCACTCTATATTTTAGAGTTTTCCACTATCATGGAGAAAAAAATAGCTTTTTCCACTTTCTAAAACCTTATGGTTTTAAGAGTGGGATTATCGAATTATTAAAGAACTAAGCACACATTTGTTCTAACTACTCATGTAAGAGCTTATTCATTTAAATTTTAGAAACATTTCTTAAGATTTAAATAACCTGTTTTTGAAGCTTTCCTTAATACTTGTACAGAGTAAGTGCTCAATATTTACTTAAGTTGAATCCTTCAAAGAAATAATGTGATAGATAAGCTGCTGATTTGTATTTTTCACTTGACACTTAAGAAAAAAAGAATTTCAGGGCCAGTAGATGCATAGTGGTTATGTCTCTGGGCTCCCACATGGCCAACCATGTTTCAAGTCCTGGACCCGGTGGTTTGAAAATTACAAGGGGCACATGTGCATGTATGCACAAGATCCCAGGAAGAGAATGAAAAAGGAATTGTGGCACGGCCCATCCCCCTGGAGCGGTGATTTCTCACTTACCCTCTCACTGTTTCTGTTCAGCAAACACACTTGCCCTATGGCAAAAACCTGTAAAAAAAGAATTTTTCCAAATGGTGTTTGCACACCAGAGGGAGCAATACAGAGATGAGGGAGAAGGAGAGGGAGGAAATACTCTCAATGTGTTGTGGTCATGATATAATTACTTCTCTTTCATCTCTGTCTCCTTTTGGGATCTGGGACATACATGCACAAGTGCCCAGGATTCTACAAGTCAATGGGTCCAAGACTTGAACCATGTAGGTGGCATGTGGGATCCAGTTCCCTTAACCACCAGGTCATGGGCTGCCCTCATTTGGTACTTTTTTTTTTTTTCTTTTTTTGGAGAGGTTTTTTTTTTTTCACTATAGGGCGCGTACGCTCGCCAGACAGACAGAGAGAGACATAGAGACAGAAAGCGAGAAATCACCCCCCCGGGGGGATGGTCACGCCGCAATCCCTTCTCCTCCATTCTCCTCTCGGGATCTTGGGCACGCACGCACACACGCCCGGCGTGAGTTGTAAGCCACCGGGTCCGAGACGCGAACCGCGGTCGACCACGTGGGAGTGCAGCGACATAGCCATTACACTAACTGCTGGTTCCCTCATTTGGTACTTTTGACATCTGCTTTGTATTAAAGGTATTCGTATGTTTCATATCCCTAATGATACTATCAGTTTCTTGAGGTAGGAGTCATGCCTTGTATTTCTTTGGCTACTTCGTACTACCTAGCACAGAGCCTTGCATGCTGTGAATGTTCAATAAACAGTTACATTGAGTGAAAAACAAGTCCAATAAAGAGTACCTTCTGAAAAATTTAAAATGAACACTAGTGAAATATTAGAATTTATTTTTTTAATAGGATCATAAAGATCTACTGCTATCATTTATATTCAGTATTGATGATTAAACTGGAAACTCAGGTCAGTGCAATGAGAGTAAAAGAAAGAAGAAGCTGGACTTGGTGGCATGCACCTCCAATCCCATTGATTTAAGAGACTGACGCAGGAGGATTGTCCACGTCTGGTCTGGGCAACATGACATTTTTAGTCTAAAAGAGTGGCACATTCCTGTAATCCCAGCTGGTAGGCTGAGGCAAGAGGATCATGACTGTAAGACCCTGTCAAAAGAAAAACAAACAATTGTAATAAAAGGCAAAAGCTAACTGAAACCAGAGGAAAAGAAAAAAATAGAGGAAGAAGAGACAGAGGAGAGGGAGAAGGAAGGGGAAAAAAAGGAAAGAGGGAGGAAGGAGAGAAAAATGACATGGCCAGAAAAGATGAAGATCAAGAAGACAAAAGAAGTGTAATTGTACATGAATAATATGGTTATCTCCATATAAAACCCCAAAACATATATAAATGAATACTATAATTTATGAGAGATTTTATCAAGCTTGCCAGATTTAAAATCAAAATATGTAAGCTGAATGCCAAAACACTAACCTCACAAAAAAAACTTCTTAAAACTATTTTAAGAGATTTTATAATAATATAAAAATAAAAAATAGAGATACATAAACAATATTAAGAGTAAATGGAACAAAAATATGTGAGACTTTAATGGATAAAATTATGATATTTTGTTTATAAATATTAAAAGGTTGTGAGATGCACCATGCTCATGAATAAGTAGATTTAATATGACAATATATTCAGTGGTATAAATTCAATGTAATTCCTATCCAAATCTTAGCTAGAGTTTTTAATAGATGTTTACAAAATGGGAATTGACCAAATTATTACTTCTAGCCAAGACCAAAAACATGGACAAAATATACAGAACAATGATTTTGTTTGTTTGCTGTAGGGTATGTGTACTTGACAGAAAAACGGAAAGAGAGAGAGAGAGGAGAGCAAAGAAAAGTGAGAAATCACTTCCCTGGGGCATGGCCAACCTGAAATCTCTTTTCCTCCATCCTCCTCTTGATATTTTGGGCATGCACACTATGCACCTGGTATGTTTTCAAGCCTCCAGTTCCAAGACTTGAACCACATACTTGGCTACATGGTATCAAGCCACCTTAACCTCTGTGCCACCTGCTAATCCAGAGCAATAACACTGTATATTAGTCAATGAAGGTCAGTAAGCAATCCCTGAAATACGGAAAACAATGAGGTAAGCCCTACACTTACCCGAACTTATTTCCTTGAGAGAGTTTCCATACCAGGTTGCAGAGACTCAAACCCAAGGGAGTCAGGTGGACTCTCTAAGTTCAGGAAATGTATTTTCTAGTCCAGGGCTGAAGTGGCTAGAGGACGCAGGCTAGAATACTAGAGGGGAGAAAACTGCACAGAGAGCGTACCCTTATAGATCACAGAAAACTTGAGTTTTCAGAGAAGCACTGGTAAATACTGGTGATGAGAACTACTCAAGGTCAAAGAAAGAAATATCTGGAAAGATAAGAGATAGCAGTTTCTGGCACTCACACTGGGCCAGATACAGTGCCTGTATCCATCACCCAGTTAGAAACCATGTGACTTATAGATAATCATAGAGACTTGCGGCAGTAGTTGGTAACAACCCTAGCCTGAACTCTGTTCTGTGCCCACTTAACACATTTTAAAACTGAGAAATAAGAATATCAAACCAATTCCAAAAACAAAGCTCAAGAATAATTATAGCAAAATAAAAATATCCAGCACCCGAAAAGGCAAAATTCAAAGTGTCTGTCATACAATAAAAAGTTACCAGGCATACAAAGAAGCAAGAAAACACTTCCATTCAGTTTCATTGGTTCCCTTGTCCATTATTCTGTTACTCTCAACCTAAGTGGAAGATTTATTTTAAATCTAAAGCAGTTAATGCAGAATGAACACATGAAAGAAAAGGAATCAGTGAAGCAATGAAAGAGCCAGAAAAGCTTGATTAATATTTGGAAACAATATTTTCATAGCTAACATTACAGATTGGTGGGGAAAATAATAGCTATTTAATAAATGGTGTTGGAATAAATGGTCAGTCAAATGAAAAAAAAAGTAAAATGGAATTTCATCTCAGAAAATAGACAAAGTTTATGTAGAGGTAGATTAAACGTTAAAATTCAAAAATCACAACTTTAAAAATTTTAGAAGAAAATAGAGAACCCTCTTTAATTTGTGATAAAAATATACCTTAAGACAAAAAATACTACAAATAAATTTGAGAAATTTAACTATAGTGCCATTTGAAATTTTTTTTATCAAAAGATACCACAAAATAAGTGAAGATGCAAACTCCAGCTAGCAGAAAGATATATTCAACACGTATCATTGGCAATTAGTACCCAGAATATAGAAAGAATCTAAGGAGAAAAACAACCCAATTTTTAAAAAATTAACAAAAAATAGAAACGATTTACAGAGGTAGAAATGTAGATGTCCAATAAACACACTAAAATATTCACTTATACTATTTACCAGCAATATGGAAAAGAAAGCCATGATGGGAAGCCATTTTAAACTCGCCAAAGACAAACATCGAGAAAGTGTCCAAAACCCAGCTGTTGTTGGGGGAGTGGAGAAGGAGGACAGCACTGACTGCTGGTAGAGTGTAATGGTCTCACAAAGCTGAAAAGGCACAAACCCCAAATCCAATAATTTCACTCCCTATGAAAAGCCCAAGAGAAATGAACATATACGTGTGAACCTAGAGACACAGTAGTAGCATGCTGATGGCCTTATTACTGTAAACCTTCCTCTCAACAACTCCAAGAAAGAGAACATAATGCCAAATGAAACAGCCTAAACAGGACACTGGTTACATAAATTACAGAATTTTCACACAAGGGCCCAGCAGACGGCGTAATAGTTAGGTCACTGGACGTCCATGTAGTCCACTGGGGTTTGAGTCCCTAACCTGGCAGTTTAAAACTCCCATTGTGTGTGTGTGTGTGTGTGTGTCTGTGTGTGCCTGCCCAAAATCCCAAGAGGAGAATGGAGGATAAGGGATTGCAGCATGGTCATCCCCTGGGGTGTAATTTCTCACTTTCTGTCTCTCTGTCTCTGTCTCTCCAGTGAGTGCACATACCCTATAGCAAAAAAAAAAAAAAAAAAAAAAAAAAAAAAAACCTTTCTCTAAAAAAGAATATTCACACAATAAAATATTATACAGTAGTAAAAATCAGTAAATCAGAGCTATAGTTGTCAACATGGATGAGTTCTATAAATACAACAGCAGCAAAAAACAAAACAAAAAAAACAACATAGACAGAGCACAAATTTTTACAGAGACTTACAATTGCTTACAGCTACTCTCTACTTCCTTCTTTGTAATAGGACAATAGTACCTAATTGCTTCCCAGAATAAATTGGCATGTGCAGCTTTGTTTGGTCATGTGATTTAGTTCAAGCCAATGAGCTGTAAGTGGATGCAAAGACTAAGACCTTAACGAACCTCTTAAAGGAATTATGCTCAGCTATCATGATCTTTTTTTTTCTTCTGGCCAGCAATGGGGACATAATGGTTGAAATTACTACACAAAATTCTAGACTGGCAGGTGAATTTGAAAATGGAAGTCATGAACTAGGATGAAACAGAAGACAGGTGCTTAGATTCCTAAGTACTACCATACAAGCTCCGAATGACCTATCTCCGGGTGTTTTTTTTTTTTTTTGTTTGTTTGTTTGTTTATTTGTGATAGATGAATAAGGTTGTATTTTGTTTAAACTGTTACCATTTCATTGTTTCCTTCTACATCTATTTATTTCTATTTCTATTTGATACAGCTGTGTGCAACATACAGATGTAAATAAGACCGAAAAACAAGTAAAGCAACTAGCATGTGGCAAAGGTGTGGACATGTACACCATGGCAAACAAGACGTTTAGGATGTTGATTACTTGTGGTATGGGATTCAGGGGGAGAAGATGGGCAATGGACAGATAACATGTACTGCATTTTGTTTTGTTTTACTCTTTATGCCTTTTGTATGTCTTAAATACTGGCATAGCACTGTTTAAGACTTAAACAGAAAAAGCTTTTGGAGAGCTTGAAAAACAAAGCATACGAAGTTATTGTTATGAACTGTGCATTTGATCTCCCAAGTGTCCTTTCCTTCTGGTGATCTGAGTTGGAGAAACCTGTTGGTTGCCTTGACTCTTTCATTTGCAGGCCCAAACAGCCACACCCTCATCTACTCCCTCTTCTCTACCCTGCTTTTATTCCTCATTTATGCAGAGGTACAGAGAAGCCTTCTTACAGCCACGAGTTCTTCCTGTTTTATAACATTTCCATACTCTCTTTTCAAGTACCCCCTCAGCCTATTTTTCTTTTTTTTTTTAACAGAGGGAAAAGCAGGGGAAGAAGAGAGAGAAACTTCTCTCTGTGCCTTGGGGTAGAGTGTGATTCTACTTCACATTAAGCATTGCTTTACTCCAATGGCATCATTCCAAAGGGCTGGAGAAGCAGGAGTTTTGCTACATGGCTGGTATGACTTGGTGCTTCATACATCAGGATCTCATGCTCAAAAAGATGTCAAATCTGTTGGGCATTAAAGAGCATGCCAAGAGCAGAACAGCTTCTACAATGACAGCAAACTATTTCTCTCTGGAATGTTTTACAAATGGGTTGATGGAATTAGACAGCGTGCCTTTCTTAGAAGACTTTATAGACACGACCACTTATACAAAGATGAAAGCGGTGTTTTGGGGAAAATGCCAAATTGTAAATCTGAGGTGGAGAAGATATTCCATTAACCTTGTATCTACTAGGCTGTCTATTAATTTCAAATGATAAAAGGATGTCAGATAAAGCCAATTAGCATAAAACACTCTTAGTCAGCTTTGTAAACCTTCAACAAATAGCAATAAGGATGAAGGACATTTGAAGATGGAGCTTTTCCAAGGGACTATTAAAAGTGATTGTGTCTTCACTTTCATCTTGTGTATTCTAGTGCTAAGTCCTAAGGCAACTACTGATCTCTGAAATCTACTCTTCTTCTGTCTCTTCTCTCCTCTGTGATTTAATGTCCTTGATCTCTTTACAGAGAAGAGACAAAGAGAGATATCTTCTGGAGAAGGAAACACATGATCACGTCGTTATCCAAAGGGACTGTGAGTCCCTCTACCTGCTGGGGAACTGCTGCTTTGAAAGTCTTGGTTCAACTACACTGAAGAAATTTCCACATGGGGTTCTTTTAGCACTTAAGGGTAAGGATTGAGGCACCACAGCTGAACACGTTGTTCAAATTGGTGTGAGGGTGATTCTGTTTTCCAAATATACCCCCAGGTATACTATTGTAGATAAAATTTTAAATGTTCACCGTATACTTGGCTTTGGACAGATCAATATTGAAGACAGAAAGCATCTAAGATATGGAATTTTCTATGCTAAAAGGAAAATGGTGAGGACCATGCCTTGCTGATATTTGTTTCTCCAGTGCCTGGCATGAAAAGGATACTCATAACAATTTTTGATCAAATAAAGGTATATACATTAACTAAACAATAAATGAAGGTATCATATAATTTCCACCAAAATGTGATAGTGATTATAAAAGTTACAGAAGCTAACAATGCGGGGAGACAATAATCATGATACTAACATAGCATTGATGAACGTTTACAATGTGTCAAGGACTTTTCTTAGATTTTTGCACTGCTGAATCTATTGTGTGAAGTAAATATTTATATTAGTTAAGGCAACACTTCTTGCTCTAACGAACTGCAAAATGTACAGTAGCTTAAACACAATAGAACTATTTTTATTGATTCTAGTCCAGGATGAGCAAGTCTACTAGGTAGAGAGCACCTCCCCAAATGGAAATCCAGAGGTCCAGGTTCCTTCCACCTTGTGTTCCTTCATTTTCAGTGCACAGCTTTCTAGAATGTTCTGGGCCCCCATATCCAGCAGGCAAATGAGGGAAGAACATGTGCAGAAGGTAAACCCACTTCCAAACCATGGTAACAGAAAGGAACATGCATTGCTCACTTGTTATTGAGCTAATCACATAGCCCCACACAGATGCAATGGGGGCCAGGCAGCAATGTCACAGAGCAATTTTATACCACAGGTGGGGGGTGGGGGGAGGAAACAAGAATCAGCTGTTGAGACCAGCAGTTGGCATAATGGCTATGTCGCTGGACTCCCGTGTAGTCACCACGGATTGATTCTCAGACCTGGTGACTCTTAAACTCACACCGGGCGTGTGTGCATGCGTGCCCAGAATCCCGAGAGGAGAATGGAGGAGAAGGGATTGTGGCATGGCCATCCCCCCTCGGGGGTGATTGCTTGCTTTCTTGCTCTCTCTGTCTTTCTGGCTAGTGCACGTACCCTATAGCAAAAACCTGTTAAAAAACAAAACAAAACAAAAACAAAGAATCAGCTGTCTTTATGCCAACTCAGTGGCACAGTAGAAATATGCTGCTCATGTGATGCTGGAGAGACAGAGAGACAAAAATGGCTAAACATTCAGTAACTTGGCTCCAATGAAATGGCAGGATCCATATGGAAGGTTATGGGTTTGGTTCCCTCCTTGACCTGTTCACTGTGGGTACATGTGGCCATGACTCTAAATGACTGGAAGGGCGGGTGGCGGGCAGTGGATTGTGGCAGCTCACCGTGTTGAGTGTGTTTGTCTCTTTCTCACTCTCATGAAAGAAGTGAATAAACAACAACAAAAACAACCATCCATCTTTGAATACCCTCGTTATCTTCGTTTTGCAGTTGAAAAAACTGAAGAATAGAACAATTAAGCAACGTGCCTAAGATCAGAGAGGTGGAGTGCTCTGTCCTCCTTAGGAACATTCCCTACCTTTAAAATTAGTTCATATTCCTTGGGTATTTGTTTTGTTGATAATTATGGGTGCTCGTTGCTAAATCATGACCTATTAAATGTGACAGTAGGGAAGACCAAATTCAATTGAAAACTAAAACTTAATGAGGGACTGCCCCATCCATGCAATTTCATCTCCCTTTGCTTTGCTTGGTGGTTATTTTTGATTGTCATAAACACCGTGATACTATTTGAATTTAATGATAAAGGCCAAGGTTGCCAGATGTCCTATAGCGTCTGACACAGTGTGAATTTATGCAAAATTGTCCTATCCAAAAAGCCAGTGGTGTCTCTATGTGACACTAGACTAAGGTTGTCCCTTCTGACTTCTTCCTACATGTCGGTGTGGAAAAAAGATGGGTGCTGAGAACAAGCTAGTATAGTAGGGTGATTTAGGTGAAGCATGTATTACAGGGTTGGATGGTTTCTACTCGAGTTCAGCCCTGCCACTTAAAAGCAGTGTTAGGGAGTATTGGGTTATGAAAATTGCTCTAGCAAAGAGTTAGAAGGACTGTCTGAAGTGGAACAAGGAGCAGAGAGAAGAGAAAGCCCACTGAGAAGAGATTGAGCTCTGCGTGGATACAGGCTGGGGCTATAGCAAGGGACGAGAGTAACCCTCGTTAAGCCAAGTGAAGACCAGGGAATGAAACACACACCCTACCCTCTAGACATTGCCAGTATCGAATACAAGTGTGTGTAGTCTGGCTGGAGGGAAACATGGAAAATGACTGGGACTTAAGGAGGGTGGAAAGAACACACTGTTGTGTTCTAAGGCTAAGACGCTTCTAGCTTTTCAGATCACTGTTCCCTTTTAGTGCTCGCTCTGTGAAATGCTGCTATGACCTTCCGCTCACATGAGGCTCGGTGGATAGGCCATGATGAATATCACTGCAGCATCTGTGGAGTGCTTCCCATGTGTCACGCAGGTGTGCTTCTGAGAGCTGGTCATGCTCTGGACTCACACACGAGTGTCTCACTTGGCCCAGCCTCTGGGGCAGTGCAGCACAAGGTAGGAGGTGACATAACTGGGAATGAAAGCATGGAGGTGTGCATGAGGGATCCTCACAATACGCTGCCCATTCAGTTGTGTCACTCTCTAGCCTTTAAAGATGAGAGAACTGGGACCCAGCAGATGGTGTAATAGTCACGTGCTATTCACCCCCACATAACCGACTACAGTTTTGAGTCCTGGACCCAGCAGCTTGAAACTCAAGCCAGGCACGTGTGAGTGCATGTCCAAATACCAAGAGGAGGGTGGAGGAGACTGAATTGCAGTGTGGCCACTCCCCCCTAGGGGGTGATTCCCCACTTTCTGTCTCTCTGTCTCTCCAGTGAGCGCATGTGCCCTATAGCAAAAATCTCTCTCAAAAAAAAGGGGGAAAAAGATAAGGAAGCTGAAACGACTAAAGATTCAGTAACTGGGCTCCAATTAAATGGCATGATCCTAATGTTAATCCCAAAGATTCCAGCATGCTAAGCTGTGGGAGTTAAGCATGAGTAGAGAAGTGTTTGTTTCCAATGGCTGCTATAACAGCTTATCTTCTGGTGATTTAAAACAACAGATTTATTTTCCCACAGTACTGCAACCACAAATCTGAAACCAGATTCACTGGGCCTGAATCAAGGTGTTGGCAGTGCCACACTCCCTCCCCAAGGCTCTCTTGCCTGCTTGGCCCTGCCAGCTTCTTCTGGCTCCTGGCATTCCCTGACTGGTGGCCACACCACTCCACAATGCACTGCCTCTGCTCACACCTCCTCTTCTATGTCAAAGCTCCCTCTGCCTGCTGCCTGCTGCGGTCTTTAAAAGGATACGACGTGTTGCATTTAGAGTCCAATGGGTAGCCCAGACAATCTCCCATCTCAAAAATCTTCAGCTGAATTCCATCTACAAAGTCCTTTATTGTCATAATAAGGTAATGTTCACTGGTTCTAGGCATTGGTACCTGGTTATGTGGGGGTAGGAGATAGCAGGAGGGGAGATTATTTAGCCTACCACCAAAGCCTAGGTGTTTCTCATATGAAGTGAAAAATATGTCGGTGTGCAAGTGTGTGTAAGTATGAGCAAGTCTGTGCTTGTGACTGTGAGTTTGTGCCTATGGCTGCATGTGAGTGCAGTGTGTGCAAGTTTGGTGCACATGCAACTGTGCACGTGTGTGCAGCAGTGGGGAGTTTGATCACCAGGTACACCTGGCCTCATATGCTGTGCACTGGCAAGAGGGGATCCTCCACCCAGGTTGTCCAAACGCCTGCAGGGGTCACTGTCTGGTCCTCAAGTTGCACCTGTTGCTGGACCAAGTGCAACCTCCATGTGCTTGCCGTGTGCTTCTCGGACTTCCTCTCATGGCCTGAGGCTGGGCCCGAGCACAGTGAGAGGTATGTGTCCTTGCAGATAGTAAACTGGCCCCTGGGCCTCTCTGGATAGCATGAGTAATTTGATGTGATGGAAAATCTCAGACCATCTTTGTGCAAAATGGCCTTCAGTCCATTCCTACTCTCTTTTGAGAGGAGCTGGACATACTAGAGTGGGGGGTTGAGGGAAATTTGGATTGAGTAGCCCCAGATGCAGGTCTGAGTGGACCACACTTTGAGAAACTCTGCTGTAGGAACATCAAACAGTCTTGGGCCTGATAGGACTCCTGGAGTCCTGCTGTCTTTGCAGAACACTTGAGGAGATGGGAAGGGAGGTTCCTCTGCTGGAAGAGCTTGTGTTGTGTTGTCTGACCTCAGAGGCCGTGTTGCCCTACTAGCAGGGCTTGAAGCAGTTCAGTTCACACCCTGACCCTGTGACCTTGGGCAAGCCACTTAATCTCTCCAAGCCTGTGTTTTGTCCTATGTATATGAGAACTGAAGAAAATAACTTCTAAAAATATCTCCTATAGTGTATAACTCTTAGTAGGTACTCAGTAAATGATCATAATATTATCAAGTTACATTGTTATCTTCTTTGATAAGCATTTGTTGAACAAGGACTTATTGAGTGCATAGAAGTAGGAGAAAGATGGCAAATGGAGAAGGAAGAGGGGGGTGTCATGGTTTAGATTCATTCCTGACTTGTAGATACTTAACATCTGTAGGTACTCAGAGGACGGGCTCACCTGATTGCCATTCAAGGCTTATGGTGACTGTGGGTACTCTTAAGAGTACAGAAAGTACATGAGTTTGTGTAGGCCTGTTTAAATGCGAGGGTTTCCAGCATGACAGGGGCTGCATGGCTGGTTCTCTGCATCATTAACTGTCCGTGTTGAGTTTCTAGGCCAATAGCTCTCGAAGTTCTCTCCCTCAAACTATGATACTAAAAACTGCACCCCATCATACCTGTCTCCTAAATGAGACAGGCCTATTCTTCCAAATCACAGAGAAACAACAAAATTGTCTTATATAAAGATATACATGCTTCCTAAAGCTTTGGTGCTTGTTACAACATGTTGCCTTGTGAGTGTAAAAAGAAGGCAAAATGAGTAACCAAGAGGCAGGTGAGTATTAATGGCAAGACTCAGAGCAGATGTAGGGTGACAGCTCACAGGTGTTTAAAAAAATTTTTTTCCATGCTCCAGCTTGAAGTTTTTATAACACATAATTTAGTCCCATATCCTGCTAGTAAAGGTGCTCCTCATTCATGTAATAAAATTACACATCATGTGTTTCCTAGTGACTGTCAGAGAAATTACCTTGTCCTTGAGGGCTCTGGCTCCTACACTCATTTTAGGGCTTCAGCTCTAGAAATGAGGGATAAAAGCCTGTTAAGACACCTGTGATTCTTTCTTGACTGTTGAGGAAACTTTTTTGTTAAATTCTTTTTTTTTTTTTTTAATTTCTAGAGAGATTTTTGTTATAGGGTTCATGTGCTGGCCAGAGAGAAATCACCCCCCAGGGGGATGGCCATGCCACAATCCCTTTTCCTTCATTCTCTTCTTGGGATTCTGAGCATTCATGCACACATGTCCGGTATGAGTTTTAAGCTTCTGGGTCTGGGACTTGAACCACAGTGGACTATATGGAAGTCTAGTGATGTAACCGCTATACCATCTGCTGGTCCCTGCTTATGAAACTTTTTGATCCTCAGTTTGAGTGTATACAAGGCGAGGGGTCTTCCTGGCTAGAGATTCTGGATGTTTTTTAAAGAATTATTTTTTAAATTTAACTTTATTTATTTACTCATTTATTTTAATTTGACCAGAGAGGGACAATGCCACCTGCCAATCCCTGGATGTTTCTTAAACCTTTTCTGAGGATGTATCTTTTCTGGGGAAAAAAAAAAAATAAATATATATATATATATATATATGTATATATATATATATAATATATATTATATATATAATAATATATATAATTATTTATATATATTATATATATATATATAAATAATATGGAGTAATTGGAACCTACATATATATATATATATATATATGTATATATATATATATATATATAGGAGCTATATAGTGTGTCCACCAGTACCATTTAAGGGCTCCAATTACTCCATATTCTCACCAATAACAATTGTTATTTTCCTTTTTTAGAGAAAATTTTTATAAAGACAACCTGGTAAGTGTGAAATGAATTATTTCATTTTAAAAGTATGAAGTATTTCATTCAGTTTTGATTTACATCTTCCTAATGACTAGTGGCATTGAAAATCTTTTCATGTACAATATTTCTTGATCACTGCTTTATCTTCTTTGGAAAAAAGTTACTCAAGTTTTTTCCTTTTAATTGGGATAATTGTCTTTTCATTATTCAGTTATTAAAGTTCTTTATATAGTCTTTATACTAGGCCCTTAACAGTCACATGGTTTACAAATACTATCTTTCATTCTATAGGTTGTCTTTTCACTTTGTTTTTTCTTCTTCTCCTTTTTTTTTTTAATTTTTTTTTAGAGATTTTGTCTTAGGGTGCATGTACTCACTGGAAAGAGACAGAGATAGTGAGAGGGAAAGTGAGAAATCTCCCCTAGGGAGGATGGTCATGCTGCAATCCCTTCTTCTCCAACTCTTCTCAGGATTTTAGGCATGCCCACACATGCACACAGTGTGAGTTTCAAGCCACTGGATCAGGGATTTAAACAATAGTTGGCCATGTGGGAGTCCAGCCATGTAACTGCTACATCATCTACTGGTCCCATCTTTTCGTTTCTTTAAAATATTCTCTAAAAAAAAAAAAAAATTCTCTGATCCCAGACTGTTACACATTTTGATAAAGTTTGTGTGTGTTTGTGTGTGTGTGTAATTTGTTGTGTTGATTTTGTATTGTATCTAAGAATTCATTGCGAAACATAAGCTCATTACATTTACCTCTATGTATTCTAAGAGTTTAATAGTTTTAGCTCTTACTTTTAAAGTTTTGATCTATTTTCAGTTAATTTTTGTATATGGCATGAGGCTACATTCCAGCATTCTTTTGCATGTGGATATCCAGTTGTTCCAGCTGAATTTATTATTTCAACCATTTGTTGAAAAGACTATTCTGCACCTCCTCCCTCACCCCATTGCATGGTCTTGGCTCCCTTGTCAAAAATTAAATGACCATCGGGACCAGCAGTTAGCGTAATGGCTATGTCGCTGGACTCCCACGTAGTCGACGGCGGTTCGAGTCCCAGACCCGGTGGCTTAAACTCATGCCGGGCGCGTGTGCGTGCGTGTGCGTGCCCAAGATCCCGAGAGGAGAATGGAGGAGAAGGGATTGCGGTGTGGCCATCCCCTCTGGGGGGTGATTTCTCGCTTTCTATCTCTCTATCTCTCTCTGTCTGTCTGGCGAGCGCACGCGCCCTATAGCAAAAACCTCTCCAAAAAAAAAAAAAAATTAAATGACCATTGATGTATGGGTTTATCTCTGAATAATCAATTCTACTGTACTGATCGATAGCCTTTTGCAACTCCATGTGAATTTTAGTATCAACCTGTGCATTTTTGCAAAGGTGACAGAAGGGATTTTGTTCATGATTACATTGAATCTGTTTGGAGATTGCTTTGGGTTGTATTGCCATCTAAACACTATTTAGTTTTCCAGTCTATAAACATGGGACATCCTTCTGTTTATTTAGATCTTCTTTTATTACTTTCAACAATATTTTCTAAAAAGAATTTATGCAATGTTTACATTTATATTTAAGTTTTACAGATATGAAAACAATTTGTGGCCAAGCTTCATTCTGAATCAAGACATTCTTTAAGAAGGAAATAGTTCGTTTTGACATTAAATGGCATTTTTCAAGAACCAGAACCATTCATCATCCAGACTTTAATTATGGAATCACAGGTGCAGCTATGTATCTCCTCAGTAGAGGACTGGAAGGTTTGTGAATAGGACCTCATGGATTTGGCATCTCCTACAAGAATGTGTATCCAATTCCTTGGAATACTGGAGTGTGATTATAGAACTGGTTTCCATTGTCTATTTTCTATCCGATACTCCACCATAAGTTAAGAATCTTAGATTTCAAGTCTATAATGTAATTTTCTTATCCATAATATTTTTATACATTTAAAAATATTTGAATGTTTTTATATCAAGTATCTTGTTATTTTGAACTATATTGAGCTTGCTATTAAAAAATCCTATTGTATTTTATATTTTGAACATACTAAAAAAGCATCATTATAAAACATTTTGGATAGTTGTTGATACATTGCATGGACTACTTGTTTCTTGATTCAGATATACAGATATACAAGTTTTTGTTTTGTTTTAGAGGTTTTTGCTATAGGGCACGTGCGCTCTCCAGAAAGACAGAGAGAGACAGAAAGACAGAAAGCGAGAAATCACCCCCTGGGGGTATGGCCACGCTGCAATCCCTTCTCCTCCATTCTCTTCTTTGGATCTTGGGCATGCATGCACACGTGCCCGGCATGACTTTAAGCCACCGGATCTGGGACTCAAACCACGGTCAACTACATGGGAGTCCAGCAGCATAGCCATTATGCCAAGTGCTAGTCCCAAGGATACTTACTTTGAAAAAAATCTCAAGTAGTAGAGATCTGCTTCAAGGGAAATTGTTAAATATGATACATGCCTAGATAGGTCATTGATTTATAAAATACTGGTAAATAATGCAGTCATTTTTTCAGATGTATTAGAAATCTGAGACATAACGAAAAGCCTTTTGAACTCACAGTGGTATAGCATTTACCACCACTTAATGAAGGAATAAATCAGCATGGATGTGAATGGGTTTATGGTCTGAGATGTTAGTTCTGGATATGCTAAATTTTAGGTAGTTGTTTTTGGTAGTGAAAGTCCATATCCTTGGAGTCAGAAGTGTTAACTTAATGCCCAGTCTTCCTACTGACTTACAGTCATCATCACGAATCCTTATGGATGTAGTTGAGATTCTGAAGGTTAACTAGTTGTCCAGTACCCCACAGATGATAATCCATGTCTTTAGGTCTTTTGAACCCCAAAGCCTAAGTGTTATTTACTGGTCCACACAAGAGGTGGAACTGTTAAGGAATGACATAGATCTTTACCAGAGACTGCCAGGGAGGGAAATGGGTGGTGGAGAGTGGGTGGTAGAGGCTGAGTGGCACCAAAGGGACAAAACATTTAACAGGCAGAAGAAATGTAAAGTTCTCTGTTAAAAGAAAATGGTAGTTATTACTGTATAAAATAAAAATAAAAGATCTTTACATTCATTTCTCTATTTCTCTAGTACCTGTGGGCATTTTGATTAGAAGCATTTTTTTTAAAAAAGGTGTTGGCTTAAGATCTAATCATTGATACAGTTTTTGAACATGTAGTCTTTATTATGTCTTAATGATATGTCTCGTCTCTCTAATTAAACGACTTAATATCTCCCTCCATCATGAAGCCCCAAAAAATATAAACAGAAACTTGGAATATACATATGAATTTTCATAAAAATGATAAAAGAGGGAAGAGAATGAAGAGGCAGACTTATTTTTTAGGGTTGTCATTGAGTTTATTTTAGATCTTAGATATGTTTGCTGTTTGCTGTGAATGAAAATTGGTCAGAAAGCAGTCCTAGAGCCTTGGCTGAGAGTGAGCAAAATGTTTTATTACTGTATATCATCAGTTTTGGTTGGCATTTGGTATTGAGTTGGTTCACTAGGGTCTGTGATTCAAGTGTTTATGTGTTGTTACCTTCCAGTCAGCTGTACATAGCCTACAAAAATGGAAAGTGGATGAGCCAATCTCTCTGGGTTTTCCACTGAGCTGGATAGGCGGAGACCTGGCTAATTTCATAGGTTGCTACCCGACTAAGCGACTGCCTATTCAAGTAGTCCTTCCGCAGGATCCCACTTTCACAGACGAAAAGGTCTGCGGCAGGTGCTGGTGGAGGGCTTCATCTGCAGTCACCGACATAGCCCAGAAAAATATAGGACACCCAGTTGAATTTGGACTTCAGATAAATAACCAATAATTCTTTAGTATAAGCATGTTCTAAATATTGCATGGGCATTCTACATTTTATCTGGCAACTTTCTTGATGTGACAGCTTGTTTGAAGTAGAGCAGAAGCCTGTCGTTTTCAGGTATTCTTTTTAAAAAGACTCTACATCCAGTTTTAATTTCTCATCTCCACCAAGCTTTAATATTTTCTTGCCTCAAGGTAGCTGAACACAATATGTTGCCATTAGGGGCTATCTTATTCTTTTCTGTACTAAGGCTGAACAGTGATCTACACATACTGACATGTAGTCCACAACAAAAGTAATCATTAAGAATATTGTCAGTGGCTACAGGCAAATACTTCTACAGTAGTATTCAACTGGAAAAAAATTGAAAAAGAATATGTGTAAACTTTTTGCATATCTTGTTCATGTATTTTATCATGTAAATGCTTTGTCGCCTTCAAATACCTCACTATGTTTAGATAATGGACATGATGGCTATGGATTTTACATTTGTGATTGGCAATTATTATTTATTACTTCAGATTTTTACAGTTATCTTCTATGTGAACATGGGCATAATCATGTCCTCGGAATTTGTATACTATACATTAAAGAACAGAAGAAAAAAGTAATACTGGGGATGGTTCATTCTAATGCCTTTACTTTCAATAGAGCCTTTTCTCATTTAAAATCCAATAGAATATTTTAGAGTCATTTTCAATGAGATAAGACATACTTTGTTGATAAGATATAACACTTTTCTTAATCATCCCAGTGAGTCCTTTGAGAATTTTTGGATATGGCACATTTAGATTCCATTTTGTTACTTTTCTTTCAGTTGATCTACGTAATTAGAAAATGAATAGACATGATAAAATAGAAAAATTTTGGTTTCTCTAGGTGAGAGAGAATGGAGGGAAAAGTTAAATATTTTTATTAGAGATTTCTTTTAAAAAAATATTTATTTATTTAATTCCATTTGTTGTTATTATCATTTTTAAATTTTGACCAGAGAGAGACAGAGAGAGAGAGAAAGGGAAAGTGAGAAAGCAAGCCTTCAGGTCCGGGACTCGAACCATGGTTGGCCGTGTGGGAATCTAGCGCTCTTAACCACCACACCACCTGCCAGCCCCTTACTAGAGATTTCTATGGGTGACAAACAGTACAATTTTTTCTTGGGCCAATCTGAAAATATATCCTCCCCAAAATAATAACTACAAATGTCTTCAAAGTACTTCCTGTTTGTCTGTCCCATTGTAACCCATTTACTCTTACTCCCAGTTGGGACAGGTACTATTGTTATACTCTAGGTTGGCACAGAATAGGCCTTCACTGTGTATTTGCTGAGTAACTGAACACTGTACTATTATTTTACTTTCACTTTGATTACTGTTTTCTTGAATGAGTCTTCATTTAAAACCTCATTTGAGTATTTTATGAGCCAGCACAACAGTGATATTTATTTTTGGCTATGTACCAAAGAAAATGGCTTTATTTCTCTGTTTTGGGCTGGTGGGGTACATTTTCCTACTTCTCTCCAGTGGCTGTAACTACAAGGGCAATAATGCTACTCAAATCTGCAAAATCAACTCTGAATCCTATTGGGTACAATTGTGAGGAAGGCAGGGAGACAGCCCTCAGTGGTGTGTGTAGCAGGCACAGTTGCAAGGTCCTTTACAAGCTCTCTCTGCTGTTGAGTGTTTTCCAGAGCAACCTCCATTTTACAGAGGAGGGAACTGAGACATCAATAAACTGGACCAAGTTTACACAGCTATTAAGTAGAGTTATTAAATCCAAAATCGTAAGTTGGTACCAGGTATTTATTAGGATGCATATGCTCACTGGAGAGAGAGAAAAGATAGTGAGAGGGAAAGTAAGAAATTACCCCCCAGAGGAGATGGCCATACCACAATCCCTTCTCCTGGGATTTCAGGCATGCACGCATGCCCAGCATGATTTTCAAGCTGCCAGGTCTGGGACTTGATGTGCAATAAGCCATGTGGGAGTCCAGCACCTTAGCCATCACACCACCTGCTGGCCACCTGATTTGCATTTTCTCAATGTTTTGTGACTCATAGGCCTCATAAAAACAAGGACTGTCTGTTTCACTCATTACTGAGTCCCAAGCATTCAGTACATACAAGGAATTCAATGAATAATGGTGGAATGAATGAATTATGAAATCTGTGGAAGTCTCCAGTAATGAACTTGGTCCTTAAAAAAGTACCCAACCAGTTTTCTTCCCTGTTTTTCCCTCTCCCTCCACCATGTTAAATAAATCATGGCATTAAGAACTAAAATAAAGGGACCACTAAGTAAAAGGTCACTAAAATAACAGGATATATATATGTGTGTGTGTGTGTGTGTGTGTGTGTGTGTGTGAGTGAGTGTTTACACACACAATCACCAACATAATAAGTTCAATCAATCTAGAACTAATCCTTAATTTCTATTGCACAGTCTAACACAATGACAGGCCAGCTCTCTTCAATGAACTCCCCCAAGTCTAAGTTGAGAAGTTCACACAATTTATAAGGTTTCTGGAACAGAGTTTTGCTTAGCTGCAATAGCAAGCTATGTGGACAAAGTAGACTAAATCTGGATTGCTGTTAAACTTTGGGTCAGTACAGGCTTCCCAAAGAATTAGGCTTCACAAAGGAATGTGTGCTTAATGGTCTCTCTAACCCAGCGGGTTGAGGGATAACGCAAATCCCCCCAATACGAAATGTTTGAAGGTAATTATTATTGAAGTCTATCATCTTAACATGTGGTTGTAATATGTAAGAAACCATAAGTTCTACCTTTGCACTTATAACTCCACAAATGCTTTAAAATAAATGCTTCATCAGTTTTGAGGTTAAACAAGTGGGAATGATTTGCCCTGAATCTTGCAATCAGATGTCCATGTGTCTGATGTCTGCTGATGCTAACCCTAATACAGATGTAACAACTAAAAATTATCAACAGAAACCAGAAGTTAAAACTGCACAGACTTACCCTGCCCCTAGAAATTCATAGTGGGTGATGGTCTGATTTATTAGAAACCAAGTTTCCCTTTTAAAGATAGGTTCTTGTCTGTTCCTCTGGTTTTGTTTTTGGCAAAGATTCTACTTCCCAGTATTTCCCCACTTTGCAAACAAAAGTGTTCAATCCTATCATCACACCTGGAAATTCTCATATTTTTATTATTACCAGGTAAAGTAAGAGCATTACCAGCCAGTACCCATGAACAAGAAATCAATCTATTCTGAATGGTTAACAGTTTATGGACCAGCTGTTCATTTGCTCATTTACTTACCTACTTACTTACTTACTTACTTATTTATTTATTTAGGAGAGGTTTTTACTATAGGGCACGTGCACTCGCCAGACAGATAGAGACAGAGAGACAGAAAGTGAGAAATCACCCCCCAGGGGGGATGGCCATGCCGCAATCCCTTCTCCATTCTCCTCTCGGAATCTTGGGCACGCACGCACATGCGCCCAGCGTGAGTTTAAGCCACCGGGTCCAGGACTCAAACTGCGATCAACTACATGGGAGTCCAGCGACATAGCCATTACGCTAACTGCTGGTCCCTTATTTATTTATTTTTTGAGAGTGATTTTTTACTATAGAGTGCGTGTGCTCGCCAGACAGAGAGATAGAGAGACAGAAAGTGAGAAATCAACCCCCAGCGGGGATGGCTGCATCACAATCTCTTCTCCTTCATTCTTCTCTTGGGATCTTGGGCACACATGCACAAGCTCCTGGTGTGTGTTTTAAGCTGAGACTCGAACTGCAGTTGACCACCTGGGAGTCCAGCAATGTAACCATTATGCCATCTGCTTACGTATTTTTTAAAAAAGCTTTCCAAAATGCACCTTGACCAGCTCTCCTGACTTCAACTCTGAATGATGTAGATGCAGTTACAGGAGATAAGGTCCCTATATATATATATATATCCCTATAAATGACTTCATTAAAGCCTCTAGGAGCAGGGGCATAAGTTACTCAGTTTTGCCTTCCTTCCTTCCTAGTAATTTAGGAGTTCAGCAAGAGTTTGTTGGTTAAATGACAACTCTTTCCCTCTCTCAGGACCCCTGTTTAAGCATGTCCCACTGAGGGCCAAAGTTTCTCACAGTCACTTCGCTTTTTATCAACCTCAAGCTCAGGGCTTTTTGCTGTCTCTTGCCTCCTCTCAGAGGCTCAGATCATACTCCCTGTTGCGTTGCTGTTTTAATTTCTGTTGGCTGCTACTGCCATTAATACCACTTTTAATCTCCTCTGATCCTTCAGTGCTATTTTTCTTTCTTTTTTTTTTTTTTGGAGAGGTTTTTGCTATAAGTCACGTATGCTTGCCAGAAAGACAGAGAGAGACAGAGAGACAGAAAGAGAGAAATCACCCCCCAGGGGGGATGGCCACGCCGCAATCCCTTCTCCTCCATTCTCCTCTCAGGATCTTGGGCATGCATGCACATGCGCCCAGTGTGAGTTTAAGCCACCGGGTCCGGGACTCAAACCACGGTCAACTATATGGGAGTTCAGTGACATAGCCACTATGCTAACTGCTGGTCCCCAGCACTATCTTTCTACATCATCTTCATAGTTTCTTTTTTGTCTGCTGTCTCCTTCCATGACTTGTCAGCACTAGCAGGGATGCATTGAGCTTGTATATGTACCTGGGCAATTCAAACTGTACTTGCCTTCTCAGTAACTCATCCAGTCAATCCCAAATCAGTCAGGGGCAACCTGTGGCTCTCCTGTTCTCAAATGCATTTAGGGATGCTGAGTTCTAACTAGCTGGCCTTTCCCATTCACCCACCCCTGGATTCCTTTTGTCATGTACTTATTCTGGAAACTCAAGTGTTCTGGAGATGAAATACCAGAAAAGTATTATTTAGCTGCAATTTCAGGGTGCCATTGGATATCAGTTCTGTAACTGTGGCACTTCTTCACCATGGCCTTATTTGTTTTTAAGCACTAGGGAGCAGAAGCCTGCAGACTTTCTGAGTGATCTGGGTACCTGTGAATGTTGTACTGTCAGTGGTAATACCAAGTCTGTTATTGATGAAGAATCAACTTGGGACTTGAACAGAAGCAAAAAAGGTCATCTTCATTTGAAAAGGCCATAGATTCTTCCTTTTAGATCAATTTTTTTTCACCTTAGAAATATGTGCAGTTTTTCCTTTTTTTTATTTGCAGAGTTATTCAATATTGTTACTCTCATAACCTCCCCAGTGGTATTGTAGAAGTGCTCAAGTTAGTTCAGGAAATATTTTATTTAAGTACGAGTATGCTGAGAAGCAATCTCTACCCTTCTCCTATTGTCCCAATAAAAAAATTCAAGAAATAATTTTTTATTAACTTTTGGAAAAACATCTAAAGTCTTCAAGTCTTAGAATTTCACAGGTAGTGCACTTTAATATACTAGAATTGATCAGGGCTCAGTAAGATCCCAAAACATGAAAACTGAAAGAGTACCTTCTCCTCCCATAGGGTGGGGCTGTGGACAGAGAGCTCTGGCCCAGGCTGGAGACCTAGCCTGCTCATGAACCTTGCCTCCTCATTTTCCTAAGGCAGATAATTCAATATACTGTGGTCAGAAAAAGGGGCTTTATAAGATGGAACCAGAAATCCCAAAGGAAACCAAGTAAATATACCATGGTAAAATTATTTTTAAATCTTAAATTTGCATTGTGCAGAACAACTTCACATATCTGAGTACCTAGCTGAGCAGTTTTATTACCTGATTAGAGATACCACCTATGCTAGAAAGAAAAGCTTTATGTTCATTAGTCTCCAAAATAACAAGGACATGGAGGAAAAACACTTTTCTCTGATGACTCCAGGTTCCTGTAATGACTTACAATCTAAAGTATGTTTGGATTACCTCTTAATAGTATCATTCTTTCTGTATTACTGCTTGTGCAATTCTCTTGACATACTTGCAATGTCAAGCTTTATTTGTGATTATGTATCTTGTATATTCTACTTGGGATCTCGAATCTCCCAACTACCTACAAGTAAGTATATCATTTTCTCTGTATGCACTGACAAATCAAAATTGCTTATCACCCTGTGTCTATCTTTGGAAGATGCCCTGGAATTTTTGCATGGAACATTTGGGACTGACAATATGAAAGTCACAATGGTGAGTTAATTCTTGCTCAGATTTTTTTTATTGTTATTTAACTGCCTTCAGTTTAGCAACAGAATTTAGATCAGCAGGAATTGTGGTCTCAACTCTGTTTTGCTGCATTTGTGTATTAACACCAGTATAATGAAGTCACAATTATAATGGTACAAAGTATTTGGCATAGATATTATGGTTGTTTCAACTCGTAAATAAGTCACCACTTCCTTACACTTTACAGTTAATATACATCATTACGGCAACCTAGAAAAGACCCACTATGTATATGTGTATTTTAACTTCCTGATTTTTATTTTTGGACAGGATTTTGCTATAGGGTGTGTGTGCTCGCCAGAGAGACAGAGAGACAGAAAGCGAGAAATCACCTCCCCAGCGGGGATAGCCACGCCACAATCCCTTCTCCTTCATTCTCCTCTTGGGATCTTGGGCGTGCATGCACACGCGATCGGCATGAGTTTAAGCCACCAGGTCCAGGACTTAACCATGGTCGACTACATGGGAGTTCGGCGACATAGCCATTACGCTAACTGCTGGTCCCCTTAACTTCCTGATTTTTAACCCGTGGTTTATTTGCATTTTCAGTTACACGTTCATTCATTCTTTAATTTGCCAGAGGTTCTGGAAATGGAAAACCTTAACTGAATTTCTGAATGTGTAATGAGAGTAAAATTGTATTTTTTACCAAATAATGTACTTGAATATCCAGCTGGCCCAAGTATCCTTACTTATTTGTCAATTTTTTGAAAGGCAGTATTACAAAAGATAAATATATACACACATGCATAGATATGTGTGTACACACACACACACAGTCACACTAAGGGGAATAAATAAACTAGGAATCAGCAACAAGGAGGCATTACCTCATGTTCTGAATAAAGAGCCTTCATGGAAACAATACTTTCTTAAGGAGATATTATTATGGTCCCTCTCTCAGAATTGTCTTGAAAATGAGTCCAAGAGGCAGCCTCACAGTGGATTAGCATTTACTAATCCCCAGTCCAATACTGGAGCTAAATGCTGGGTGCCCAGTGATGTGTAACAGAGATGAACTGTCACCAACACCACATATAGAAAAAGGTTACGCATTTAAATTTTAATACTTTCTAGTTAGGAGGGAAATAGATGAGAAAGGAAAAGATTTACAAAACTGATGCGAAAGATTTTATATGCCCATACACCAAATAAAGTTATAAAACTAAAACCTAAAAAAACAGATCTGGAAATATATATGGTATGCAATGGTGTTAATAAAAATTTCCACAAGCCAAGAGAGAAAAAGCTGTGAAATAAGTAAGACTCAAGAGCAGATAATTTAAAAAGAAGAAATAATAAGCATATATATATATATATATATGTGTGTGTGTGTGTGTGTGTGTGTATATATAAATTTAACTTCTGCAGGAATTATATGTAAAGATAAAGAAATTATAGGGAGTAAAATTGAAAGGCAGAGTTTATTTATATACTTAAACACTGCAGAGTACACATGTGAATTGCCACAACCTTTTTTTTTTTTGGAGAGGTTTTTTGCCATAGGGTGCATACGCTCGCCAGATAGACAGAGACAGAGAGACAGAAAGGGAGAAATCACCCCCCATGGGGGATGCCCAGGCCGCAATCCCTTCTCCTCCATTCTCCTCTTGGGATCTTGGGCACGCACGCACATGCGCCCGGCATGATGAGTTTAAGCCACCGGGTCTGGGTCTCGAACCGCGGTCGACTACGTGGGAGTCCAGCGACATAGCCATTACACCAACTGCTGGTCCTGCCACAACCTTTTTTAAAGTTCTCTTTATTTATTTCTGCCATAAGAGAGTGAAAAAGACAAAAGCACCTCCAACAGGGTCTTCATAGCCTGAGCCACCCTCACCCTCGGCAAGCCTAGATCATGGTCATGTGTACACATGATGTGTACCTTGGGACATAAACCTTCCCATAAGGCCTTGGCATCACAGATCATTACGCTGTCACTGTGTCACTGTGGCTGGCCAACTACAGCTTTTCTGAAAGACAGTTTGACAATGTGTATCAAGAGCATTAAAAGGATGAATTTCATACTTAGATATCTATTCCATGGAAATTAGTTGAAAAAGGAAAAAAGATACACATACTGAGAAATTTGTCAAAATGCTTGCTATAAGATTGGGGACACTCTACATGCCCAACATTCTGAAACAACTTTAAAATGCTGATAAATAATTTTAATAACAAGTAAAATTTATTACAATAAATAGTAGTAGAGCAAAAGACATGATAAATATTGCACATGCTACATCGTGTGCCTTGCAGAAAACAACAGAAAGGAATGAAGTGGAATATTAACTTTGAGCCTTGGAATTATGGGGAATATTATTTTAGTATTCATGTTTTCTGCATCTTCCAACTTTTCTCCCTAGAGGGTATGTGTGCTCACGAAAGAGAGACAGAGAGAGAGCGGGACAGGAGAAAACACCCACGCCATTGGGAATGCTCATGCCACAATCCCTTCTCTTCCATTTCTCCATCCTGTCAGGATTCTGGACATGCATACACATAGACCTAGTGTGTTCTTTAAACCACTGGATCCAGGAATCAAACTGCAGGGACTGCCATATGGGATCTGGCTGTTTTAACCACCAGGTTTAGGAGTCAGCCCCATCTTCCAACATTTCAACAAGGAATAGATACAATACTCTTTTTACAATAAATTGTAATTTATGCTAATGAAATATAAGTTAAAACTTGGGTAATTTGTGAAGCTGCATGTAGTTTAGTGAAAAGAGAAGAACTACTATTATCCTTGCTTCTCTTGTTTGTTCCAAAGAAGATCTACTGAAGGGACTTCATTTATGGTATTTGCATTGGCCATAATTGTGAACTGCATGTATGCACTTAGCATGACTTTAAAGGCATTGAATGCTGACCATCACAGAAGTGCCTATGACACTTTGTGTATATTCTTCCTTGGCTTATCAGAAGTTTCGGAGTCTTATTTCTTGACTTTTTTGGTATCCTTTGCCATCGGAATGCTGTTCAGAAAAAAACATGTATTAAATATATTGCCTCTTCTAAGAAATATAAATAGCCAAAGCTTCAACCATTTTATTGTTGTATTTGAAATATTATTTGTAAAGAAAACTCTCTTTATCAAACTCTAGCATGTTAACAAGATATTCAGTTCACATAAAGTTTCCTTGGTTATCTTGGGTTCATCAAATAAAAAATTAACCCAACATTAAGCATTGAAATGGACACATCTTAGATTTTAAATTCTGCTTAAATTATAATAGGCATTAAGAATAGCTATCACTTCTGAAAATCTCTGCAGAGGATACTTAGAATTAATAAATAACCAGTGCTATACCTATTGTCAATAAAAGTGAAATTTTTTTGGTTATTGAAGCTATCATGAATTAATAGATTATGGTAAGTAAAACATTTGGAATACTTAGCTAAAGGATTTAATGAAAATTTACAATAGCTCTTAAACATACATCCTTCAAATGTAGAAAACAAATATGAGGGTTCTCAGTATCTAAACTTAATAAAATTGTGTAGTCAAATTGAAATATTACCTGTTCGTGCCCTTTTATTCATTGGAACTTTGAATTTCAAACATCATGGGGGTTATTATTGTTGATCAGCCTTATAATATTGGCTCTTACTGTCAGTTGAATTACAGAGTGAGGAATCTAAGGTTCATTTTCTGAATTGTCAAAGTATCAAATCATCACTTAAGAATTCTTGGCATGAATTTTACATTTATTTTTTGGACTGAGCCATTAAAGGAAATCAAAATAGCCTCTTGCACTTTAGCAGTTCCTAATGATTTTTAGTACTTTGTGATAGATCACTAATGAGTACTCCAAAAATGTTTTTGTGTGAAGCAGAAAAATAAGAGCCTCATTTAAAATTGGATCCTTTGAGGTGGAGAGCCTAGGCATACACTGTGAGTTAGTGACAAGGTCAGGACCAACTTCTGAGCCCCTGTGCTCAGCAGGTAGTCCAGAACCCATACAAAGAGCAATTCTTGAGTCATTCTTCTTTCTTCACCTTTCTAGTAAGATGGAGGGCAACAAAGGCTCCATGCCATTGAGAAACTGTGGTTAGGAGACAGTGTTATTTGTTTCAATTTCTTTTGTATTCGAAGAGGGGAAGATTTATGATCTTTTTAATGAACAACCCAAAATACTGTTTTTATTTTTATTTGATCAATATGAATGCTTAATCGCCTGCTCCATCTATGGAACACACAGAAGGTATTGTCCTCCAAGTGACCTTTCCCAAATCGAATTCTTAGTCTACAAGCTGTAACATAAAACCCCCAATCACTGGCCTTAAAGAAGTTTCCCAGAGAGAATTAGGCCATTCCTTTTTCATTTCTAAATGTATGTGTCTCGTACATGCATTCAGGAAGTGTGATATCCTTGGCCTCAAGCCTCTCTAAATTTGGGATATGTGTATAAGCAATAATCTCTCAGTTCCAAATGATTGGAGCCTGAACCCAATCTCACCCTAAATTAGTTTTCAGATCCAAATTCAATTAAAAACAGATGTTTCCGACTAGATTGAAAAGTGCTGTAAAAAAGAAAAAAAAAAAAAAGAAAAGGAAAAATGGGCTCAGTGCCTTGAGAATTGGTGGAATTCTCTAGGTATTCGTAATCAACAGGAAGGCAGAAATAAGAGTTGTTCCCAGCCTTGGCCATTCCTTCCCTCCGCACTGAGCTCTGAAAGAACTCGGAATCAGTGTCTTATAGGGAGGTGTGTTGTGATTTGTTAGGTTGGACTTTTCTGCTTGATCCACTTTCTAATCTATTTCAGGTCAAGACAAATTTTCTTCTTGGGTTAGGCACTTAATAAGTGTTATTGCCGTGAATTAATTTCTCCTTCTAGCAGAAAGGACATGTAAAAAAAAAAAAAGTCTTGCTATCCAAAATATTATAAATTATTGCCCAGAAAGTTTCAGTTAGCACATCTTAAAAACTCCTTCTAAAGCTAATGTAATGGCAATTCAAGAAATATTTGTGAGTTTTGGAAGGTTCCCCGCCCCCATTCAAAATCAAGAACCCATTAAAGAATGCCTGGTGGGAAGAGGGAAGAGAAAACTCGCTTGTGGACAGATAGTACCCATGAACTTTAATGCATTAAAATGGATTCATAAGTTCTTCAAAGATGAAAAACATGTGTCAAATTATTGTGAGAGTCATCACTCCTTACAAGTTCAGAGCAGATAGTGCTCATCTCCTTGTCTTAAAATGAATATGTCTATTTTCAGAATAATTTTTAGCATTAAGTCTGGTCCAGCATTTGATTTTTAATCTCTTCTTTTATCCTTGGAATCTTGCATTCCTGGTGTACTTCATCTTTTTTTGTGTGTGGAATAATACCCTTCAGAAATCTTTGATGCAACGGTGAATTAAAAGAAAAAAAATGAGATGTAAGTGCTTGCTCTATTTGTCATTTTTAATACGTTCTGAACCACTTGATTTATGATTAAGCATTTCTTGGGAGAAGAGAATGTTTAAGGTGGTATTTTGAGCTCCATTTAAGGCAATTTAGTTGTCATCAGGCCTCCTCACCCCATAACCTTTGTAAGACCTTGCTTCATAAATTGGACCCAAACAATTGGCTTGTGTTTCAAGTAGACAAAGCCTTATGGAAATGATACTAGCTAAGTGTTTTTATTGGACATCTGGGTAAGAGCTAGCCTTTGTCAGACCAGTTAAAGACCATGGCTAGCCTGACTCCAACACTCTTGGTGGCAGTTTCTGCTCTTAGAAAATTCTTTTTAAAATTCTTTTAAATTGAAAGCGAATGAGAGTATTTGGATTCATTCCCCCCACCGCTCCCTGCTTAGGTTTCTGAGTCTGTGACTGAGACTGAGAATGTCTGCATCATTCCTCCTTCTTCTTCAGGTTGGCTGTCTGAGTTTGGTGCCTCTCCTCCCGTCCTGTGGCAGCCTGCCCTAGGGTAGAATCCCTACACCCCAGGGCAAATCTATGTTATGCTAGGGATGTTGTGGCTTTGCTAAGGAATGGCAGAGTGATGGTAGGCCCTGGAGGTGTTAAGATGAGTTCTGGCAGCTTGAAAGATAACCAGGAGTGTCTTTACCTTCACTGTCTCCTCTTAACCCAAACTAACGGTAGATGTCAGCAGCATCAAACCTCCTCATTGTCTCAGTGACCCAAGATGAGGGATAAAAGAGAGGTTAGGACAATTTTGCTCTATTTCTTAATAGTAAATCTTACATTTTAAATAAACAAATGCATCTCTTGGGGGTTGGCAGATAAAAAAGAGTGAGGAGCTCTATGCAGTATTTTTTATTACTTATATCATGATATAGAATTCTATATTTGGAAAAGACTTCACAACCATGCACTTAATTCTAGAACATTTTGGACAAAGGCAGTGAATCTCTTAAATGAGAAACTCAGGGATAAGAGCAGGAAGAGACTTGGCCCAATATGAAGCAAAAGCAAAAAGATATCAGACTGAATGAGAGATGCTCAGAATATTCAAAAGATGAGTTTCCTTTTTTTTTTTTTTTTTTTGGAGAGGTTTTTGCTATAGGGCGTGTGCGCTTGCCAGACAGACAGAGAGAGACAGAGAGATAGAAAGCAGGAAATCACCCCCCAGGGGGGATGGCCATGCCGCAATCCCTTCTCCTCCATTCTCCTCTTGGGATCTTGGGCACAAACGCACCTGCGCCCGGCGTGAGTTTAAGCCGCCGGGTCCGGGACTCGAACCGCGGTCGACTACATGGGAGTCCAGCGACATAGCCATTACGCTAACTGCTGGTCCCAAAAGATGAGTTTCCTTTTGATTGAGAAAAAAAAATGTCCATTTTTCAAAAGAGAATGAATTTGCAGGGGGTCCAGGGCTGAATCCCACATGACGGACTACACGGTTCAAGTCTTAGACGCAGTGGTTTGAAAAACACACCAGGCACGTGTGCAAATGTGCCCAAAGTCCCAGGAGGAGAGCGCAGTCTCAAGAAGGGATTGTGGTGTGGTTATTTCCCTGAGAGAGATGCTTTATCATGTTCTCTCCCTCTCCGTCTCCCTCTTGTGAGTGCAAGTGCTCTATAGCAAGCAAGCAAAAAAACAATACACGGCTCTAGCATGCAATATCTTCCCCCCTTTTCATTATTGCTCTCCTAAAACTCCTGGCCCTTTTTCATAAATGTGAGACTTTCAAAAGTACGTAGACTATAGACGCGTACATCTAACTCCTTTCCATGAGGTTACACACCAGAGGGTTCATTAAATGAAGTTTTCACACTGACAAGCCCTCACTTCACCTAGATGTGACTTCAGTATTGAGATGTAAATGTCATCCCAATATACTCATAATAAACATTTTTTGAAAAGTGTTCCTGTTTACCAAGCAGTTCCACACCTGCAATCTGAGATTCTTGACATTTGGAGGGAAGTCACTCAGAGTTCAGAGAGCACAACCTGGTCACTGCTTTACCAAGTCCTGGCACTAGGAGCAGCCAGAGTGCTCGGCCAGACCTCGCTTTTACTTCTTTGCACCTCAGTTTTCTTATCAATGATGGAAGGAAAGCCATAGAATCTTCTGTAACAGCCTTTTCAGATTTAGAGTTCTTTATTCTTTATAGTCAACTCAAGAGGTGTTTTTGTTTGTTTGTTTGTTTGTTTTTAAAATTTATTGTTGTCGTTTTTTTAAGTCCTTTGGGCATAGGACTTAAAGGAAAGAAAGGAAGCCAGGGAGCCCGCCAAGGAAGGCGAAGATCAGGAAAGGAAAACGAGAATGAGAAAAACTTGGATAAGAATGAAGGGAAATTAGCTTATAGATAAGTAATGGGGTGAGAGAGCAATGGGAGGGGGATTAATTTCCTGTATCTCAGATTTAATATGAGGGGGAAATGCCTGATGATTTGCAGTATAATTCTGTAAATAGTGCCAGAGTTAATAAGCCCTTTAGCCTTTTCCTTAATAATAACTCACCAGGTGACTGCACAGTCATTCCATTCCATGGGCAGGGACCACTACGACCCACTTCAGTGCTTCGGTGGTTCTGGAAGGAGGGCTGTTACTGGTTAATGCTTAGGAATCCCAAAGTGCAAACTGCAGCCTCTGTCCATGGTGTGGCGAGGAACTTGGCTGTGTTGATGATCTTGAGGGTGAAGGGATGAGGTCTTGCTTTTCCTTCCCGCACCACATTCATTCTATAACATTCTGCCCAACCACAAGCATCAGCAAGAAAATAAAAAGAGTTTCAGGGTTTATTTTGGTGCAACTGACTTACATGTGGTTGATCTGAAAATCTGTAGAAATGACTGTTTCTAACTTTATTCAATAGTTAGCAGTGGTTTATTTATTTATTTACTTTAATGTACAAAATAACAACAACAAAAAATCCCACTTTACTCTCTTAAAGCAGAACAGGGGTTGAGTGGCACTGAGCATCCCTTCTGCCATGGGTAATTGTGACATGTTTCGCCTCCTTGGGGACTCTCTGAGGTGTCCTGTGCCTATCAATATGTACAACATACTGATAAACTGTGCATGAAACTCATTCTGGAGAAGCTTGTAGAGCGTTTTCAAAGCACAAGTTTCTGATACAGAAAAGGGTCTCTGCAAACACTGAATGAGGCACTGGGGAGGACCCCAGCCTGGTAGGGTGGATGGAGCTGGGAGAAGACCCTGTGTGCCTGAGATGGAAATTATAGCCACTGTCTAGACAGAGTGTCTCTGTTATGGCTGTGCCTCAGAGGCAGTTGCCCTGAGCTCTTTGTTGGAAAGAAACTTTATTGTTCCTCAAACCTTAGGTCTGTGAGCTGCTGCTGAGAGTCTAGAAAATTCTAAAGACAGCCCTTGCACCTTTAAAACTCATACCTCAGTGCAATCCTTATTGGCTCTTGTCAATAGCGTCCCTCTTAGCTTATGCAAGAGGGATGGGTATTTGGATGATTGGAAATGTTAAATAAAATGAAGTTATTTTTTAAAAATGTAATACATATATATGATAACTATTTTATTTTAGCTTAAAACACAAAATTGTATATTCATTCAGGAATCATTTGATCTAAGAAGGCAAATTTTTTTTTCTTTGAATCTGGTCCAAAATTGAGGTCAGCTTTCATACATCATGCTTATAATGCATTATCTATCATTTCTAGTTTTTAGTTTCTTTACGGTTACAGTTTTGTTAGAATAGAGCAGTAATTTCTAGACACTTGTAGAGTAACCTGAGAACAGAGGCCTCCAGACTGTAATTATTCTTCCCCAATTTCTGCAGTTGTCGCACTCACATGTAATTCTACAACACGTCAGGAGCTCCTTTTTGTCATGCCTTTGCAAAGTAGCCGTCTTCATTTTCACAGAAAGTTCTCTTTGTGTGGGAAGAACTCTTAGTATTTCATTGCTTCACATAATACTTAGTTAAATGGTGTAACTATATTAAATCCAACAGTGCACACACAGATTTGGGCTCAAACACAACTGGCTCTTAGTAAGTTTACATTCAACTACTCAGAATAGAGAGGGGCAAGCTAACCATTGGCCTCCTAGTGAATAGGGGAAGAAGGATGGAGGGTTGCAAAGGGTTGAGACTGCTCAGCTGTAGTGTTTGTAGGGGGAGTCTGTTAAGCAGCTTCTGTTCTAGTAAATTCTTGCCATGTATTATACAACATAACAGCCCAAACTGGGGAATTAAGAGTAGTATGACTGCTGCCAAGTGCTTTGCCTGGTAGAGACAATCAGCACAGAGGAGAAGACGTCACTTCCAGTTGAAATAAGCACTCAGAAGCAAGTTACTCAGGCCTCAACTGAGTCCCCCTGGAAGTTCATATGTTGAAATCCTAATCCCTACTATCTTGGAATTTGCTCATAGTTTGAAAGGGCCTTTAAAAAGTAATTAAATTAAAATGAAGTCCTTAGAGTGAGTTCTAATTCAATATGACTTTTTTTTTTCCCCCTACAAGGTGTGTGAGCTTGCCAGAGAGAAAGAGAGAGAGAAGGAGGAATAGTGAGAAATCACCCCTAGGGAGAATGGCCACACTGCAATCTCTTCTCTCCACTTCCCTCTCCAGATTATGGGTATGCTCACACATACACCTGATATATTTTTCAAGCCACCAGTTCCAGGATTTGAATTGTGTAGTTTATATATATATATATAAACATTACACATATATTATATATAATATATATAATATATTATATTATATATATTATATATAATATATTATTATATATTATATTATATATAATATATTATATATTATATTATATATATTATATTATATATAATATATTATATATAATATATGTGTGTAAATTAAGTGTAAATTAATTAATTAATTGTTAATTATAATATAATTTATTATAATTAATCATTAAGTATAATAACTTATTAATCACATATATATTACATAAATTATATATATATATATATATATATATATATATATATATATATATAATTTACACTTAATCACTATACAGTTTTACATGTACAACACGGTTTTTCCCAGCATGAATACTGTGCATATCAATCAAGACAAAGACATTACCGTATACATTATCATCAGCAAATAACTTCATTTTTGTGTCAATTAAACATATTGCTTGTTTTTTCCTTGTTCCCTCTTTCCTTTCCCCTGTTATCCACCCCATCTAGTATCTACATTTGCCCTCCCTGCTATTATACCTTCCAATCTTTCAGCTTCTGCTATAGAGCACAGACATTCAATATATATCGAGTGGAGACATGCAATGCCTCTCTTTCATAGACTGGCTTGCCTTGCTTAGCATTAAATCTTTCAGATTTGTCCACTTTGTATCAAATGTCAGGGTCTCACTTTCTCATGGATGAATAGTATTCTATAGAGCAGATATGCCACATTTTTTCAATACACTTACCTATTTTTGGACTTATTTTCTTATAAGAAGAGGAAATTTGGGGGCCAGCAGGTGGCTGGATTCCCATGTAATTGACCATGATTTGAGTCCCAGACCCGATGACTTGAAACTCATGCTGGACATATGTGCTTACATGCCCCAAATCCTGATGGATAATGAAGGAGAAGGGATTATGGCATGGCCATCTCCCCTAAGGGATGATTTCTCACTTTGTCTGGTGAGAGCATGTGCTCTATAACAAAAATCTCTTAGAAAGAAAAAAAAGAAGAAGAGGAGGAAATTTGGACACAGACACAGAGTAATGACCATGTGAAGACACCAGAAGAAAACAGCCTTCTGCAAGTCAAGGAGAGGGGCTTAAAACAGATCTTGGGACAAGCAGTTAGCATAATGGCTATGTCACTGAACTCCCATGTAGTCGACCGTGGTTTGAGTCCCGGACCCAGTGGCTTAAACTCACACCAGGCACGTGTGCATGCATGCCCAAGATCCCAAGAGGAGAATGTAGGAGAAGGGATTGCGGCATGGCCATCACCCCTGGGGGTGATTTCTCACTTTCTGTCTCTCTGTCTCTTTCTGGCAAGTGCACATGCCCTATAACAAAAACCTCTAAAACAACACAATATAAAAAAACAGATCTTGCTTTCTTCACAGGCCCCAGGAGGAACCACTTCTGACACCTTAATTGGGCTTTTGGCTTCCAGAACTATGAAAATAAAATTTCTGTCATCTAAGTGACCTAATCAGTGGTAGCTTGTTACAGCATCGCTAACCAAAGGGAGCACTTGGTGTGAGTTTTAAAGGATGAGGAGATTATCAGTAGCCCAAGATAAAAAGAAGAAAATTCTTAGCAGATGGTGTTTTATAAATACCAAACTCTATAGAATGTGCATGTGGTAACATTGTTCATAAACTTGGGTGTGCAAGAAACAGAACTTGCATTATTTATTATTGAGTAATTCTATAACTCAATTTATGTTTTAAGCTCCATTCTATTCAGTGGCAATAAGCTTAGTTTTAATCAATGAAAAGTATTTTCTTTTTTTTTCTTAAAGAATTATTTTTACTTAACTTTATTTAATTATTTATTTATTTTAATTTGACCAGAGAGGGACAGAGCGAGAGAGAAAATGAGAAAGCAAGCCACCAGGTCCGGGACTCGAACCGTGGTCGGCCATGTGGGAGTCCAGCGCCCTTAACCACCACACCATCTGCCTGACCCAGTGAAAAGTATTTTCTGACCCAGCTGTGATGGCTCATACTGCTAAGACTCTGCTTTACAGACTAGGATGGACTAGGATGCTTTACAGACTACATGAGAGCCCAGACACAGTAACACGTGCTTGTAATCCCAGCAACTGGGTAGGTTAAGGCAGACAGGTCACAGGCTTGAGTCTGGCCTGGGCAATATAGTGAGACCTTGTCTGAAAAATAGCCAGGCCAGGTACAGGGGTACGTGCCTATAATCTCAGCTACTTGAAAGGCTGAAGCAGAAGGGTCATGAATTCAAGACCAGTCTAGGGAACAAAGTGATACTGTCTTTTTTTTTTTTTTTTAATAACTGGTTATGGTTAAGCATTCTCAGAAGTTTGTTACATGATTTATTCACAAGAGTTTTAGCCGTTTTCATTGAGAGCTAGACATTTGAGCAAATCAGAGAAGATGCCCTTTTTCTTCTTTTTCTCTTTTAGGCACTATTACTAGTTCCTGGGCGCAGTAAGACACTTAGCTGAAAGCACTGGGGGTGCGAACACTAAGGAGTAATTCTATTCCTCCTTAACAAAAGTTGAAGTTTACCTGAAAATAAATTTATGTATGTATGTATGTATGTATGTATTTATTTATTTATTTTAGACCTGGCTGAAATTGAGACCAGAGTCAGAGGCTCACAAGCTTCGCTGGTCATTGTAATGAAAAACTCTGAAGAATGAGAGGCTTTTGGCACATAACGTGGTGAAGACAAAGGACGGAGGTGGCCAGAACTTCTTAATGTATAATAGTTGGAAAATGTGAGATTTTGCTTTAAATGCACCAAAAACATAAACAGCAAGTTTGGGGTGAAAGTACTTTATTATTATTATTATTATTATTATTATTATTATTATTTTTTATCTTGTGTATGTTTATCTGTTCCTGGTCATGAAATCATTCCCTGACTAGTTTGGAATAATTTCCTTGGAGAAATACTGATTTTAAACTTTCATTGTTATCTTCTATGGACTAGAACCTTAATCTCACAGACATGGTTCCTTGGAATAGAAATTGCATTTACTCACTATAAGTTTGTGAAAGGAAATTGAATTTGATAGAATGTTTATTGCTGAAAATCAAGTTCGCCTAAACTTATAATATACACACCAGCTCTGTGGTCTCTCTAACTTCATTCTTACTTTCCCATTATATAAGGGCCTTGACTTCATTTAGTTAAGAATATAAGCCTGTTTAAAAAACGGAGAATGTAACAGATGTAGTTTTAAAGTGCAATGAATTTAAGGTTTTTTTTTTTTTTTTTTTTTTTAAGTTTTCTTACCATAGGACATATGCGCTTGCCTGAGAGGAGGAAGACAGAGAGACAGTAAGATGGGAAATAAGAAATTCCCCATGACATCAGGATTGCCAAACCACAAACCCTTCTCCTCCGTCCTCCTTTTGGGACTTTGGACACACACACACACACACACACACACACACACACAGACAGGTGCCTGATGTAATTTTTTTAAAGCTGACAGCTCTGGGAATTGAACTGCAGTCATCTATGTGGCAGTCTAGCGCCTTAAACACTATGCCACTTGGTGGCCTCAAATTTAAGTTTTTTTTCCACTACTGAGAAACGAAAATACTGAGGAGAAAAATATCGATTAATATGTCACAGTTATCTTGCTACAAAAGTTCAAATGCCTTTCCAACATGTCTTAGTGGCAAATACACAACTTGAGAGTGATGCCATTGACTCAGACATAGAGGGGCTGAAGAAGAGCTAAGGATTTAAAGCATGGATATATTCAGGTACTCAGGCTTAAGTGCCCAAACCTGTCTTAGTCGGGTTCTAATACTATAGAAGAAAATGCATTGGTCGGGACCAGCAGTTAGCGTAATGGCTATGTCGTTGGACTCCCATGTAATCCACTGCGGTTTGAGTCCCGGACCTGGTGGCTTAAAACTCACGCTGGGTGCTGTGCATGCATGCCCAAGATCCCGAGAGGAGAATAGAGGAGAAGGGATTGAGGCATGGCTATCCCCCCTGGGAGGTGAGTTCTCACTTTCTGTCTCTCTGTTTTCCTGGTGAGCGCACGTGCCCTATAGTAAAAACCACTCCAAAAAAAAAAAAAAAAAAAAAAAAAAAGAAAGAAAAAGAAAATGCATTGGTTATGTCTTGTATGATCTTTGTAATAGAAGTTTCATGAGAGCAGAAATGCTGTCTGTTTGTTGTATCCCCAGGATGTCCTATAAGAGATGGTGTGTAGTCAATTAATACTTGTTGAGATAAAGAAAAAGAAACTGTCTAGCCATGGTGGTATATGCTGGAAGGTGCCACTGCATGAGCTGGGGCTGCATGGGAGGCCCGGGCTCGGTTCTCAGGCCAACCTAAACAGGTTAAGTGTGGCAGCACATGCCTGTGGTCCTAGCTAGCTGGGACGTTGGGCAGAAGGATCACAGCACAGTGAAATCCTGCCAAAAACACCTCTCCTCTATCATTAAACAAACAAAAAATGAACAAATGAATAGATTCTTCCGGGTGCCCATGTAAAATTTCATCCTATGTTTTACAAAATACTGTTGAAAAAATAGTGAGTCTTTATGCAAAGCTGTTAAAGTGGTTGGCATGCCAACATTAGCATGACTGTCTGCAGGGTAAGGGTCCTTCCCTAGATCTCTCAAACCACACACCATATGGGTCTGACAGAAGAATTCTATGGGAAGCTCATTAAGTATCTGTCCATTTTTGAATAGCTGGGCCCCATCTCTCTGTCTGGTAAGATACCCACAAATTTTGTAAATAGATATTTTCTTGTGAGTAGTTGACATTGCTTGGGCGTGTGGATGGTCAATGATATAGGTAGATGAGGCCTGGAGAAGCAAGAACAAGAAAGCATCTTATCTACTTTTATTACTTTTTAGTATATCTCCACAAGGTAGCCTGTCAGAGTCTGGAGACTTTGGTGACACAGCTACATTGCATCACTATAAAAGGATATGATCTACCCTATTATCTTCCTATTTCTCCATCATCACACTTGAGTCTTTCCAGCCTAAATCTGAATTGGCAAGTTTGAGATTCATTATATTTTTAAACCTTTAAAAGTTGTGGAAAGAATAAAAATAACTCTGATGTTTTCCCTTTTTATTGTACTACAGCTCAGAGACTAGGCAGCTAAGCTTAAAATTGGGAAGGCATACTATGACTGTAGGTGTGCATTGCCTTTTCCATAATAAAATTTTGAAACTAAAATTATCACTGATGATTTCAAGTGGCTTTTCTAAGTGTAGAATTTCACATTCTTTGAAGACTGAATTTGAGCTCCACAATCTTTTGTTTTTGTTTTATTTTGCTCTTTAGTGTAAAAGGTAATTACGATTTGGGTTAAAGTTTCTCTGTTTATACACTGTATCTAAAACATTTTTATGAAAGATTTTGGTTGAGTATTATTATATGTGTTTATAAGTTGTTGTAACTTGTTGTTCAATTCACCTTTCATGGATCAAAAAATTCCCATTAGCTGGGACCAACAGTTAGCGTAATGGGTATGTCGCTGAACTCCCATATAGTTGACCACGGTTCGAGTCCCAGACCCGGGACTCACGCCGTCACGTGTGCATGCATGCCCAAGACCCCGAGAGGAGAATGGAGTAGAAGGGATTGTGGCGTGGCCATCCCCCTTGGGGGTGATTTCTCGCTTTCTGTCTCTCTCTCTCTCTTTCTTGCAAGTGCACACACCCTATAGCCAAAAAAAAAAAAAAAAAAAAAAAAAAAAAACCTCCAAAAAATAAATAAAAATTCCATTAGCAACATGTTAGGTACCATAAATATTTCAATTGTGTGGCATTGTCTGGCTCCATTCAACTGTGGACTAACTACCTCATGTATACATTTTTTTAAAGAATTATTTTATTTAACTTTATTTATTTATTTATTTTAATTTGACCAGAGAAGGTACAAAGTGAGAGAGAGAGAGAGAGGGAAAATGAGAAAGCAAGCTGCCAGGTCCAGGACTTAAACCCAAGTTGGCCATGTGGGAGTCCAGTGCCCTTAATCACCATGCCACCTGCTGGTCCATCAAATATACTTTTTAAGTGAGTAAAAGTGCAAATGGCAAAAAGATCATAAAAAGTGAGATCATTAATACTTTAGCAAATCTAATTCATCAAAAATTTTGTAGAATATTGGCAAGATGTTCCAAGTTGGTAGAGATTGAGTATTCTCAATTTGAAAATCCAAAATCTAAAATCTTCCAAAATCTGAAGCTTTTCTTTCTTTCTTTATGATAGAGTGCATGTATGTACACATGAGCGAGAGACAGAGACAGAGACATGAGTACCTTCTACAGGACCTGGTCTCAATGAAATCCCCTTCTTCCAGTCCAGTTCATTGGATCTTGGACACTCATATTCGGGGCCCACTGTATTTCCGGCTAGTGGAATGGGGGTATTCAAACTGCAGTTACCATGTGGGGTCTGGCTTTTCTTGTCAGTGTACCACTGTTGTGCCATGGTTCTAGCTCCCAAATCCTGAACTTTTTGAGTGCCAACATGACAGCACAAGTAAAAAGTTCCACATCTGACCTCATGTGACAGGTTACAGTTAAAATGCTGCAGAACAAAAGTATTGTATAAAATCACCTTCAAGCTATGTGTATAAGGTGTATCTTAAACATAAATGAATTGTGTGTTTACACACAATTTGGCCCCATCCCCAAAATACCTCATACATATATGAAAATATTCCAAAATTAAAAAAAAATTGAAATATGAAACATTTATGGTCCCAGGCATTTTGGATAAGGAATAGTCAACCTGTGTTCTGTTTTAGGGTGGAAACCAGAATTCACTGATACTGAAATGTATACACTGGGTGATCTTACCAGCATTTCCTTTCTTAGGATGTTCCAACCTGGATGTCCAAAGACTCCATTACCGGAAAGAAAGCTGGATTGTCACTGTCAGGTGTTCTGGGTCCTTTATATCCCCATATTCCTTCCGATAAGTGAAATAAGCATATCAAGGTATTAGATTGGTTTCTATCATGTTATTATAACTGTTTCTAAAAGATTTGCTTTGTTAAGGCACTTCAAAGATTGATCTTGATCTGACCTTGGCAACGTTGGTGTGTGAAGGTATATGACCATGACATAACCATGATTTCCATGTTGGCTAAGGCAAGTAGCATATATAAAAACAACTGAGGGACCTGCAGATGGCATAATGGTTACTTTGCTAGACTCCCACATAGTTGATCATGGTTCGAGCCCCAGACCTGGTGGCTTAAAACTCACACTGGGTGCATGTGCATGCGTGCCCAAAGTCCCCAGAGGAGAATGGAGGAGAAGGGATTGCAGCTTGGCCGTGTCCCCTAAGAGGGGTGATTTCTCGTTTTCTGTCTCTCTGTCTCTCCCTGTCTCTCTGTGAGCCCATGTGCCAGATAGCAAAAACCTCTTAAAAAAAAAAAAAGCAGTTGAGACTTCTAGGGCATTCATTCTACACCAAAATGTATAGAATTAAGAAACACCTTCCTATTTTCCAGTACTGTGGTAGGCGTTTTTGCTGGCACAAGAATGCTAGCTGTTATCATCATAAATCTAGTGGATCCTGTTAATTGGAAGGTCTGTATGTCTCTTGACTAGTAGAATTACTTGGCAGATATATGCCACACAATCTAGGAAGGTAGCACTAAAGGGAATAAGCCAATCTTCCCATTTTACGGGTGAAAACTTTGAGGTACAGAAAGTTTAATGACTTCGACAAAGTCACGCAGGTAAATGGGATGATGGGGATGAATCTTCTGACCTTTAACCTTCTGTGATAGCCAGCATCGCTGGGTCAAATCTTTCATTCAGGTGGAGACTGAGTGTCCCCAAACAACCCCTCAATCACCAGCACCTCTGTTTGCATTTGCAAACCCCAGGGAAGAGGAAGATTGGGTTAAATGACTTAAAGGAAAAGTGAAACGCCCAAAAGACCTCCAAAAAAAGTTGTAAATTTATTAGAGAATCTATTTTAAAGCCTAGGTAAAAATAATCTTTTGGAATCACTTAATCTTTGGTCAAGGGGAACTGTTTAAAAAGCACTACTATACATCTAGGGTAGGAATAATTCATTGATAAAGATAGATGCATTGCCAAAGGGCTGTTTTGCCTATATATGCAAGTATTGAATAATGAGTCACTGGAATGTGAACACCAGGTCATGTTATCAGTTTTATTTTCTTTTTTCCCTGACAATGTGGGTGACAGAGCTCTTCATACCTAGTATAACTTTGGGGGAAAAAATAAAATTACCAAATGCTTCTATGAAAAAAGCTATTTCTTCCATTTGGTAGGAGATTTGATCTAGAGAAACTGGGGGCCATGGAGATTATGCCCTGAACTTGATTTTTCTTTCACTGTGTTATCGCTGTGGTTCCTGCTGAAAGACATAAATCTGTTTAAGTTCTGGAGACTCAATAGTTGCTCTATTTTTAAGCAGCCTCTCTTTAGAATGTTCTTTAACACCAAGGGAAATTAAAATGTAATCTTGCCTTACCTCTTCTACCTTGGGATTTAGCTCTTTCCTTTCCAAGATACGAAATTGGTTCTAATCTGACTACTCACTTGGGTGGCGTTATACTGAAACAGAGTATGGAAGATGATGGGCAAAATGTTTCTCTGTTATCACAGGGGTCAGTAGCACCTTCAAGGAATTTAGATACAAAGTTCAGAGAGCTTGGGATTTTTTTTTATTTTTGGAGAGTTTTTGCTATAGGGCACGTGCGCTCGCCACAAAGACAGAGACAGAGAGACAGAAAGCGAGAAATCACCCCTGGGGGGGATGGCCATGCCGCAATCCCTTCTCCTCCATTCTCCTCTTGGAATCCTGGGCACGCATGCACATGTGCCAGGCGTGAGTTTAAGCCGCCGTGTCCAGGACTCGAACCGCGGTCGACTACATGGGAGTCCAGCGACATAGCCATTACGCCAACTGCTGGTCTCAAGAGAGCTTGGGATTTTAAAGAGATTTAAAGAGCTTGTAAGGAAGGCCCAAGAGTGTTTGATTTTTAATTATTCTTATTTTGAAACCACACAGATGGCAATTTAGGATTATTTTCCTTAGCTTTAAGATAAAATTTTTTGTAAAAAGGGGAATTTACTTTTGCTCACCAATCTTTCAAGTGTCTCCATTTTGTGTTACACGATATTTTGATTATGAAGTCATGCATAACAAATAAATTGCCAGACGAAATTTCTTGAAAATAATGGGTAAAAACTTCCAGTAGCCCACTAATGTCAGAAGATGCTATAGTAATTGGTAAAAATCTTGAATGATGCCCTGTGGAGACTTAGCAAATCACCAATTCCTCAGTTAATTTTGTTTTTGTTATTGTTCATGAACTGTTGGCAGACGATAGAGACATACACACTTCCTATGGTTTGCCTCACCTTTTAGAACTTTGGAGTACATGTAGAAATAATGACTGTCACAAAAACTGGCAGAAAAATCAGGGATTTTATTTTATATTTTAAGAGACTATCCTAGATTTCCTAGATTCCAGTTTCTGCCACTTTTACTATGCTTGGGAGGTCTCATTAGTGCAAAAATGACTGTTGGGTTTCCTTTAAATTTGGGTTCTACGAAGCTTTCTAATCAATTCTTTTGACACTGCAAACATTAAAAGCTCTCTAGAGTACCAGGAAAGGGAAACCCAATGTTTTCTTTTAAGTTGCATCATTTTTATTAGAAATACCTACAAGTGGATTATTGTCTTTTAGTTTACCTTTCAACTTACTTTCTAAGAGTTCATGTAAAGTCTTTATAAAATTTCACTGATGGTTTTCTAAACCAGATTGCTGATTAAGCAGCAACTTCTTTTATATGCAACTTTTGGATCCTCGAACGAAACAAAACAAAACAAAAAATGGTGAACAAAGTCTGAGAAAGAGGACATTAGAATCAATACCGGTGATCATTAAAATAAGCCTCGTCTGAAGTAGTTACAAAATTTTTCAAATGGTGTATATTTGCAATAGAGGATAGATGTGTCCTCAATTTCCGTTCAGCAGATTCTTACCAAGGGACCAGGAAGAATTGAAGAATATACTGTTGCTTCTGACCATCCAAAAGTAGGGCCTATAAAGAGGGGGACCTTTTGTTTTTAGCCAGCTAAGAACATGCTAAAAGACATTAAAATTTCAGCCTAATTTTATTCACCCATGTCGCCTTCCTGTGTACCCACCCTGGCTAAAACATGGTTTCCCGCAGGGACCCATGAAAAAATGTCATTGACAATGCAGACTCAAGGTTTCCGCCCACGCCTATCGAATCAGAACCGCTGGGATAAAGCCAAGGAAGCTGTATTTAGCAATAGTCATATGCACTGTCATTTTATAATGAGTAAGCCAGGATTCCCAAGTTTTATATGGGGAAACAGACTTGTGGAGGGGAAAAACAACAACAACAACAACAACAACAACAAAATAACCCCCACAGAAATTCCCTAAATCCAGGCAGATGAACTGGGTTATAATAAAGTTGCAAAAGCCCTTATGATGGAAGATAGAAGGAGCATGGTTCTACACAGATGCCTCTTGGGGAGCACTGGAAGGTGAGGCCATATCCGGGGAAGAAGCACATTGCCACAGTCCATATGAAGCAGTGTCTGGGAGGTTGAATACACGGTCCAAGGATGAAGTCAGTTTCCAAAATTATCCAAAGTACCTGTGCTAACTGAGGCCGACACAGCTCTCCTTACTGTCAGCAACACAGTCAGACTGCTGCCTCCCGGCCCAAGCTTCATACAACCAAAATCTCCTCTTTGTGAGCCAAAACCCATGGAGATAAGAGAGTGGGAGAATTGGAAAGGAAAAGCAGCTGATTGTGTGTAATTTAGGCCCAAAGGCAGCATGAGATAGGCAGATAGAAACCTGATTTCTTGATCTAGTTGAAGCTGTGTGATCACTGGGGCAGTAATTCCTTCAGGGCCTCAGCTTCCTCCGTTATGAATGAAGTTCTCCATCACTCCTCCGCTGCATTTCATCTTTGAGACTGATCTGATTTGCAAGCGTCAGTGTCTTATCTAATTGCATGCTTGTTTAGACAAGCACAGTCTAGAATCTCACTGGCTTCGAGCCTCTCCTGTAATCCAGTCAGCAGTAAAAATGTCAGCATCAGCGTCCCCTTCTTTGATGGCGGGTGGTTAAGAGAACAAGCTTAGGACCAAGGAATCTCAGTGCTAGTCTCAGCTCTGTCACTCACTGTCCCATGACTGGAACATGCTTTCTCCAGTCTTGGTTTCTTCAATGTTTACACTGGGAGATAATAATACCGATCTCACAGTGGTGTTGACAGTATTAAACAGTGTTTGGAAGATACCAGCTCCATATCTGACATACAGAAAGGGCTCAAGGATAATGATGGCTGCTACTTTTTAAAAATCACAGAATCAGATTTCCAAAGAACTACTGACACCTAGTTCTGCCATTATCATTTTCTATCTTGGAGAAGGCCATCATTTGATTCAGATACAACGTTTTAAAAACTTAATGTGTCACCCATCTCAGTGACATGCGCACCATATTTGACACCTGGAGTGGCTGATTTTTTAGTGTCCCTTCCTCTATGTGATAGATTATTGCCAATAATTATCATGCAAAATTAGTGATGATCATTTTTTCATTGTTTAGTTTTAAAACAAAATTAACAATTTCAGAGACCTGCAGATGGCGTAATGGTTATGTCACTGGACTCCCACATGGCCGATTGCATCTGAGTCCTGGACCCTGTGGCTTGAAACTCACACTGGGAGCATGTGTGTGCATGCCCAAGATCCCAGGAGGAGATCTGGAATGGAGGAGAAGGGACTGTGGTGTGGCCATCTCCCCGGAGGGGGGGGGGGGTGATTTCTCACTTTCCCTCTCACTGTCTCTGTCTCTCTCTGGCGAGCGCATGTACTCAAAGGCAAAACCCCCTACAAACAAACAAAAATGAAAATGAACCATTCGAAAAGAAGAACAAATTTCAATTTTACAGACATTTAAATGTAGTCAAATACTGGCTGTGTGAACAAAAAGTATCAGTTGCCAAAGGTATTATACTACTCAGTTCAGAGTTGTCTGGTCTTAAATTTGAAACAGAACCTCTAAGTGCTTACACTGAAATGAGAGAATTGACACAATTCAAAATCTTCGTGTCTTTGTTTTTAAAATGATTGCGCTGTGTTTATTATAAATCTACTTTCTGAATGCGGAAAGAGATGGTACCACCAGGACTGGAGACAAAACCTTCAAGAGAACCAATAGCTTTAACAATTTCAAACCATTACAGACTCGCTCTATAACAAACTCCAGTGGTTGAGCCCATGGGTATGGAAGTGTGGGATGGAGGAAGTGTCCTTGAATAAGTGGATTCTTCAAATGAATTTCCACATAGGATACAACGTTTACTAAGGGATAAGCAACAAAAAGCCAGAATTCTATGGAGCTTACATATATACTAGTTTTGAAGTTTATTTTCCTTCTTTCATGAGTAAGAGAGACAGAGAAACAGCACCCTGACAGGGTCTTGACATGACAATCGACTCAGCCTCAGCCAACCCTGATTCATGGGCACTCACATGTCCAGCATTCTCAAGAAGGTCTCTGGACTCTAACCCACGACCTTCCCACATGGGCCAGCTTTACAGAGCATCAAGTTTTACCAATGCATGTACTCTAGCCCCATACATATTATACCAATATTGCATAGATTCTAGCCCTGTACATATTATACCATTCTTACATGTCCTCTAGGTCCATACTGTTATTATGACTCGGTGGGGACTGTAACAGTTCTGGAGGACTGAGACCAACAAGAGATTTAGGGAGAAAGCAAATTTGACTACTGACATCACTCAGAATTTCGGCACATGTTGATGATAAGCAGATCAACTTTTGGTTAGCTTTATTATTGTTTCAAAATCTCTACAGACAAGACACGCCCTATTTCCTGCAGATGATCATCCTCCCTCTGCCTGTCCCTGGCATACTGCTTATCCCGTTTCCTTCACCTGTAAATTTCCATAATCCCTTAAATCTCCAGCACCCACTTCAGTTCTTCCCACAACTTTGAATGCCAATAATGCTGTATTTTCCTTACGCTCATGATTTAAACAAACAAAAATGCCAGGGGAAAGATTATTATCTGCATTTTTACAATTAAGCTTTGAGAATTATATATAGCATGTTCAAATTCACCAAGCTTAGTGGTAGCCCAGCTTGGATTCGAACCTGGGTCTCTCACGCTCCTGTATTTAGCACAGCGCCATATACACAGTTTCTCATCTGTGCCGTAATTCGCTGACATCTCTGACTACTGACTTCAAAATTTATAATGCATAATTAAAGAAGTGCCCTTTGTGGGTACTATTCAAGCTTGTTTTCATCCTCAATACAAGTTGGAAAAATATTTGGCACTGCTGACTGTCCTATTCATTAGGAGCCCTAGACCCATCTGCAGCTCTATTGATATTCATCAGCCCTGCTAAATCATTTACACCATCAGGAAATTAGTCTAGAATGGCACTCCCTTTCAGAGAACCAGGAAAATCCAGAGAGGCAAGAAGCTGAGCCCTGATGGGAGGCAAATAATAGCAGGTAACTGCTCCAGGCCCCACTGCCAGGGGGAAGAGGGAGCTGCTGTCATCCATAGGTTGGAGAAATAAAAACGGAGTCGCGGTGGGATTTTCATTCATATGGCAACACAATCCAGCGCTTGGCAAGTCACTGAGCTTGCACAGCCAACCATCTGTTTCAAAGCCTCCTGCATTTTCCCATTCATGTAGCCATTTAATCTGCCCTTGGCAGGATTGAAAATAAAATTCAGGAGACTTGCTGTGAGATGCGTGTCTCAGAGAAGCCCTGACGGAGATAACCCAGGCCTTGCACACCCGGATCACTGCAGGAAGTAGCATAAAGGCCCTCCTGGCCCATGGCTCTTTTTCTAATCAGAAAATGTCCCATGAGCTATCACCAGGGGGAGCCTCGCAGGACAGGGCTGGCCTGCAAGAGTACCCAGGAGGTGTTCTGGGACTCCAGAGCTTCTGATTCAGCCAACTTTCCCATTGTGTGGATTGGGATGTGCAAGGGGCAGGGTGAAGGGGGACTGGGATGCAGGAGGGGGACTTTTCTTGCCTTTGGCTCTAATACGAGGAAATTGACTTGAACAATTGTCTGACCACATCTTCTTTTTGAGAATTCAAGGCTTAAGGGACTAGGGGCTGGCAGGTGGCATGGTGATTGAGGTGCTGGACTTCCAAATGGCTGACAGTGGTTCAAGTCCTAGACCTGGCACTTGCTTCCTCATCCCCCCTCCCCCCCGGGTCAAATGAAAACAACAACAATCATGATGATGATGTATAAAATAATTACTGAAAAAAAAAGATTTAAGGGAATACCATGTTGGAAATTTAAGGCAACATGTATTTTATAACTTCCACTGATTAACTGAACATCTTTTATCAATAAAAACTTTTTAAAAAATTAAAATATGTCTAGAAATGCTCACCCACCATGAAGCTTCTTTATAACAGAGCACAAGTACTCGTGTATCCTACATAATTGTAAATCAAAAGATTCAACTTTTTATTAATTCTCTGAAGTCAGTAGTTTCAGACCTAGAGAACACCCAAATGACCTGTGAATCTTTAAAAATATACAGATATGGTTCCATGGAGCTGAGCTGAAGTCTGGGCAACTCTATCATAAAAATAACCTAGGTGATTTATTTTTTTCTTAATTTGTTATAGAGCATGTGCATTCACCAGAGAAAGAAAGCAAGCACGCCTGACTATCTCCCATGGAGGGGATGCTTTCTCACCCTCCTCCTCATCTCTCTTTGACAAGCTAACGTACCCTCTGGAAACATTTTAAAAAATATAAATCCCCAAATGCCTGGGTGCCACCCCCAGCGATTCTAATTTAATTGATCTGAATTGGGCCCTGGGAACCAGATTTTTTTCTTTAGGCTTTTGCCATAGGGCACCTGTGCTCACTGGAGAGAGACAGAGAGAAGCAAAGTGAAAAATCACCACCCAGGTGCCTGGCCACCACATAATCCTTTCTCCTCGCATCTCCTCTCTGGATATTGGACACGCATTCACACACGCACAGCCAAATTTTCAAGCCATTGGGTCTGGGACTCGAACTGCGATTGGCCATATGGGAGATCTGCGTCTATAACCACTATGCCACCTGCTGGTCCAATTTTTAAAAGATTTTTGCCATAGGGTGCATGTGCTCACCAGACAGAGAGGGAAAATGAGAAATCAATTTTGGGCATGCACACACATGTGCCTGGCATAATTTTCTTTTAAAAAAATTATTAATTTTTATTCACTGTGCATGTCTACAGTGTACAATATGTTTTTTTCAGCATGAATCCAGTGCATATTAGTCAAGTCAGAGACACTACCATACATATTATAGTCAACAGATAATTTATCATTTTCGTGTCTCTTAAATCTTTTGTTTTTCCCTGATCCCCTCCCTCCCATCCCCCGGGTACCACTCCCTCCTATACTATCCCCAGTATCTACAGTTGCCCTCCCTACTGTTATACCTTTCGATCTTTCCATTTCTGCTGTGGAGTGCAGACATTTGGTGTATCTTAAGCGGGGACATACCCTGGCATGATTTTTAAGCTACTGGGGTCCAGGACTTAAACAGCACAGTTGATCATGTGGGATCCAGCACCTTAACCACCATGCCACTTGCCTGCCCCTGGTATTCAGATTTTATTTCATTTTATTTTTCTTTTTTAGAGAGAGAGAATTTTGCTACAGGGTAAATGCACTCACCAGAGAGACAGAAAGAGACAAAGAGACAGAAAGAGAGAAATCACTCCCTGGGGGTATGGCCACTCTGAAATCCCTTCTCCTCCAGTCTCCTCACAGGGTTTTGGGCATGCATGCACATGCACTTAGCATGAATTTTAAGCCACCAGGTCCAGAATTTGAACTGCAGTTGACTATGTAGGAGTCTAGCGATATAACCATTACACCGTCTGCTGATACTAGTATTCACTATTTGAAAGCTCCCCTTGCAACTTATGTGCATCCCAGTTCGAGGACCTCTGATGCAGGGACCCTGTCACAAGTACAAAAGCCCAGGCCAGGCCAGAAGCTAGACCACGGAATCCACGTATTTAGAGCTGATGCGGTGTGGCTGACTTTTTAACATGCATTACCAGTGAGCCTTAGGATCCAGCCAGTGAACCAAACGTGCCACATTTCCCCAGGAGGCTGTGTTGCAAAGGGGGAGCTGTCCCTGTAGCAAAGGGGGAGCTGTCATTTGGGTAGAGCTGTGGCTGAGGAGGCCTGCTGCTGGTCTGGGGCCACCCTGGGTTTCCTCCCTCCTCTGCCACCCATCTACACACATGTGGATGTTTCTATAAATCACTTCTGATCTGTGGTTCGTATTCAGGAAGTGTTCTGACTGCTTACCCATGTAATGATGGAGTGGAGGAAAGGTCTAATTTTGGAACAACGGAGGCTTAGGCAGTGCCGTGTTCCCTGCAAGTCTGAATTTCCTAAATGCAGTTGCTCTCCCGCTCAGGCAGCTGCTCACCACAATTACATGGGCAGTTTGAGGCACTCTATCCATCACAGCAAATTACTGGTGTGATCCACTCAAGAACAAGGCTGGCCGGCTTTGCTGATGGCAATCTTTGCACAACCTCCTAGATAACCAAGAGAAAGGTGGACAGAGCTTAGCAGGTCACGGTTGGAGAATCAATTAATAAGAGTTCACCCCTCCTCCCAGACTGGCTTACAGTCCGACTAAGGAGACAGGGTTTGTGGAAGCTGTGAGCACACAGACAGCATTATACAAGGCAGCGAGTTCTCATTGCCTGGGTTTTGCTGATATAATACAATTGGGAAAGGGAATAAACATTTGTGGGATGCCTTAGTAGATGCCATACACAGCTTTACCCTAAGACACATTATTTCATAAATCCACTCAACAGCCCCACCATCATTACTCTCACTTTACAGATGAGGAAACTAGGGTCAGTTTCTCCAGAACCCCACAGGTACATAGAGGCAGAGAAAGACTTGAGCTGAGATTTCTCTGGTCCTAAAGCCTTCATGCTTCCTGTATCTTAGGTCAGTTGAAACCCTACAGATTCTGGATCTGTCTCCTGACAGGTCAGCTCCTGCAGAGCTGGGAAACCAGTCAGGGAGATCAGCCTTGACCTTCCAGCAGTGATGACCTGTGAATAGGATGTAGGGTTACCTACGTGGCAGGACAGGACAGAAAATGTAACTTTAGACCCCCTTCCCTATCTGAGTGCAGAGCACAGGCTCTTCTAATCAAGAGCTCCTGGTTTAGAGAACTGGCAAGAAGAGACTTATGCAGGGACCAGCAGTTAGCGTAATAGCTATGTCACTGGACTCCCATGTAATCGACCGCAGTTCAAGTCCAAGACCCGGTGGCTTAAACTCACGCCGGGTGTGTGTGCATGCGTGCCCAAGATCCCAAGGGGAGAATGGAGGAGAAGGGATTGCGGCATGGCCATCTCCCGTGGGGGGTGATTTCTTGCTTTCTGTCTCTCTGTCTCTCTCTTTCTGGCGAATGCACGTGCCCGATAGCAAAAACCTCTCCAAAAAAAAAAAATTAATCAATTAATTAAAAAAAAAGAAGAGACTTATGCTGAGCTCTTCTCTCCAAGAGCCTTTCCAGCTCTGAGGCCTTTCTCTTTCCCTTGCTGCATCTTTACAGATCTCAGCAAGCAGTATGGCAAGACTCCTGACGTCATCCTTGGGTGCCTGGCAATGTGCCTTTTTAGAAGTACTCTGATGTTGACCTTTGTGATCTGTGGGTGCTGAAGTAGCTGGAGAGACTGTCACGAGAGAAAGAAATTCAGTTTTGTCCTAGATTGAGGCTCATCAGAAGACAACCAACGGCCATATTTTTGGATGCAGAAAACTATCTGGGAGAGGACCCAGGGGGCGCCAGTAGTAGAGTCAGATATTGAGGTAGAGAAGGGAAGGGAGAAGTTAATACTGTGGGCAGTCAGGGCTCAAGCCCACTGTGGAGCTCAAGGAGACTGTGTGGATTAGAAGACGCACCTCAGATTTGTTCTTTGTCCACAGTCGGAGATGAGACAGCTCTGGTATTGATCCTCCAACTCTTAGCTATCATTGAGGACTGTTCCTATGGAGAGGTGAGCTAACTCTGCATGCCAGGAGCCCCAAAGACTAAGAGGGGACCCTCAGTCTGCTGGCATCTCCAGACCACCAAATGCATAATAGAGGCCACGTGAGCTTGGCCTGAATCTACTCAGGGTTGGAGGTTCAAGACTTTTACCATTCAGTAGTTCTAATGACATTGCCTTGAACACACACCCTATAGCAAAAACCTTAAAAAATAATGATAATTTTAAAAGGCCTACGTAGTTATTGTTGTTCATCTGAACTCAGAGGTCACGTGATACCCTGTATTTTTATTTGCTAAATCAGGCAACTTGACCCACACCTCTCTGAGCACAGGTAGAGGCTACTTTGTTCTCTAGCATGGGGAACTCTCTGACACGGCAGTGGGTGTGGGACTTGCAGTGGCAGGAACACATCTCAGTTAGGAGCTGGGCATGTGTAGGGGAGAAAGTGAGATTTCAAAAAGAAAAAAAAATGTGGTTTTTAGAGACAAAAAGAGTAATTATTAGTTTCACACCCATAAATAATGTTGAAGCTAACGGTGTTTCTTGGGATTCTTCTTAGAATTCATTTCACCTAACACTTCCTGCATATGAGGGCCTTCCCAATGACCACATCACTTCATCTTCACCAACATTCTCTCTTACACTTTAGGGAAATGAAGTCTCCCAGAAGACAGCTTCCATGGTGGATCAATGAGCAACTGGACCTAGATCTCTGGACTCAGGTCCCTGGATCCTTTCTGCTAAAGCACAGTGGGTTATATAACAAGGTCATCTGATCCCACAACACTGCCAGCCACTGTTTAGCAAGTATAAGGCAGAGACTTGGCTCAGTCAGGTTGAATTTTGGTCCCATGTGCAAAACAGAATTGCAGACAGTTTTCAACCCACTAATGGATTGCTGTCTAGGCCATTCCACAAAAACTAAAGTACAGCTGAACCATAGCCCTCATGTTAATAAACAGCACACACTGCTTGGAAATATTGCCTCTGTGGAAAACATACCTACATTTGAACTGGGTGCCCAGGACCAACTTGCTGTTTATGTGGTCCCTGTAAAAATGAATCGTTCTCATACCATGAGGCTGATCCTTCCAGAAATTCTTTCAGAGGAAGGCCAAGGCCACAGGACTGCTCCTGCTAAAGGCCCTGGCAAGTGGAACTGAAAGAAAGATGCCTCCTCTTGGAGGGCAGAGGTCCCAGTACTGGAGGGGAGGCCGGAGAGCCAGCAATGCCAGACAGAGCCCATGTGTCATGAGATCTGGGAAAATCACAGTCCTGACTCCGGCTTCAGTATCTGCCATTAACTAGTAGAAGTCATTGCCATGGGCCTTGGTGTTCCTATCTGAGAACTGCAGAACTTTCCACTGGGAAAGAAGAAGAAGGAGCTGAAATGGTGAGCTCTCTAGCAATGGCTGTTCTGGCTAAGAGGTGAGGGACAGACGTTTCTAAAAAGGAAAGAGAGGGCATTGGCTCCAGGGCAGCTCTGCCCATGCAGCAGCCTCACTCTGAAGAGGAAGTGGGAAGGTTGGTTCAGAGAAGCAGCAGCTGTTCTTATGGCTCATTCTCCCACTAATTTTCCTCACCTAGGAATTCCCAGAGACTAGTTGTACTTAATATTGGGGTTGTTCCTCCACTGTGGATAAAGTGATAATCTCAAGGAACCTGATGTCAAAAAAATATCTTGCTACCATCCCTATGATCCGAAACCAAATCCTGAGATGAACCAACCAGTCACTGATGCAGTGCCTAACAGGGACAGGGCAGCTCTGTGGCAGGTCCTGATGAATTCGGAGAGTCACTTTCTATCAGAGAAGCATGAGTCATGAGCTCAGCCTTCCAAGAAGGTTGTGAAGGGGGAGCCCAAGGAGGGCAAATGTAATTATCTAATGCAATGGCAGCCTCAATAAAGCGTGACAAGGGGACAGGCAGTAGAAGAGAGATGCTGGAGCATCTGATTAAGACCCCAAATGTGAAAACAATAGTGATCATTAAGAGAGGCGAGACAGCGTCTTTCTAAGGGATTCGAAGCAAATAAGCCCTATTCCTCTTTCTCACCCCCACACACAAAATAATAATAAAATAAAAAAACCCTGCTGAACTTTAAATCCAATATCAGCTTTGCAAAAAGGACAGATACTGGCTCAAAGTTATGGGATTAAGGGGCCCAAAATTTTGGCTCTGACAACTCAGGTAAAATATTTATCCCAAAGGAGGAAATAGCACCAGATGTTTTTTCTAGAGAATAACCAAGGTAAGGCTGGTGACAGCTTTTTGTTCCATAAAGACATTCAGGAGGGAAAAAGGAAAACGAAAGGAAGTTCTCCTAATCTTCTCGGTACCCTTTCAGATCTGATACTCAGGAAATGGGTTCACAGTAGTCCTGCTTATCAGCAGGAGACGCTGAAAACCAGGAGCGTACTGAGCTCTGCAGATACTGTTTTTCCTGTACTGACATACCTATGCCAAGGTTGAATGTATGAATTAGGCACAGTAAGAGTAATAACGACGATAGTACCACAGAACCATTATCACCGTATACGACAATAAAAGTAACGTGCATGTGGTCTCTCTCTCTCTCATTTGTACTGGAGTCACCTATTTTCAGACTGCTGTTGACCGTGGGTAACTGAAACCATGGAAAATGAAATTGCAGATGAGAGGTATGACTGTACTTGAAGAAGCAGGGTAATGGGACCAGCAGTTAGCGCAATGGCTATGTCGCTGAACTGTCACGTAGTCGACTGCGGTTCAAGTCCCGGACCCGGTGGCTTAAATTCATGCCGGGTGCATGTGCGTACGTGCCCAAGATCCCGAGAGGAGAGTGGAGGAGAAGGGATTGCGCTGTGGTCATCCCTCTCTGGGGGGTGATTTCTCGCTTTCTGTCTCTCTGTCTCTCTGTCTGTCTGGCGAGCGCACGCACCCTATAGCAAAAACCTCTCCAAAAAAAGAAAAAAAAAAAAAAAGAAGCAGGGTAACAGCCCTGAGGGAGTGCATAGATGAGTCTGGAGTGCTGTTTGGGGTCCAGACTGCTCTTGCAAAAGCTAACACAGCTTCTCTTCTGCCTGCTACAGCTCAAAGACAAGCTTCTTCCATGCTGGGGCCACAGGGCGCAATGATGTATCCCGCGGGCCAACGGCATCAGCTCTCAGGGCAGCAGTCTTGTTCCCACCTGTCACCGGGCCTCGGAGTGTGGTCAACAACTGCAGGAGAGCATGGGTCCGGAAGCCCAGGGGCTCCTGCGAAGTTTGTTGGGAAGAACTGCGGGACACTCGCTCTGCACCTTCCCCGTGGAATAGGCACCTGCAGGGCCTCAGTGGACACAACTGTGGAAGATGCCTGGCTATTTTGCCAAAGGGTGACTTTAAGTCATTGTCATCAAAAGGCCAGATGAGTCCTTTGCTAGCGAGGGACGTAGCTGGTTGCCCAGCAATGCTCCCTGTGGGTCTGTGTTCTCTGCCTGGTATAGAGCAGTCGGGATGCAAATGTGTGTTTAGAAACATACCATGTTCTAAGGACATGTCTTCCAGGCCCATGTCCTGTCCAACATTCCCTAAAGAGTCTGGTTCCCTCACTTCAGAGGGCCATAGAAGCCTCTGTTCTCAGCCCCCTTAAGAAACTCCCAGCATCACCCACCTCCACATAGTCTTATGAGTCTAAGAAGACAGAGATTTTTAAAGATGGTTTCTTTATTTGGTAAAGATGTTGGTGATGACCTTTCAAAGAGTCGCCGCGGTTATTGTGTTGTTTTTCTTCCTGTGCCTTAGGGATCAAACAGAGAGAAAGTCATCTGACCAATAGCTGCCCCTCTGGGAGTTGGCCTGCACACTCGGTCGTCACGAAGCCTGGCCGTTCAGACCCAGATGTGTTGGGCGGCAGCTCCTGGCACCGTGGGCGTCTCCTCCTCTCAGTCATGTTTCCTTTCCCACAGTCCCAAGTCTGTTCTTCTGATTTGTCAGTAAGGAAAAGCTTTGGAAATAATGCCAAACTTGACTCTGACTCTGTCTGGCCTTTTCTAAGACTGGAAAGGGGTTTTAGACAGCAAGGGGGCCTCACACTCCACCCTTGTGCAGATGAGGAAGGAGGAGCAGGGCGAGGAGCTGGCTCACCCAGGGACCAAGCAGGGACCTGCAGAGCCTGGGGCCCAACATTTTCCTCCCAGCCCTGCCTGGTGGCCTCTCACCGCTTACCTAGCGGTGTCAGTCCCGGACCTGGCAACTTGCTTTCTTACGTTCCCTCTCTCTCTCACACTCTGTCCCTCTCTGGTCAAATGAAAATAAACAGACAAGTCAATAAATAAAGTTAAATAAAATAATTCTTTAAAAGAAAAGAAAATCATGCCAGGCTCATCTGCATAGGTATGCCCAGGATCCCAAGAGTAGAATGGAGAAGGGGTTGCAGTGTGGCCACCTTCCCTGGGGGTGATTTATCACTCCCCCTGCCCCAGCTCATTCCACAAGTGCTCATGCCCTATGGCAAAAACCTAAAAAAAAAAAATACATATATATATACACCATAATTGGTCATTTATAAAGAATTGAAACTTATTTCACACAGCTCTAAAGGCTGGGATATTCAAGATCAAGGCTCTGGCAGGTTCAGCTGTCTGGTGAGGCCATTATGGAGGAGAGGAAGCCTTTGTCTACACATGGCAGAAGGCGACAAGCAAACAAGCCTAACACTGCATAAAGCCTTTTACAAAGGCCTTAATCGCATTCCAAGTGGAGGAACCCTCATGGCCTAGTAAACTCTTTAAGGTCCCTCCTGTTAATACTATCTCATTACCAGCACTTGGACTTGTGGAGGGTACACCGTCAAATCACAGCAGCTGTTCTGGCTTTCGGAGTTTCCTACCCCCACTCCATTTAAGAGCCCAATCGGAATCACTGAGCATATACCCAGACATGGCAATAGATCCACTCAAAAGATCCACTCCTCCGTCTTGCAGCCCTGTCTGGTATTGCAGCTAGGGAGACACCAGAACACTTCCCAGAAGAGAGCATAACAGGAGAATGGGCAAGGAGATGGCTCTGGGATTGGCCTCTCATGAAGTCATAGTAGTTTCGTCCCCTCATGAGTGACTTGTCTAGCCAAGCATGTTTCAGGCTGCACCCACCAATCACAGGCTGGAGAAGAAGGGAAGGGGGTCTCCTGAGACAGGTTGTCCTCACAGCAGGAGCAGATCTCATGCTGAGATTCTCATGACATGGCACTGGCAAAGGTCAGTCAGTGGGGTTTTGCAAACTTTCACTCAAACTTTGCCTCTCGTTTCGAAGACTAGAAGTCACCATCTTGGAAGGAATAGGCTTGGTTTTCACTATATTTCTCCTGTATTGGGCATTAGCCACGGGCATGTGAGTTCAGCTTCTAATGATGTGATGTCTCCCATGGTTCTGTGTGAGAAGAACCCACACTTCCTTTTTATTTGGGGAGCGGGAGAGGTTTTTGCTATAGGGCGTGTGTGCTCACCAGAAAGACAGAGAGAGACAGAGAGACAGAAAGCGAGAAATCACCCCCCAGGGGGGGATGGCCACGCGGCAATCCCTTCTCCTCCATTCTCTTCTCTCAGGATCTTGGGCACACACACACATGCACCCGGCGTGAGTTTAAGCCACCAGGTCCGGGACTCGAACCACGGTCGGCTACATGGGAGGTCAGCGACATAACCATTATGCTAACTGCTGGTCCCAAGAACCCACACTTCAAAAAAGAAAGAACATGCGGTACTGGTGTTTGGATCCTGAGTCACCTTGGTCAGATATACGAGGTCAAAGTGCTTACCTTTTGGTCATTTGGATGCTATGAAGGCCTCTCTCTCTCCTTTCCATAAAAGCTAACTTCACCTTATCCTGATCAAGGCATGGTCGGTGTGTCTCCATGGCTTACTGGTTTGAACTCCCACATGGCTGATCATATGGTTTGAGTCCCAGACCCAGCAACTTGAAAAATATGCCAGGTGAGTGTGTGTGCATGACCAAAATCTCAGGAGAATGGAGAAGGGATTGTATTGTGGCCATCCTCCTTGGGGGGTGCTTTCTCACTTTCTCTCTCTCTCTCCTAGCTAGGGCAAAAATTTTAAAAATAAAAGAAATAGAGAAAAGTTTTTGAAACCACTCTAAGGGGCTAGCTCTGTTGGCACAGCGGTAATGTACTGCTCAAGAGAAGCCAGATCCTGCCTGGCAACTGCAGTTCAAATCCTAGGCCTGGTCAGCCTGAGGCACTGGCACATGTGTGAGGGTCCCGGATCTGACAGGCTGCAGGACTAGGAACAGGGGATCTGGGAGTGACCAGACGCTAGAGGGCGCTCTGTTTTCTTTCTCATGTGCATGCACACCCTCTGCCACGAATAAAGAAAGGAAACGTTCTCTTAAGAACTCTAGCTTGGTCACTTTGAGCTCACCCAAATCCAAACCCTCACTCTATAGGTGAGAAAAATGAACATCAAGAGAGACGGAGTAACATGCCCCGGTAATTCCAGAAGGAGAGTATGAGACCCAGAGGTGAGAACGGGAACAGGCGTTCCCAGGGCAGCCTCTCCTCTAATCGCACTTCTCGTTGCTCTACACGCGGTCGGCCTCGTGATGTTTTCCACATCTGTATCTTTCCTGATAATTTACCCAGCACTTTTACTTCAAGACAGTTCACTTTTTATTTTAATAAACTTATTTTAAAAGGAAGTGTTGTGAGGCCTGCTAGTGGCGTGATGGTTAAGGCCCTGGAATCCTACACGGCAGACCCTGGTTCAAGTCCCGGGCCCAGCTGCTTCAAACTCACACTGGGCATGTGTGCGTGTGCCCGAAATCTCGAGAGGAGACTGGAGGGGAAGGGACTGTTGCACGGCCATTCCCCCAGTGGGTGACTTCTCACTTTCCCTTTCTGTCTCTCTCTGGCAAAAGCACATGCCCTATGGCAAAATCCTTAAAACATTTATTTTTAAAAAGAAAGTGCTACACCATTTCTTAAATGAAAAAGCAGTACTACTCCATTAGCAGAAAGTTATAACTAGAAACTATGCAAAATATAATTACATAAAATTGTAAGTAGATACTGTTGCCTGGGCAAAGAAAATCAGCTGGAAGTCTGCTCTTTTCTTTTTATTGTAAAGGATAATGAATAAGTTTCAGAGGTATTAATGACTTTGTAGGATAAACTAAAACAGAATCTGGTCCTGATTTTGATGTTACCAGATGCTGTCTTTACATGATTGAGAATTTTTTTCCCAAGGCAATCAGAAGGATGGTCTAGCACGTTGAGACCACTGCAGTTGACAGTGCAGGCCCCTCGGATCGCAGCGTCTCCTTAGGGGCCCTAGGTTCCTCCTTCTCACACATAGTGAGCCCCACCAAAGGTATAAAACTACAGAAGCTTCAGGGACAGTTTTGCTTAGTGCCAAAATGCCCAATGGACGCCCACCTTTCCTTCGGTTTCCAAATAGAATACGTGTTGAATTTAAGCATACATTTTGGTAAGTTTTCTGACAGACTGTTTTGTCCACCGAAGAAACAATGTCAAGATAATTAATTTTTAGATAATAAACTAGGGAAGTTGATCTCAGCAGTGGAAAATGCTGTGATTTAAATTGCCAATATACAGATACTTTTAGTTCTTGGAAGCTACTGCCAACTGCGCCTGCCAGAAGTGAAATTCTCAATAGTTTGCTATGATTGATTCAGGCATTAGTCATTAAAAAAGAAGAAAAGAAAAAGAAAAAATCTTGAGCTAAGTAATTTGCATCCAAAGGATGACATCAGTTAACACCGTGAGCTTGTTGTTTTCCAATGTGATCACTAGATGGCGCAAGTGCAATTCAAAAACGTTGAAAAGTCAGCCTCCGAAGTACAAGTGTTTGACCAAAGGATCTATTGTACTTACAAACCTGCGTCTACGCAAGCGAGACAGCGGTATTGGCCCTGATGATGGAATTTTTTTTCTTTCCTCCCAGACTTTGATTCACCTTTCTCTCTTTCCTCAGGATGGGTCACTGCTCTCCACAGGCAGTGTTTCTTCTAGGTGCGTTCATCTTTGAAAACTTCTAGCGATCCCTAGCCCTGACCAAGTAGAAAAATGTGTTCCTTAAGATGTGATTTCTTTCTTCGCCCTGCTTTGACACTGCTCACTCCTGACACTAAGGCACAGCATCCTCACTCCTGCTCCCGGATGCCGATCCCATGCAGCCCGTAGAACACCTTGATTTGTAGGACATTCCATTCTTCTCCATGAATTACACACCATCTTTATTCTCCCCTGTGATGACAGTAATAAATCTTCAACTCCCCCCCCCATCGCCCCCGCAAGTAAGTCCCTATCAATGGAGTGGTTGTTCTTGTACCGATCCTTTAAATATGGCCATAATGAGATTATCTGAGCCCAGTTCTCAGAGTGAGGACAGAAGGTAGAGGTGAAGTGATGCCTCCTTGCAGTAGGGTCTAAAACAATAGAGGATTGCAGCAAATCTGTGAGTTTATTTGCAAGTTTTAATCCGGGGCTATCCCTTTCTCCTGTGGCCAATGGTGGTGTGTGTGTGTGTGTGTGTGTGTGTGTGTGTGTGTGTGTTGGTGTAGCATAAAGGGGGTGGCCAGAACAGTCAAACTGCAACATTTGCTTATTTCCTTTCTATACAAATAGGTATGTCAACAAAATCAAGCACAAAAGAGCCTCTTCATGGCTGGGCTTTCCTGGCAGCAGCCCCAGAACCTAAGAACCCAAAGCTCTGTTCCCAGGTGGCCTCTCCTAATTTGCTAAATAACCTTGGGCAAGTCACTTAACCTTCCCAAACCCCAGCATCTCCATCTATAAAGGAGGGTGCAGAGAGCTGTCTCTTCCCTCACTTCTCCAAGAAGTTGTGAGGATTAATGATGAGAGAAAGGCGGGTCCAGGGTCTGGAGTTTCTGAAGAAAGGTACTGCTTACTCTTGGCTTGGAATCATAAAAATAAATAGAATAAATACACACCAGCGATCCAGGCCAGTGTCGCAAGGGCTCTGTGTCCTGTGGGTTTCCACATTTTCCATTTCTCAAAGACGGTTGGCAGGGACGAAACAAAACAAAACTATCTAATCATGCCTTTGTTTGACCAAATCCTCACTGGATTTTTATCTGATGAGTCTGTGTCTATAGATGAAATGATTTTAAACATCCTGAAAGAACTGAAAGGACAAAAAAAAAAAAAAAAAAAAAAAAAAAGACTCTGCCCAAAGACGCTAGGTATTCCTGCCTGGCCCTACATCGCTCGGAGAAGAGAGAACTCCTCTGACAATTAGCCTTCTATTTTGGTGACAGTAATTATCACCATTAGGGGCTTTGCTATCTCGCCTATGATGAAATATATATTCATGCTGCAGAGGCCCCAGTCTGAGGATTATTTGGGCAGAGCCCAAAATGTAAGGAAAGAATCGATTTTAACCTGTTTTAAAACATTTGATCTAATTTGATATTTCTAGTTTTCAACGGCTTACAGCAAATAGATGAAAATAAATGTCTTGTCACATGTTGTGCTGCGGACTATGCCGTTTGGGTTTCAAAGACTCCTGAAAACAGGAGGAGAATCCTCTATTAGCTGTGTCTGATGCCTCAGGATTTTCCAGCTGTCATTGTTCAAAGGTCTTTCTTTTTTTTTTTTTTTTTGGAGCCTTGTGGAATGACCAAGTGGATTATTTGCTCTAAAATGCTGTAAGTGATCTGTTTCTCAGAGTCCTCTGGCTATAAAAATGAAAACGGATGGGGCCACGGGGGCAGTACCAGGTCTACTCAAGTATTTGTGAGGTATACGTGCATTTTTGTGTATCTTTTCAGGGCGGACATCCAATTCTGATTTTTGAAGAGTAGGAAGAACAATAAATAATTATGAATCGTGCCGCTGCTAGCTTGTTTTTCTGAAGTCTAATTATTGTAGTAGCCCGCTGCCTTGATTAAGGCTTTCCTCCCTAAATAATTAATTTGCCTTTATGCAAGTGTATTTGCCTCTTACAAATCTCAGCATATAACACGGAGGACCCAGGCTCAGCAAACCCACTTTTAAGCACATAAATAATTGCCTCGGAATAATTAACAATTAACCTTGGTAAAAGGAGGGCTAAATATTAGTATGCTCTATTAATTCAAACTAGATATTAGCTGTTAAAAATGTAATAAACACATATACATTTATAAACCTACATAGTCAATAAGTTTAGTTTAGTAGTACAAAGAAGTAGTTTCAATGAAAATATTTAACCAATTTCCTTCTACCTATTTTACAAACATTTATGCCAACCAGACATTTTCTTTTTTAAAAAGAAAATGAAGGTTCTAAAATCAAGAAGAACTGGGACTGGGAATACAAGGGGCTTGTCAGGGTTCCTCACTCCACCTGTAGCAGGAAGTCCACACACACAGTCAGGGGCTGTGGATGGGTGACATCTTCACATGCCAGAAGTGAAACACATACAATACATACAAGCACAGCCACATCCACTGGACTGCTGGATTCATGGCAGGAAGGACTTTTTGCAAAGCAGTATACTACGAGAAATTCTTGGTTTCCTATATCCTGTCTCTTTCTACCACCATTCTCACCGAGTGACAGAATCTTAAAAGGCTAGGTCCACTCTGCTCACTCTACAGAGAGGGGCAGAGGCCTGGACAGTGTCCTCCCAGCATCACTCCCATTCCTATGCCTGCTCTGAACCCAGAGTCTACCTTGCTCTCTGTCACCTCAGGGATAAAGCAGGACAGGGCACAAGCACTCACCCAAGGAGGTAATAAGGTACCGCTCCATCCCCAGGGTCTTGAGCCAACAAACTCTTGGGCCTCCATGTTATTCTCATAAAACCAACTCTACCCTGACTCCTAGACAGGAGTTTGACATCAGCTACCACTGTTTTTTTTTTTTTTTTTCCTTTTTTTGGAGAGGTTTTTGCTATAGGGCGCGTGCGCTCGCCAGACAGACAGAAAGAGACAGAGAGATAGAAAGTGAGAAATCAACCCCCAGGGGTGATGGCCACGCCACAATCCCTTCTCTTCCATTCTCCTCTTGGGATCTTGGGCACGCATGCACACGTGCCCGACGTGAGTTTAAGCCACCGGGTCCAGGACTCGAACCGCAGTCGACTACGTGGGAGTTCAGTGACATAGCCACTACGCTAACTGCTGGTCCCAAGCTACCACTGTTCTTAATCCTCACCACTTTCTGACATCTTGGGGTTCAGCTTTGTCACGATCTCATTCCCTAGTTCAAGTTTGAAGCTGTAGTTACCAAAAGCCTGTTTTTGCTGGAAGAATTCTAGGTCATGCATTCAAGGAAGAGAAGTTTCCGATCACAGCTGGTGCATCTGAACAAGCCCAGCTGCCTCCCAATCAGCTATCAAACATCTGGTGTTAGACTTTCCCCTTTAAGTCCCTGTTCCCAAAGCTGCGCTAGTGTGTGTGATTTCTACTCTATAAGAAACTCTTTCTTCCCAGACTTACCACGTCAAGTGAGGCCTCTACCAGCCTCACATTTTTTTTTTTTTTTTTTTTTTTTTTTTTTGTGGTAGTGGATTTGGTCTTTCCTTTTCTTCCTTTGTTTGGTTACTGTTGATGTGTCCTTATGAACTCTGGAATATGTACCGGGCAGAATCTCCAGACTTTTTTCTACAGAATAACTTCCTTTCTGCCACTGGAGTCAATCCTTACAGATGAGGATGGGGCATCAGGGGATGAAATTTCTTGTGCTGGGCACACTTCCCCAGGCTCTGAGATCTTTCAACAAGCGAACTTTCAGAAAATGAGCCCTTTAGAATTTTTGGTAAACTCACCACTAGCTTAAATTGCTTTTGGCTGATCTGTATCAAGAGTAGCCGGTAGAGAGGCAGAATAATTTCTCCCTGGTTGAGCTATGTCTTGAAGTGGTATTCCCAGCAAGAGAAATGGATAACCGAGAGATCCCGGAATGGTCCGGATTGCTAAGTAGTATGGATTGTGTATCCACGTGCTGCTCGACAGCTCAGGAATGGGAGTGAAGATCAGAAAGCAGAGACAAGCTCTTTTTGGAAACTTTATAAATAATGTTAAAAGGAGGTGGCTCATGGGCCTGGAAATAAGTCTTCAAGAATGGTATGAGGCAAGTAGATTCTTGCAGGTCCATAGTTTTAAGGCATCCTTTGAATAACTGAACCAATGAAAGTAGGAATGAGTTGGAGGGGACAGAGGGTGAGTACAGTAGCTAGTGGTTTGTCTACTGTGAGCCAGAGTGCTTGTTTGGTTAGCTGCTTGCTTTCTTTTTTTTTTCTTTTGCCAGATTGCATGTCTGAAATTTTCTTTTTTGATCTTTAAATAGTCCTGGGGGAAACACTTATAAAGCAGACAAGATGTTTGAAAACTTTTATATATTTCATTAAAAAAAAATATTACAGAGGCGGCTGTAGATCAGGTCACTTGTAGTGTAATTAGCCAAGCAAATCCACCCTTCCCTCTGCCATGATTATAGTGAGGCCATTTACTTTAGTTTTCCTATCAGTAAATTGCAGATGCTACACTTTCCCAACTAGCTGAGTTGGTATTTAAAGGGATTTTAAGCATCTCTAGAACTCCATGTTATATTATAATAAGATTTATAGCTCTGTACGTTTTGTGCAATGATAGAAAGTTACTGCTCTATATCATCATTATTCTAAAATCTTCAGGTCTTTGCAATAATTCAAGACTTTGACAATGAAGGATTTAGCCAAAGAATCTGGCATATTGCTCTGTTCTTATTCAGGGTAAGGTTTTGAATTAATCCAATTGAAATCTTAAGAAACAGTGCCTATATTTTTCCAATATCACGTACGATGATTACATTTTTTTTGTACTTCTGCTATATTTCTTAACCCTTTATGAACATTTTAAAATGTGCTTTTATAATAGTTTCTTCTAAATATGTTTTCATGACAATTATTAAAGTATCATCAGTCTCATTAACTAGCTGCCAATCAATATTCACTAACAGGCAGACAGACATGAAAGGCTAGTTTTGCTTACATGGCAGAGATGGTCGCTAGGATAAACATTTGTAGTACGTTGCTTTTCAAAGTCGAAGGTAGTTTCACTTCCACTAGAAGGAATAACTGAGTCTCAGATATTTCTTTAAATTTTAGTGTAGCTTTGCCATTACATTCCTAAATGAGGTGAAAAAGTACTTAGGAAGTCCACAGATTTCCAATCTAACAGTTTTATGTTTGTGATTTTAAAATACAATCTGATAGTTATCTAATAACTGAACAGATCAAAGAAGCACTTTTTAAAAACATTATCAGGGAAAAGAAAAGAGCATTTATTGAATAGCTACGATGACCAAGGCACTGTGCTAAATGCTTCCCAAGATTGTCAAATAAAATACTAATGACAAGTCTGTGGCATGGTACCATCCATCTTTGTGCCTCCACAAAAATATGTTCAAGCCTTAATCCCCAACTACCTCTAAACGTGACTTTATTTGGAAATAGGGTTTTAACACATGCAGTGAGTTAAGATGAGGCCACAAGGATGAACTGGGGTGAACCCTAAGTCCTTATAAGAGAATGATGTCCTTGGAAGAGAATGGAAAGAGGGATTAAACATGGAGACACAGGGGTACACATGGAGAAGATGGCCACGTGATGACAGAGGCCAAGCATGGAGAGGTGAAGCTACAAGCCAAGGAATGCTGAAGGTGGCTGGCAACCACTGGAAGCCAGGGTAGAGGCGTGGAGCCAATTGTCCCTTAAAGCCTCCGGAGGGAACTAGCCCTGCCCATACCTCAATGTTGGACTTCTGGCTTCCTTCACTGTGAGAGATTAGATTTCTATTGTTTGAGTCACCCAGCGTGTGGTATTCTATTACAGCGGCCCTAGGAGAATAACACACAAGGGCACTGTGTACCTCTATTTTACATCAGAACAATGAGCCCAAGATCATCCGGGTAGTTAGAGATGGGTGTGGGATTCAAACTCAGGCTGATGCCAGGGTGAGTATGCTTTTCCCAAAGATCTCTGTGCACATGGCTTTGCAAACTTGATCTCTTCTCTCCATAGTCTAAGTTCCATGGCTAGCCTCATGTCCACAGGGTGGAGACCATGCTATAATACACTGACCTGCTTTTAGGACTTCCAATTACAAACCTCAAAGACTACAGTCAACTCCTGTCATATCATAGATCATCTATTATGATAGCAAAGACATGCAAAGTTTCTTTTTTTGGGGGGGGGGGAGGGGAGAGGTTTTAGCTATAGGGCACATGCACTCCCAAAAAGACCGAGAGAAAGAAAGTGAGAAATCACCCCACTGGGGGATGGCCATACTGCAATCCTTTCTCCTCCATTCTTCTTTTGGGACCTTGGGCACATATGCACATGCACCTGGTGTGAGTTTAAGCCACTAGGTCCAGAACTTGAACCGCTGTCAACTATATGGGAGTCCAGTGACGTAGATTACACCATCTGCTGGTCTCAAGACATGCAAAGTTAATAAATTTCAGAAACATACCAACTACGCTGGTTGAATTTTTTTTTTTATCTTTGATGAGACCTATAAAAATGTTTGTTACTGTCATTAACTCCTTACCTATTGAGTTCCTAAGACAAATACCAGATCCAGAGAAAATTACTCTTTCTTTCAGTTACTAATTATTTTGTTTTACAGCTTAGACCACCTCCTGATAATGATTTCATTCTTGTTCCTAAAGGCTATATAAATTTTAATATTTAGTAAGGCTTCTATAACTTATGTATGATATTAATTTATTTGGAAGTAGCTATCTATAAAATAATAAACCAAATGTGGGCCTTTTTGGCAGTATTAATCATTGCAGATTTGAGTAAATTCAAACATTTTATCTTGACAAATAAGGACTCATTTTCTAGTTCCATGAGTTGTTGCTAGAGGCAGTTTTTTTTCCCCCTCTAAATGAATGAACTATGGGATGGGTTGGGGAAAAGGGTTCCTTGCAGTACAAGGAACCCAGACTCACAAGTCATGAGGGAAGCACCATTGAAGCGGACTTCAATGCTGAGGAGGAAAGAAGAGGAGAATCTGGTACAGGAGGACTCTTGGTACTGTCACTTCCTTCCACTTGGGCAGGGACAAGCCGTACTGATGGTGTAGGACGACAGGTAAGATGGAGCCCTTTTGACAACTTTACAAACTCCAAGAAAACCAGGCTGTTTCCTGCCCATCAGTGAGACTCAGCAGGAAACAAGACAGTATGTTAAAATAAATCCCCAACTTTTAAAAAGCTATAGAAATAGTCAATCGTACACTAATTTTTCAAGCTCAGCACTGGCTCCCAGCCTCAAACTGGTATATTACAATCTGATTGTGTTAGCAAGCTCTGTCTTTCAAGCCCATAAACTTCAGTCTCTGTAGGAGATGGATAGGTTATAAAAAAAATTTCGAAACAGACTGGCACTAGCTTGCAAATCTTAAGCTCCACACAAGAAGATTCCTGAGGATTCTACCAGAACAATGGAGGAATGACATTTTTTATTCCCCAACCCCAACTCATGCTTGTGTGCACTGTGGAATCTCTACTCACCACACATGTGACCATACTGTATTTCTTTCTTTCTTTTTTTTTTTTTTTTTGGAGAGGTTTTCACTATAGGGCGCATGCGCACTCGCCAGACAGACAGAGAGAGACATAGAGACAGAAAGCGAGAAATCACCCCCCAGGGGGGATGGTCACGCCGCAATCCCTTCTCCTCCATTCTCCTCCCGGGATCTTGGGCACGCACGCACACGCGCCCGGCGTGAGTTTTAAGCCACCAGGTCCGGGACGCGAACCGTGGTCGACTACGTGGGAGTCCAGCGACGTAGCCATTATGCTAACTGCTGGTTCCTGACCACACTGTATTTCTTTTCAGGCAGCTTTGCCTGTGGCACCATTTTCCTCAACTCATCCCATGGTTCAAAACAGCAGAGCAGGAAGATAAGGCTGGCTTTCTCTAGTAATCTGTGAGCTAGTCTTCAGCTTTCTGAGCTGATTGCCATTGGAGCATTGCCCTAGATCAGGGGCACTCAAGGGGACAGAGGTAGAAGTGGTCACATCAGAGCCCCCAGGCAGAGTATTTATGGGGTACCTCAGATGCTAGGAGTGAGGCCAGTGAACTTGAGAATATTCCAACACCCCCAGGTGCTTGCTTCTGGTCTGCTTCTCGCTCTCCCACCAATAGAGAATTTCCTGTCTCTTACACCAAACTTGTCAGATAAGGTACTCCAGAAAAACATGCCCTAGCTGCTTCATATCCTTGTTCATATTTTTAAAAAGAGAGAAAAAAAATAAGTCCTTCATCATCAATATTTTCTTCTTTCACTGCTATGAGATAAATACTGGGCAAACAGACTGCTTAAAGATAGACATGCGTTTATGATACAATAAGAGAAAATGCTGCCTGCTTTATTTCTCTCTTCTAGAATGTTTACTTGTATTCTCTTTCTGGTATCATTTCTCCACCAGTTTGATTCTTATCTTCTGGGGTGCTTTTTATTTAGAAAAATGTTTTGAGACTATTTAAAAAATAATTTTTAAAATGTACAGTTAATCACTATATATCTTTATAACGCACATTGTTTTTTCCAGCACTAAGATGGTGCATTATCAGTCAAGATGAAGACATTACCCTCTTCGTTATCATCAGCAAGTAACTTTTTATTTTTGTGCCAATTAAAAACATTGTTCTTTCCCCTGATCCCCTCCCTCCCTCCATTACCCACACTCATATTATCCTATCCTTACTATTTCTAGTATACACAGTTACCCTCCCTTTTAGTATACCTTCTAGTCTTCCAGTTTTTGTTATATAGTGCAGACATTCGATATATTCTGAGTAGGGAAATACAAAGTCTGTCTTTCATACTCTGGCCTGATTTGTTTAGGATTAAGTCTTCCATATTCGTCCACTTTGTATCAAATGTCAGGGTCTCTTATTTTTTGGATAAGTAATATTCCCTAGAGTACATATGCCACATTTTTTTCCACTCCTCTATTTTTAGACATTTGGATTGATTCCATGTCTTAGCAATTGTAAATAATGTTGCAATAAACGTGGATGTGCAAGTGTTTTTCTGAACAAGGGTTTTTTTATCCTTTGGGTAAATACCAAAGAGTGGAATTACTGGGTCGTACAGTGGTTCTATTTGTAGATTTCCGAAGAATCTCCATATTGTTCTCCACAGTGGTTGTACTAATTTGCATTCCCACCAACACTGTAAGAGAGTTCCACTTTCACCACAGCCTCGTCATCAGCTCTTATTTTTGTTATTATTATTATTTTTAAATTTAAGCCATTCTGACTGTGGTTAATTGGCATTTCATTTTGGTTTTGATTTGCATTTCTCTTATGATAAGAGATGGTGAGCATGTTTTCATATGCTTTTGGGCCATTTGTATGTCTTCTTTGGAGAGTTGTCTGTTCAGCTCATTTTCTCATCTTTTAATTGGATTGATTAGGTTTTTGTGGGTAAGCTGCTTGAGTTTCCTGTATATTCTGGTTCTCAGTCCCTTATCTGAGGTAGAGTTTACAAATATATTCTCCCACTCTGAGGGTTTCCTTCTCACTCTACTTATTGTTTCTTTTGCTGTGCAGAAGCTCCTCAGCCCAATTTAGCCCCAACTGTCTATTTTTTGGAACTATTGCCCGTGGTTTGGGGGTCTTCTTTAAGAAGTCTTTGCCTACTTCAAGGTCTCCAAGAGTTTTCCCTGCGTTTTTCACCAGTATTTTTACAGTGTGAGGCTTTTATTTATTTTTTTTTAAAGAGAGATTTTTGCTACAGGGGTGCGCTCACCAGAGAGATAGAGAGAGAGACAGAAAGCAAGAAGTCACTCCCCAAGGGGTTGTCCAAGCCACAATCCCTTCTCCTCTCATAATTTTTGGCAAGCATGCACATGTGCTCAGTATGAGTTTTTAAGCACTGGGTCTGCGACTCAAACTGTGGTTGATTACATGGGAGTCCAGCAATGTAACCATTATATCATCTGCTGGTCCCATAGTTTGAGGTTTTATGTTTAGAGCCTCAATCCATTTTTAGTTGATTCTTGTTAATGGTGAGAGATAAGAGTCCAGTTTTATTCTTCTGCAGGTTGATATCCAGTTCTCTCAGCACCCTTTGCTGAAGAGATTTTCTTCTTCTCATTGGATTGTCTTGTGCCCTTTGCCAAGGATCAGCCATAAATTGGCTGTATGTTTTGGAGTTTATTTGGGGGTTCTCAATTCTGTTCCACTGGTATACCTGCCTGTTTTTGTGCCAATACCATGCTGTTTTAATTATCATAGCTTTGTAATATGTTTTGATGGAAGGAAGTGAGATGCCTCCTTCCTTATTCCCTTTGCATAGTATTGCTTTGGCAATATAAGGCCTTTTATGATTCCAGGCAAATTTTATGATTGTTTTTTCTATTTCTGTGAGGAGTATCTCTGGTAGTTTGATTGGAATTGCATTGATTTTGTAGATTAATTTGGGGATGATTGACATCTTGATTACATTGATTCCTCCAATCCAGGAACATGGGATGTTTTCACACTTTTTTGTATAATTTTTAATTTCTTTTTCAAGTGCTTCATAATTTTCCTTGTAGAAATCTTTAACATCTTTGGTTACATTTATTCCTAGATATCTTATTGGTTTTGTGGCTACTGTAAATGGGATTTCTTTCTTTAATTCTATCTCAATTTGTCCAAAGTTGGTGTAAAAAAATTCTATAGATTCGTGTATGTTGATTTTGTATCTTGCCACTTTACTATATACATTTATTACTTCCAGTACTCTTCCAGTACTCTGAGTACTTCCAGTACTCCTTTTTGAGTACTCTTCTGAATTTTCTATATATGATATCATCTGCAAATAAAGATAATTTCACTTCTTCTTTTCCTATTTGGATGCCTTTTATTTGACTCTCTTGTCTGATTGCATTGGCTAGAACTTCCAGTACTATGATAAAAAGGAGTGGAGAAAGTGGGCAGCCTTGCCTTGTTCCAGTTTTTAGTGGAAACGCTTTTAGCTTTCCCCCATTTAGTACAATGTTAACTTTTATGCCTAATTTGCTGAGTGTGTTAATCATGAATGGATGTTGTATTTTATCAGATGCTGTTTCTGCATTGATTGATATGATCATATCATTTTATATTTCCTTTTGTTAATGCTATGTATTACATTTATTGTTTTGTGTATGTTGAACCATCCTTGTATCCCTGGAATAAAGTCTACTTGGTTATGGTGTATAATCTTTTTAATATGTTGTTGAATACAATTTCCTAGTATCTTGTTAAGAATTTTTGCATCTATATTCATCAGAAATATTAGTCTGAAGTTTTCTCTATTTTTGTCATGTCCTTGTCTGGTTTTGGAATTAAGATGATGGAGGCTTTATAGAACGAATTTGGGAGAGTTCCTTCATTAGAATCTTTAGAAATAGTTTGAGGAGAATTGGGGCTAGTTCTTCTTTTAAAGTTCTGTAGAATTCAGAACCTGGGCTCTTCTGTGTTGGGAGACTATTTATTACTGATTCAATCTCATTCCTTCTTATGGTTCTATTCAAACTTTCTATTTCTTCCAGGTTCAATCTTGGTAAGTTATACATATCCAGAAATTTGTCAATCTCATCTAGGTTTTGTTTGTTTGCATATAATTGCTCATAGTATTCTCTGATGACATTTTGTATTTCCGTTATGTCCATTATGATAATGCCTGTTTCCTTGCTGATTTGATCTATCTGGTTTCTCTCTTTGTTCTTCTTGATTAATGTAACTAACAGTGTTTCAATTTTGTTAATCTTCTCAAAGAACCAGCTTTTGGTTTTGTTTATTTTCTATATAGTTCTCTTATTCTCTATTTCATTTATTTCTAGTCAAATCTTTATTATTTCTTTTCTCCTGCAATTTTGTTGTTCTGTTGTTGTTTTTGTTGTTGTTGTCGTCTTTCCAGTTCCCTGAGTTGTGTCATTAAGTTGTTTATTTGCCACCTGTCTGCTTTTTTCTTGTGGGCACTAATTGCTATGAATTTCCCTCTTATGACTGCTTTTGCCATGTCTCATACATTATACACATTTGTTTTCTATGAACATTTTTATTTCAGTCTTAATTTCTTCTGTAGTTGTAAAGTCATTTAGGAGTAGGTTGTTTAGTTTCCATGTGTTTATGGATTTTTAAGAGCTCTTTCTGTAGTTGATTTCAAGTTTGATTCCATAGTGGTAAGAAAAGCTGCTGGATATAGTTTCTAAACATTTGAATTTGTAAAGGCTTGTTTTATGCCCTATCATGTAGTCAGTCTTTGAAAATGTTTTGTGGAGGTGAGAAAACGTATACTTTGTGGTAGTTCGGTAAAATACTCTGCAGATGTCTGTCAAGTCCATTCCTTGCATGGTATCATTTAGATCTTGCATCTCTTTGTTTATCTTTTGTCTAGGTGATCTGTCCAGAGGAGTCAGAGGGGTGTTGAGATCCCCTAAAATTATTAGTTGCAGTCTATCTCTCCCTTGAGATCTAACAGTCTCTCTTTGATGTACTTAGGTGCTCCAGTGTTGAGTAGATAGATATTTACAAGTATTATATTTTCTTGGTGAGCAACCCCTTTTAGTACTATATATGTTTTTTTTTATCTCTTCTTATATCTTTCATCTTAAAGTCTATTTTATCTGATATCAGTCTCACAACTCCAGCCTATTTTTGGTTTCCATTTGCTTGGAATATCTTTTTACAGTACTTCACATTCGGTCTATGTATGTCCTTATCAGTGAGGTGTGTTCTTTGTAAGCAGCATATAGATGGCTTTTGTTTTTGTATCCATTCAGTCAGTGTCTTTTAATAAGAGACTTTAATCCATGAACATTCAACGTTATTTTTGATATTTGCTGACTAATTCCTGCCATTTTGTTAGTCATTTACTCATTCATTTTTTGTTCTCTTATTTCCATTTGTCTCTCTCTAGTTTTCCTGATACAATACTTCATTCCATACTTCCTGTAGAGATGGTCTAGTATTGGTAAATTCTTTTGGTTTTTGTTTATCTGAGAATACTTTTATTTGTTCTTCCCATTTGAAGGATAATCTTGCTGGATATTGTATTCTATTGGTTGAAATTGTTTTTCTTTTAATGTTTTGAATACATTTCCCCATTCTTTCCTTGCCTGCATTGTTTCATTTGAGAGGTCTGATGTTAGGCTAATGGGATAACCTTTATAAGTAACTTGACATATCTCCCTTGACAGTTTTAGAATATTGTCTTTATCTTTGATTTTTACCAATCTCGCTATGATGTGCCAGGGAGAGGGTCTTTTTGTGTTGATTCTATTTGAGGTTCTTTTTATTTCTTGAGTCTGAATTTCTCCATGTTTCTCTATATTGAGAAAAAAAATTTAGGTAGTATTTTATGAAAGAGGTTTTCCATGCCTTTAACAGATTCTTCCCCTTCTGGAATAGCCATTATACAGATATGTGGGTGTTTTATGGTGTCTAGAAGTTCTCGTAGGTTGTCTTCATTTTTTGTTGTTGTTGTTGCTTTTTCATTCTTTTTGGTCGTTTAGTCTATCTTGGAGACTGTGTTCAAGGGCATCCTTTCTTCTACAGGACCAGCAGATGGTATAATGGCTACATTGCTAGACTCCCACATGTTCGACTGTGGTTCTAGTCTTGGACTCAGTGGCTTGAAACTCATGCAGGGTGTGTGTATACGCATGCCCAAAATCCCAAGAGAAGAATCAAGGAGAAGGGATTGCAGTGTTGCCATCACCCCGGGATGATTTCTCATTTTCTCTCTCTCTGTCTCTGTCTCTCTGGTGAATGCATGTGCCCTATAGCAAAAATGTCTTTCTCTCAAAAAAAGAAAAGGACAAAGAAAGAAAGAGAAAAAACAAAAAAGATAGAAAGAGAAATAAATAAATAATTTCTTCTGTATGGTCTAATCTGCTGTAATTCATTCTTTCTTTCTTTCTTTCTTTGTAAAGATTTCTGCTATAGGGCACATGCGCTTGCCAGACAGAGAGAGACAGAGAGACAGAAAGCGAGAAATCACCCCCCAGGGGGGATGGCCATGCCACAATCCCTTCACCTCCATTCTCCTCTCGGGATCTTGGGCACGCATCCGATTTGAGTTTAAGTCACCGGGTCCGGGACTCGAACCACAGTCAACTACATGGGAGTCCAGCGACATAGCCATTACACTAACTGCTGGTCCCGTCTGCTGAAATTCTTTCTAGGGAGATTTTAATTTCTTGTACTGTATTCTTCATTTCTAGAAGTTATGTTTGATTCATTTTTAGGGTGTCTATTTCTTTATGAAATTCCTCTTTCATGTCCTCATCTCCTGGAACTGATTGTTTTCTCTTGCATCTTATTGAATTTTGCCACTGTGGATATTCAGAATTCTTTTTCTGACATTTCTGTGTATTCCTCTGTGCTGTCCATTTTCAATGAGGGGCTACTTCATTCACCTGGGGGGATTGTTAACCCCTTGTTTTCTCATATTTATTCGAGATCTACACTGGTTTTTGGTCATCTGGTTCAGTATTCACTTTTTCCTATTTATTGTAATAGATTCTTTAGTATTAGAAGAGGAAATTTCCCTTGGTTCCCAGTTGTATTCCTACTGGAGAGCTGTGTCTCCCAGATCAGAGCAATTGTGGGTAACTTCAGGTGCCTGTCTCTTCTACCAAACTTTCAGCTCTGTAGGAGGTAGTAGCAAGCTAAGGAAATACACCTTAGTGAAGAGGATTAAGTCACCACTGCACTGGGCGCAGCATGTGGACTGTGTGCCAAAAGTCAAGGAACTCCTGGTCCCTGTGGATGCGCTCAAGAGAGGAGGCCTGTGCTGAGATCAGGCCCAAGTTTTCCTGTGGGTGAGACAAGTCCAGGCCACTACAGTGCTGGGCAATGGAGTAGCAAAAGCTCAAAAGTTACTACCAGGGCCTAGAAGTGTACTCATGATGTTTTTGAACTTTTAAACAAGTACAAGGAATAATAAAACCAACACCTTTGTCCTATTTCCAAAGGTTAAAAAATATGAGTATTTTGCTGTATTTTTCCAGCTATTATTATTTTTTAATTGGGTTGTTGTCTTTTTTAAATTGAGTTGCAAGGGTTCTTTATATATTCTGAATGTTAAAGTCTTATCAGATATATGGTTTTCAAATATTTTCTCATTCTGAGGTTGTCTTTTTATTTTGTAAATTGTTAGAGAGTGCACGAACTCACTAATGAGAAAGAGATGAAGAGGGAGAAAGCATTCCTAATAGGGGATGGCAATGCTGCAATCCTTTCTCCTCTCTTTGTTCATCTCATCAGGATTTGAGGCACGCACACACATGTACCCAGAGTGATTTTCAAACCACTGGGCACAGGATTCAAACCACAGAATGTTAGATCCAGCCCCCTTAACCACTAGGCCACAGGCTGGCCCTATAGATAGTTATTTTCCTCTTTGATAAAGTCATTTAATGCACAAGTATTTTTTATTTTGATGAACTTAATCTATTTGTTCTTTTATTACTCTTGTTTTTGATTTCCATATCTTTTCTGAAGGTAAGAAATAAAATATAACTGATAAAGATGCTTCTTTCTTTGTATTTTCCCCCAATCCAGTTCTACTTTTTTCTCAGAGGTTACTACTATTATGCGTTTGTTGTGACCTTTTATACTTCAATATATACATGTCATAAATAATTAGAATTCTTTCATGTGCTTTTAAAATTGTACATAAATGGTATCATTTCTCTCTGCACTTTTTGACTCCACACTTGAGATCCATTGTGTTGACCCATATTGACTTAGTTTATTAATTTTCATTACTATAAGCTATTTAGTAAAATGGTCAGGGAGTGACACTCAAAATATTTAATAACTAGTGTGTCTCTGACACCGACCAACACACATGGATGCACATCATAAAAAAAATGGCCCCTCTCGGTAGCCGTGCATACCTATGTATACCTGCATACACTTGGCTAGGTACCAGCTCAGCTTCTGTGTTCTCTTTGCCTATTACATTATTGTAGAAATCTAGATTGTTTTCACTTTTTTACTATCATAAATAATACTGCTGGAAATACTTTTGTAGCCATCTCTTCATACACACATGTGAGAATTTCTCTAGGATACATACTTAGGAGTAGAATTGCTGGGTGGTCTGCTACACACATGTTCTATTTTTCCTGCTGTGTCAGGATTGTGGTTAAGGCCTAAAGAAAAGGATGAAACATCTGAAGTTTCCCACATTCCATTCAACCACTGTGCTGCAAAAGTTCTGACTGGCTTCCTCTAAAAGGGCATGCTGAGAGGCACTGATGCCGAGAGATCCTTTCTCTAGCCCTCCAACCCAGGTCAACCTAAGGATAGAATAGGCAGAGAGGACGGGATCTTGGGGAGAGTCTTAAGTTCACAAAGATAGGCCTTCCCTTCACACTCCCACGATATCTACAGTGAAAGTCAAGGATAGAAGAATGAAAATAATCACTGACAAATGTTCTCTGGTTATCTGTCAAAATCATCCTCCTTCCCTTCTGTATATGAAAGAAGTTGAGTCTGTTTGTCCTCTCTTATGGGAAACTGAACGAGAGCTTGGACCTGCAATGTGCATAATTCTGCCGGGGTCTGGAGAGAGGGACAGGAGAGAGAAGTTGGAACTGAGAGAGGGACAGTCCTCACTCCCATATTTGAGTATGACAGATATACCAGCTGTTGGTTGTACGTGAATTGACAGGACACCATAGAGGGTGGCCAGACTGAGTCATCCTTGGTATTCTCTGGGAATAGGTCATGATCTGTGGAGACACTGAGGCATGATAGAAGTCGAGGCAGATTAGATCCCATGTCAAACAACTTCCCAAACACAGGTCCCCATGGAGCCCTTCCAAGACTCAAGTGACCCACTGAGAACCCAGCATCTGGATTCTGTCATGTGGAGGAGGAGACTCACAACTCCTTGCCTGGGTCAGAGAAGCAGCAAAAATGACAGGGACAAGACTGCACCGTCACAATCACACAAGAAGAACTTTGCCATGTTCATTTTTATCTACCCCACCCAGCTCAAGAGGAGGAAGAAGAGACAAAGAAAGTGGGTCCGAGAGGGACTGGCATGACCACCCTCTCCCAACTAAGAGAGCCCCAACAGTAGCTTCAGCTGAGAGAGAGGAGAAAATGGATCAAAACTTTAAGAGAGCTTGCTCTTCCACTGGCAGGGAGACTCAACATGGTGCAGTTGGAGCGTTTGTCAGAGAAAAAAAAAATCATGTTTATAACCCAATGAAATGAGATTGCTTAATAAACTAGTGAAACTCAATAAACTAGTGGTACTTGCAACTGCCAAGGAACTCTCTAAGTGGGAAACCAATTTATATTTTGTTCATAACTCTCTTGCTCCGGTCTCCTGCTCTCAATTTTCCATCCATTTGCCTTGCTCTGTAACTACATCTCTGCCAGCGCATAGCTTCTTCAGATGGACCGCCAGTTGGACCTGGTTTTCACTCTAGATTTGCCTCTGTGGGGACTGCACACAGCTGCAGCCCATGGACCTGCGTCCTGCTCCTCCCTTTCACTGCCAACCTCCTAAGATCCTGTGTGAGGCTGGAGGGTGGGACTCACCTTAAATTCACCAGGGAGAAGTTTGAACACACCCTGCAATGCAATCCTCCTGCTTTTTATTTTTCATTTAAATGAATAGTCTTGCAGGCTAATAATAGTCTTGTTATCTTGCCACCCTTGGCTGACAGGATGTATAAAGAGAATGGCCCTTGAAGGTAAAAAGAGCGCTACAGCTGGGTTTAAGTAATAATGCTTCTCTCACAAACTTGCATGAGTTGCAGTTTGATGAAAATTACAGTCCAACCTTGTGTGTAAACTGCTGTTTACTGGAGGAAAGAAAAAAAATACCCTGAAAGATACAGAAACAGTATGTGAGGCAAGCTGGCAGGGTGCTCGGAATTGTTATGATGTGTAAAGAATTCCTTGACAATGACGGATCACCTCAGGAACATCTGAGCGGGGCCTTTTGTTTATCTTCACTTGCCTTTGCATTTATGTCATGTCTTTCACTTGGGGGTGAGATTTCGTCTTTGAAAGTTGAAACGATTTTTAACTCCAGAAAAAGGTTCCCTCGGTTTCATGAACTCATTTCTTGTGCCTCCATCCTCTCCCTCCCTCAGTTTTCCTCCCTTCCCTTCCCGGCCCCCCTCCTTCCCTTTTAGCTGGGGTGTGTCCGTCCTGGGTACCAGATGCAAAATGATTAAGCCTGTGCAGCTTCCCAAGCTGAACTTGTTATTGATTAGCACTTCCTAAATCAAGCTGAATTGCTTATCACCCTTACGGGACATCCGCCGCTTGCTTGGGATCCGAGCCCTGCTACGGGATTTGTGCCTGAGCAGGCATGGGGGCGGTTTTGATGTGTCCTCCAGCGAAATCACTGCTGTTGCCGGCACAGGAAGAAGGATGGCAACTTTCATCGCCAATTCATGCTTCTTAAGCTCTGACCGTGTGTGTGGCAGTGAGCAATCGCAGAGGGGATTTTGACAATTAGCTGGAGCCGCCGTCTTTACTCTCCTTAGCGGTGGTAATTAATGCCTTAGGACATTTTTATGAGTTGGTGTGTGCCTGGCACCTGACTCGTAGTACTGAGAGAGCGTCAATTATATATTACCCTTTACAAAAGATGGAGAACTTAACAAAGAAGCCACTTGGTTCATTTGGTTTGTAGATACACTAGTAGCTAACGTGAAATATCAGTGACATCAAATTAGAGAGGATCTGCTTGCAAATTAGCCACTGCCCAGGCGTTCGTCTAAGAGCATGAGGACCAAAATCACTTTGAGTCTCCGCCCACTCTCCCCAATGTCTGCTCTTGATGATGTACCAGGACCCAAGATGGTGATCTCCACGTCTACGTGTGTGTGATTTTAAGCCCCTCCTCCCTGCCTCCAGCCCGCGCTGTAAAGAACTCATGTGCTTTCATTTTAATTTAAAAAACATTTTATCTGGAGATAACTTCAAATTTAAAGAAAAGTTACAAGGGTGATACAATGAATTCTGGTATACTTTATTTTTTTGGAGAGGTTTTCACTATAGGGCGCGTGCGCTCGCCAGACAGAGAGAGAGACATAGAGACAGAAAGTGAGAAATCTCCCCCCAGGGGGGATGGTGACGCCGCAATCCCTTCTCCTCCGTTCTCCTCTCAGGATCTTGGGCACGCACGCACACGTGCCCGGCGTGAGTTTTAAGCCACTGGGTCCAGGACGCGAACTGCGGTCGACTACGTGGGAGTCCAGCGACATAGCTATTACGCTAATTGCTAGTTCCAAATTCTGGTATACTTTTTACATATCTTTACTGACTGTTAGCATTTTGTGGGACCAGCAGTTAGCGTAATGGCTATGTCGCTGGACTCCCACGTAGTTGACCGCGGTTCGCATCCCGGACCCGATGGCTTAAAACTCACGCCGGATGCACATGTGTGTGTGTGCCCAAGATCCCGAGAGGAGAACGAAGGAGAAGGGATTGCAGCATGGCCATCCCCCCTAGGGGGTGATTTCTCGCTTTCTATCTCTCTGTCTGTCTCTGTCTGTCTGGTGAGCGCACGTGCCCTATAGCAAAAATCTCTCCAAAAAATAAAAAAGAAAGCATTTTGTGCTATTTTATTATTCTCCCAGCTCCTCTCTCTCTATTTACAATACATACACTCAGAGAATTATTTTGTATATAACAAGCCTGTCTCCAAATACTCGAAGGCATATTTCTTGAGAATTTTTTTACAAGTATTATTAAATTTAAAGCATCTACCGTCAATATAAAACTATTATGTAGCCTTAGTTGGCATTCAAATTTTATTAACTATACTGCTATTGATTGAATTGTGTCCCCTCAAAATTTATATATTGAAGCCCTACTCCCCAAAGTGAGGGTACTCAGAGACAGGGTCTTTGGGAAGTGATTCGATTTAGAAGAGGTCATGAGGGTAGTGCCCTTATAAGAAGAGACACTAGGGAACCAGCAGTTAGTGTAATGGCTATGTCGCTGGACTCCCACGTAGTCGACCGCGGTTCGCGTCTCGGACCCGGTGGCTTACAACCCACGCCGGGCGCGTGTGCATGCATGCCCAAGATCCCGAGAGGAGAATGGAGGAGAAGGGATTGCGGCGTGACCATCCCCCCGGGGGGTGATTTCTCGCTTTCTGTCTCTATGTCTCTCTCTGTCTGTCTGGCGAGCGCACGCGCCCTATAGCGAATAACCTCTCCAAAAGAAAAAAAAAAAAGAAGAGACACTAAAGAAATTCCTCTCTTTCTGCCACGTGAGGCTAGAGCAGAAGGTGACGGAGTGTAAATCAGGAAGGAGGCTCTCACCAGATCCAACCATGCTGGCATCTTGATCTTAAGCTTCCAGACCTCAGATCTATGAGAAAATAAGTTTCTTCTACTTTAACCATCTAACCAATGGCATTTTCTTCTGGCAGCCAGGACTGATTCATACATGTTCTGATAATGTCCTTTATAGTGTTTATTCCAGCCCCAAATGTAACCATGAATCATGCATTGCCTTTCGTGATCATGTCTCTTTAGTCTCATTTAATCTAGAATAGTTCCTCAGTCTTTGACTATTTTGCCCTTCATGACATTGGAATTTTTTAAGGCCAGAGGTCAGTTGTTTTGTATATTAACCCTCCATCTGAGTTTGTTTGATGTTTCTTCATAATTAGATTCAGGTTGTACATTTTGAACAGGAATTCTACATAAGTAGAATTATGTCCATCTCTGTGCTTCCTATCAGGAGGCCCGTGATGCCTGTTTTTCTTATTTTTAGCAATGTCAGCTAAGGCAAGTTTTTAAGAGCCTGTTAACCCATGTCTTAAAAAGTGTCGGTACGGCTGGCTAGTAGGCGGTGTTGAAGACTGAGTTCCAACTCTAAGGATTAAAGAACAATTAGCAATATGTGATGTTGGGTCTGACACTTGGTGTTAATCTAAAATGCCTAAAAATGATCTCCTTTGCTCCTTACAGCAGCACACATCCAATAGCTGACGAATAGGACCATTTCAAGAGTGACTCGTGGTCTCAGAACATTTTACTTTCATTTTCTCCTTCCTCTTCCTTTCCATTCATGTGCACTGAGTATTAATATTTTTAAACTTGGGCTTTAGCTTCCTCAGCTGTAAAACAGCAGGCACTGAGCAGAACTTTAAGAATTACGAAGTGCAATTTCTTGTAACACAGGTAAAGCACCTAGAATTTGTAAACTATAGAGCATGGAATTTAGAAAGCAGAAACAAACATGCAAGAAAGAAATGGGGAAGAGCTTTGCCTTGATGTTTGACAGCCAGGAAAGGAAGGTTTCCAAATTCAGGTTGTCTTGATACAAGTTAGAACCTCACTTGCGTGTCTCTGTTTTGCCGGCCACTAGAATATCTCCCAAGAGACAAATCTTTAGTAGCACATGGAAGTTCCCATTTTATAAAAGTTTTAAAATGGCTATTTCTATGATACAGAAAATAATAAATCGAAGTCATTTTCTTTTCTTATCAAAGATGACCTGAATACGCTCTATATTTCCTATTATGGAAAATGTTTGAGGTTTGAACTTGTTGTTGTTATTTTTGTGTGTTAATTCCCCCCCGCCCCCCGACACAAAACTTGGGCTTATTCACTGTAAATCAGAGCCTGCACCGCTATCTGAGGCACTTCCAGACTTTCCAGGTGGTTATTGGGAGACAACTGACCAGTGGATTGTTCCCTGAAGACTGCGGGTTTCCAGATAAGAAAGCACCCCACTGGGGCCAGCAAATGGCATAGTGGTTGCATCACTGGACTCCCCCATGGTCTACTGTGGTTCTAGTCCTGGACCTGGTGACTTGAAAACTTACTCCAGGTGCGTGTGCATGTGTGCCTAAGATCCCAGGAGGAGAGTGAAGAGAAGGGATTGTGGCATGGCCATCCCCTCTGGGGAGTGATTTCTCATTTTCTCATTTTCCCTCTGATTGTCTCTGTTGCTCTCTCTGTTGAGCCCTAAGGCAAAAGTCTCTAAAAAAATAAATAAAGACAGGAAGCCCCCCCGCCCCCCGAATTCCAGATCAGCCTCAGTTCAGGGCCTGAGTAGGGATAAGGAAGAGAACTACTTGGCTCAGAAGAGCTTCTGAAAAAAAATAAAAATACTTCTTTGTGTTTTACTGAGCATAAAACAGATAGACCAAAGCTAGGCATTTGTGTAAACTCACTGCCTCTGTAAAACTTTACAAAAGGACCTTTATAATTTCAAATAAGTAAACTAAAGTTTGAGGGGCTCTCTGACTTAAGATCAAACAATGGGTAATAACAGTAGTTACCATTTTCTTAGCAAGTGCTATATGCCTTGCAGTTTATATACATTGTCTTTAGTTTGCACAGCACCCATAATATGTTATGACTTTTATTTACAGGTTAAAAGTCAGATGGAGGGGCCAACTCATGGCCTGGTGGTTATGTGAACTAGATCCTGCATGACTAATTTCACAGTTTGAATCCCAGACCCGTCAGCTTGAGAATCACACTTGGAACGAGAGAATGTTTGCCCAAAATCCCAAAAGGAAGGAGAAATAGAGGAGAAGAGATTGCACTGTGTGCGGGGAGATGCTTCTCACTTTCCCTCTCTCTCTTTATTTCTCTCCAGTGAGTACATGCACCCTCTGTCAAAAAAAGCTTTTTTTTTTTTTAAGTCAGACTGAGAAAGTTAAATAACTTGCCTGTATTTACTCAGATAGTAGAGAACAGAGCATGGTCTTGAACCCAGTTATTAAACTCCCTGCCAAGTTCCTTCATCACAACATTAGTGAGAAGAAGACCCAGAGTGCCTATCCTTTCCTTCTGTCCCTGACTTTCTTATGAAAGATGTGTAGAATTGTGTGAGCTAATGTTATCTGAATTCTTCAAATGAATTTCCCATCAGAGCACTTATTATATATCTTCATTACGTATTAAATTTTCTGTCTGTTCTGTACCTGCCCACAAACTCCACTGAAGCAAGAATCCTGTGTTTTCTCCACACTTACACCTCACAGCTCAGACCTAGAACATATAAGATGTTCAATGAACGCTTGTCAGGAAGAAAGAAAAAGGAAAAGATGAAGGGAGAGAAGAAAAGGAGAAAGAAAAAGAGAAAGTGAGAATGGAAGGAGAAAAAATAGAGGAAAAAAACTAGAGCTCTGACTTTATAGTATTCTTAAGGCTTATCTCTCATTGGAAATTGCAGAGGAATCTAATTTAGTGATTTTGACACACACACACACACACACACACACACACACGGTATTATACTTTGGTTTTATCTATAGCAGAGAAAATTAAGACCAACCTAATTACTCAAAAATTAGTGGATGAAGAAGTAAATTAGGTGCATCAACATAATGGAAGAATATGCAAATATTAAAAATAACTGTTGCAAAGACTAGTGGGAAACACAGGAAAATGTACTAGATAAGAGAATTATTGACTTAAAAAGGAAATAGACTATAAAAATATAGAGAGGTACAGATAGACAAAGATGAAGAGTGTATGACAGATAAGAATGCTCAGTTTTATCTAGTACTCCTTTATACCCATATGGTCTAGTTTAATGTTTAGTATACAGCTAAAGTAAAAAAATTTTAAAAACCCCATGATTTACTGAATATTTATGCTGATTTTCAAGATGGGGTAACAGAGTCTAGATACATCCTACTGCCTTAAACAGCTAGTAAAACAAACAGAATGCATGGAAATGATTTTCAGAGGCTGGAAAATAGGCTATAGAGTATAATAATAGCTGAGAGCCAGAGAAACAAAGTGAGCTCTGTGATTGTCCCATCTTAGTCCCTAGAGAGAGTTTCCAGGCCATCTGATAGGGAGGAAAACCCAGACAGAACCTGGAAGCCTCTCTGAGTTGGAGAGACAAATCTGAGGACTAAGGAAGGTCCAAGCAACTATAATTCTCAGAGGAGAGCTACCAAGAAGACAGCCACACAGAGCAGAGGCCTAAAGAAATCTGAAGATCTTTGCCTTGAGTCTCCCACTAAACACTAAAGAGTGTATGCAGTGAAGAAGCTGACACAGGCAGGGAAAAGGGCTACTGGAAAGGGATACACAAGGATTAATTTATTAATTTGTGTTCTCCCTAGCCACCAAAAAAAAAAAAAAAGTCTTTTAATATATGGGGTATCATATAGAGTACTCAGAGCACATTGTCTCCGTAGTGAGGAAAACTAGCTTGACATGGATGTCTGTTCTAGTTCACCTAGCAAATATTCAAAGCAAGTTTTGGAAGGACCAGACTCCTTCCATATAACTTCACTGCATCTTAGGAAAAAAGTTCAAGAATGTTAGGAGATTATAAACATATTTGGTTTCCTACAAGGTAAAATTCACCATGTTTGATGTCCAAAGAAGAGGCACTCAGAAAAGAGGAAAATGGGGTTCAAAGTAAGGACAAAAATAATCAGTTCCAGAGAGCCAGAAATGACACTGATGATAGAATTAGTAGACTTAAAAACAATTATTATAACTAAAATTCATATGTTCAAAAAGATAGAGAAAAACATAAGCATGTTATTTGGAGGAAGTATAAAAGTGATGCAATTTGAACTTTGAAAGATGAAAACTTCAATATTTTGTAGAGAATATACACTGGGCAGGATTAACAGCAGATTAGACATCGCTAAAGTAATGACTAGCGAACTTGCAGACATAGCAATAGAAACTATCCAAAATGAAAACACAGGGAGATGAAAGCCTGAAATAAAATGAATAGAGCTTAGGCGAGCATGGGACAATTTCAAGGAACCGAAAATACATGTAATTCCCAAAAGAGGGGTAGGGATAAGAAATGATAGGTAAAAGTTTTCCAAATTATAAACTATAAACCTGCAGACCCAAAATGTTCAGTTGACCCTCAAACCCAAGAAACATGTAGAAGGCTATGTACTAAGGCAATTCGTGTAATAGTCAGATTGCTTTAAATTAGTGACAAATGGAATCTTCAAAGAAGCTTAGAGGAGGGAAAAATATATATTAGGTACAAAGGAACAAAACTAAGAATGACAGTAAACTTCTTATCAGAAATAATGAAGGCCGGAAGACAGTGGATCAACATCTATTAAGTACCAAAAGTAAAACAATCCATCTAGAACCCTCCAAATAATATTTTATAGAAATGAAAATTAAATACAGACTCTTTTAGATATACAAAAGCTGAAAACATTTATTACAAGCAGAACTACTCTAAAAGAGATACCAAGGGAAATCCTTTAGGCTGGAGGACAATCATGCCAAAATGAAATCTGTGTGTTTGAAAAGGAATAAAGAGCATTAGCATTGGTAAACATGTGGGTAAAAAAACATAGTCCTCTTCCTTCCTTTTTTTCTGAGCATTTACTGTATTCCAAGCACTCTGCTAGTTGTTTTGTATACATAACTCATTCTTACATTAAACCTGAAAGGTGGGAATTACCATCACAGTTTCAGTCAAGAGGAAACGAGACTTAGTGAGCTCAAAGCCACACATGCTACTTAGTGCGAAAGTCATAATTAGTAGTACAGAGTGACTCCAGAACTTACAGATTTGATAAATAAGTATTGTTTTAAAATGTGAATAAGAGCCATAACAAAAATCAAACCTGGAAGGTAACCAAGGTATCTGACAACTTCCAGGGAAAATCCTGAATTAAAAAAAAAAGTTCAGGGCCAGCTTGTGGCGTGGTGGTTGGGGGCACTGGACTCCCACATGGCCGACCACAGTTTGAGTTTCGGACCTAGTGACTTACTTTCTTACTTTCTCTCTCTCTATCTACCTCTCGTCTTTCTCTGATTAAAAAAAGAAGGAAAAAAAGTTTCTTACATAATATTTACTAAGGAAAGTAAGAGCACACACAAAGGTAACTCTTGGTTTTAATACAAGATGGCACACTGAACATACACTCCCAAATGTAGTATTATTGAATCAGAAATTAACAGAATCTCTATGGAAAAATATCAAAGTTAGGTTGAAACATCAAGAAGTTGCCATCCTGGTAGCCACTGGAGAAATCCATTGCAAAAAAAAAAAATGGGTGCACAACCAAGAATGATTAGTGTTTCAGAAAAGTCAAAGTCAGGAGCCAGAGAAGATGAAAAAGAACAAACGTTCTAAGGAAAAGAAACTTCACAGAAATAAACACCTATGGCAATCAAAACAAGAACTTAAAAATACTTGGTTTAAAATCCCCAGTGACAGAAAGGGGAAAACTGTACCTGTAAAACAAGAAGAAGAAGAGGTTCTAAAATGAGAACAGGATGTTATGAAGAGGAATAAATTAGCAGTTTGCTGAAACAAAACAAAACAAAACAAAAACCTCCTAATCTTCAGGTTGGCAAAACTGTTTAAGTGTCATAGAGTAGTGGCTGTTAATTTTTCAGTGTTGGGGGGACAATTGCTTTAATAACTACAGCAACTTTGTGAAGAAAACGATAATGTAAAAGCTGTAAGTTTTACCAAAGAGCTAAGGAGGCTCCTACAAAAAGATTGCTTTATTAATCTCCAACTGCTCCTTTCTATCAAGTCTATCAAGTGTGTGTGGGGAGGAGAAAAGAAAAAATAGAAACCATACCAAATGATTTCTCTCTGTGTGTGATAATCTCTTTAATAACTGACATAAATATGGCAGGAAAGACAAAAAGCTGGTGGCCAGTGGCATCATGGGCCCACAGAGCTGATCTGATCTGTGTAGCAGCAATGGTCAGCAGCGAAATGCTTTGTGAAGTACTTCCATGTTGTCCTTAACCCTCTTATTATGTTGGACCATGCAAATGAATGCCTGTGAAGGAATGAGCAAATGAAAGACTTCCTAGAATTTTAATGAGCCCTCAAATAAAAGCTTTCGAGGAGGTCATTTCATATCTCATAAATTAGCAAGAAGGAAAACAAACACAACGGTGTAAAGAACTAAAGATTCAGATTAAGCAGCTGGATTTAAACATGCTGAGACATGAGACAGTCAGGGCTTTGAATTGCTATTGGCTGTGAAGCCAGAACTTTCTCTCATCTCTGCTGAACAAACATCATGCAGGATACAGGGAGCTGGAGCCAGTTGTGCGATCGTGGGAATAGCCCTGGAATGCTAATGGCAAACTGACCGGACAGGCAATGAGGAGGCACATGCAATGCAAGCTGCTGTGTTTCAACACTGACATGGTCTAAAGCCTTCAAGATGTACGGGACACCCTTTTCTACCCGCTCTTCTTGAAATGTGACTTTGGTAAGAATTTAGCAACTTGCTAAAAGAAGATGCTCTCGGGACCAGCAGTTAGCGTAATGGCTATGTCGCTGGACTTCCACGTAGTTGACTGTGGTTCGCATCCCGGACCCGGTGGCTTAAAATTCACGCCGGGCGCATGTGCTTGCGTGCCCAAGATCCCGAGAGGAGAACAGAGGAGAAGGGATTGCAGCGTGGCCATCCCCCCTGGGGGGTGATTTCTTGCTTTCTGTTTCTCCGTCTCTCTCTGTCTGTCTGGCGAGCGCACGTGCCCTATAGCAAAAACCTCTCAAAAAAAAAAAAAAAAAAAAGAGAAGATGCTCTCCATATCTGAGGAAGTCATCTTTTTATTTAAGTAAGATTGAATCCATTTCTTATTAATAAAACAAATTTTGTGAGTAGTTATTGCTGGATCCTTTTAGGAAGTTGTAAGCATGTCTTTTCTAAGTAGTTTTAATATTAAAAAGGTTGTCGTTTCTACATAATGACAATCAAAATTAACTATTCTAGGTAACGGAAGGGGAGAGGGAGAAATAAAACAGAAATGGGAAAAATCTATTTTTTCCACCTGTACTTGCAAAACACTGGTTCTTGTAAACACTCAAAGGAAAAAATTATTTAGTAACCCAATAAATTTGGGGGCAGTGCTATACAATTTCTTCTGGAGATTCAGAACTCGCACTCAAATATTAACAGCCCTGAAAAGGTCTCTAGTAAATACATTGTGAACTTTGTTAAATCCAGCATTTCTGAAAGCTAATTATCCATGAATCCATTTGTGTCTATCAATTCATCCATTCATCTATTTATACTAACAATAATTTATTTAACTAACAATTTATTTATACTAACGATAATTACATCTTGTGAAACTAGTGTTCCAGGGAACATTCTTCAGAAAACATGGAACACCAGATACCTTTCACTGCTTATCTTCATCTCTGTGAAGCTCTCCTCAAATTCCCAGTGAAATGACCCATATCGTCCTCTATATTCCCATAGAGGAATCCACAAGTCATGTATAGGATGCATAATGAGATTAAACAGAAATTTGAGAAATGAATCTGATTATAATAGTTAATAGTATATATGTGTCTCCTTAGACTATACATTTCTCCAGATGCCTGGAGAAAGACATTTTCTTATTCATTAATATTCTGAGCACACAGTGGATAGTTAAATATTTGTTCAATAGGTGAGCCAGGCATAGCTACTTAAGTTCTGTAGATTTACTATAACTCATCAGAAAAGGAAAGGTAAGTATTTTCTCATTTCTTCATAATAGTTTTATAGAGAAACAGGATGGTATATTTCTCCTAAACCAGTTCTTACGTGTTCAAAACAGCAGAGGATTCAGACAGGGTACAGGAATAACTACCTGAAACTCCAGAAATCCCTCCCACATCACGTAAGTAACAGAATCTCTTCCCCACTGGTCTTTTTTTTCAAAGCTTATTCTAGTCAAGGTATACTACTTTGATTGCAAAGAACAGCAACTCATTCAATGAACTCCCATTAAAAAAAGGGTGAAATTATATAGACCTAGAGGAATGTCTAGGCTTAGCTGGACTAAGTCATCAGGTGGCTGCTCTTGCTTCCTCTTTCTTGGACTATGTAGTCTCTCATCTTTGCTTTTCTCTGCAGAAACTGCATTGTCTTGCAGATTGCCTTTGTCTGCAGGACACAGTTTCTGCTTCCCCATCACTTCAGCTCACACTTTGACTTAGACTGGAGCCAGCTGTGGCCCTGACTCTAAATGACTTTTGAGATCTAGGGCACACCATTCTTTGATTACTGTGCTCTGTGTCTCTTCATTCAAAGTGTTAGTGAAATCTGGTTTAACCCAGCCAGTGTTGTGGTTCCCCTTTACTCAGTTGCCTACTTTGGATCTGCTCAATTGTGGGTTGGTCATATAGTATGTAGGACCAGTTCCTATATGTGTGAGCAGGGCAGTTTGAATAAGAGAAGTCATGCAGGGTTGGAAAATTGACATGTCGACCCCACCTCCACACCTGTGCTGTACTTGCCAGCCATGGTTGCTATAGAGACACCCACAAACAACATGGATTTACTTAGTCACTCAGTGTATACCCCTATTCTCAGAAACAAGTGAAACAGTGAAGACTCGTAGTACTTAAAAGGCAACAGCCAGGGGGCCAGCAGTTAGCATAATGGCTATGGCACTAGATTCCCACGTAGCCGACCACAGTTCGAGTCCCGGACCTGGTGACCTAAACTCATGGCGGGCGCGTGTGCATGCATGCCCAAGATCCTGAGAGGAGAATGGAGGAGAAGGGATTGCGGCGTGGCCATCCCCCCTGGGGGGTGATTTCACTCTTTCTGTTTCTCTGTCTCTGTCTGGCGAGCGCACGCGCCCTGTAGCAAAAACCTCTCCAAAAAAGAAAAAAGGCAACAGCCAGAAAAAGTTTGAGAATAATTGAAGTCCTTGATGTTCATCCAATGAAATCCAATGAAATGAAAGAATTAGCCATTAAGTAATCAGAATGTATGTATATGAGGAAAATATTTAATGCATAGTTTCTGTTTGTTCAACGTTCACTCCAGTTGTTTAAAATGAGTAGACAAAATGATTTAAGCTAAAAAGCAATGCTTTTCATTTTTTTCCCCCTATATACCTAGGATTCTGAGTGGTTTCTCTAAGCAGATCTAGTTCCTAAAACATGACCTCTTTAATCGCGGTTGATTTTGAGCACTGCGAAACTGTATATATTAGTTAAAACTAAATTCTATAATTTTTATTTCATATTCATCCCTCTTTCCTACTAGGAAATTTTCTAAATATATATATATATATATATATATGTATATATATATTTAGAAAGATATATATATATATCTTAAAAATATATATACATATATATAGCTTAATATATATATATATATACACACACACACATATATATTTAAACCTCTCTCTCTCTCTCTCTCTCTCTATATATATATATATATATATATATTTAAATGATAGAATTTGTAATTTTGTGTGTTAGAAGATTGTTAGAACTATCTGTTTCAGCAGTCACAACCATCATCTCCCATCCCCTAATTTCAGAGCTAGTCACAGGGATTTATAAACTATTTTCATTGTTTTAAAAAGCCCTATAAAAATCAACATTTATCCCTAATAAAACTCAGAGGCTAACACCCCAGTTCTCTTTGATTTAAGCTTAAGCATTCAGAAATAACACTGGCAGTTTTACATTAATCAGGGATTTATGGGCTGTTAGAACCAGTGGAATTTATTCCTTTTTTTTTTTTCTTCCCACATTCTTGCCTCAGTTCCTAGAGAAAAGACCTTTAGCTAACTTTAGCTCCCCTACAGTTGGATATGGAGGCAGCTTCCATCCCTCCCGCCATTTTCTTATTCGTATCTCTCCACAGAAATAGAAGAATCAGTTTGATGAAGTTAGCAAGAGCCTGACATTCCAGACTGGTCTCTCTGCTGGGCAGAGTTAGTGTGTTAGATTATTGTCTCTTTGGAGACAGGGCCTCTTACCTCAGCTTCCTTCTGGAGCTGCCTGTGCTCGGTCCATGTGGTAGGTAGAGCAGTACTGCTGTCCTTTGGCTTCCCTGATGATCACTGGCCGATGCCAGGAAGGAGTGGAGGGCATTAAGTGGTATGTGAGGATGGCCCAGACATGCCCAGCTTCAAAGACAGAGTGGGCATTCCGGCCAGGTTTTCCAAGATAAATAAAGGGTGACCTCATTGCCCACTCAACGTCAGACTTTGTATTTGAGCTGGATTGGTCAAAATGTGGATGAAAAACTGATGTGCTGAATTCAAGCACCAGTCCCCTTCTGCAGACTTCTGACAATCTCTTCAATGTATTTAATGGGAGGCGGTGTTAACATTTTAAGTGGAATTTGATAGATGTCCGTTTTAAAAATTGTATCCATTTGGGAAGAGGAGATTTTAAAGGTATATATTGATGAAAAAAGTTTTGAAAAACATTGACCTAATCCAATTCTTCATTTCTCAGAGCAGAACATGGAAATCCAGAGGGCGTAAGTCAAGGTAAGTCACATCTTCCGTGAGCAGCGGAACAGAACCAGACCTAGAGCCCAGAGTTCCTGGCCATCTACTTTCGCTCCATCATCCTTTCTCAAATCCAGCTGGTGAATTAGGTCAGGAAGCTCTTGGCCTTAACATTATTTGAGCTAATGCTTCTGGTAACTACACCTTAAGAGGCAATGTAGAAGTGGGACTCTCCTGAACATAGTAACCTAGGCTGAAAATAAGATCCACTAGGTGAACCTTTAAAACATCCCAATGTCCAGGGCCACATTCCCAACCAATTAAATGAGAATGCAGGAGGTGGAACTCAGGCACCACCAGTTCTCAAAGCTCACCAGGTGATTTTACTGTAGCGCCAAATAGAGAAGCATTGCCCTTACGTTTTTCTCAGTAGAGACAGATGCAAAGGTTTTGATTAAGAATTGCCTTAACCTCAGTCACTCAGAGGGCAATTAGGAAGCACTTAAAATTAACTCGACTCCCTCCAGCACAATGCTCTGTGCATAGAGCTGATCAATAAATATTTGTTGCTGTAGAAAGATGTGACACTTAAACACCGGTTTTGACATAAAGCACCAAAACCAAAAACTACTCTTTATTGAAATTTTAAGAGAATATGGCTTGGTGAGGCAGGCTGGAGCCTGTTCTCTTGAACACAACCTTTGTTAAGAACAAAAAAAAAAAAAAAAAAAAAAAAGCCCTCATTCACTCTGTGGGAGCTCAGATTTTACACCTGAAATCTACAAAGACCAGACAGGAACTAAATTTGGGTGATTCTCTCTTCCTTTCTATTCTTTAAATTGTCCCTTTTCAAAACAGAGAAGACATTTTAGCTAACGCCTCCACACCCCCAACTTAATCCCATAGAATGGTTTGATAGGTGTCTATGTATCTCCCCATAAGGGTGGTCAAAGTGAACAGGTAGAACCTGACACCAAGAAGGCTTTGGGTGAAGAGGAATCATTATTTTCTATCTTCCCTGGAGCTGGGTTTAAGGATGGGATGAAAAAGCCCCCAGAACTGGATACTAAAAAAATGAAAGTTTCCCTTCTTTCTTTGCTGCTAAATAGCTGTATGATCTTAGAAGTAAAAAAATCTCTCTGACATCCATACTTTCATTTGCAAAATGGTGATACCTCTTTATTTTACAGTTATGTGTAAGCATCAAGTTAAATGGTAAATGAAAATGTACCATGAGAAGCATAATACTTCCTAAAGATGTAACCAATCAACCTTGGCGAAATTGATAGTCAATCTCATATCTAAGGGAAAAAAGGCTACGTATTCACACCTTCACTGAACAAAGCTTGATGAGATGACTGATTCTGGGTGCTGCTCTAGGAAGTGTTGGTAAGAGGGTGAATTAGGAAGATACGTTCCCTGACCACAGGTTGTTTACTGTGTCAGGAGTCTTCACTGAGCTATCCTGAAGTAACAGCCCCCAAATCTCAAGTAGCTGATAGTTACAATTGCTTCTTTTCATTCCTATTCTATGATGTTGGTAGTGACTTTGCGCACTTTTCAATTGGAGATCCAGGCGGAAGGAGAAGTAATCTGGAATATGCTGTTTACATGGCTAAGGAAAAGGAAGTGAGTGGGTGAAGAAACATCAAGGCTCATCAAGCCTCGTCAGCCATAATGTTATGTGCTCTTCCCTTCCATTGTCTACAGAAAGCTCCCTGACCAAATCCAACGTCATTGGGCAACCTGAATACTTCTCCATGAAACCTTGCAAGTTGCGTGATAACAGGAAGGACTCTACAATCCTGTGGGGAAGCAAGTGACTGACTGAGAGAGATGATAGAGTCTGTCCCAGAGACGCAGTCTCATGGTGGTGTGAAAAGCTGAGACCAGGAAAGGTTAGGGTACCATGGGAAGCCAGAAGAAGGCATATAACTCTGCTAATGTAGATGCACATGTAACTTCTGATAGAGTCAGAACCTCCCAGAGTAACTGATTTCTGGGAATGAGTAGGAATTAGCTGAGTAAAGAGGGTTGCAGGAGGACAAATGTTTTAGGCAGGGGGGAAAAAAAAGATGTAATAAGAGTCCCAGGCAAGAAGAAATATGGCAACTTCAGGGACCTGAAAATGCTTTTATGGCTGGATAAAGGAATAGAAGATGGGAATGAAGAATGCTAAGTCTGGTGAATTTGGGGCCATATACCTAGGGTGCCCACATAATGTGTCTTTCTCCATTTCTTCCAAATCTAACCACTTTGAGAATGAAAGGAGATGTGAATAAGGATAATGGGACCACAGGTATGAATCAGTCTACCCTGGTCACACCAGGATGAAGGTCATCTGACTGACAAGCCAAGTTATAGACTTTGGACTTTTGAAGGAAAGAAGTCCTTCATTGGACTCTTTAAGATGGACACATTGCTGCTGTGTGATTTGAGGTGATAAGTCAATACTGGGGAAGATCAGTTTATGACATTGCATTACGTTCTGTGTGAGGGCCTGCAGGTGAGTCAAAATCTGAGTGATTCTGATCAGGGAGAACTAACACTAACTCTACGCAGAATAGCACATTTGCAAGGAACAATTCAAAGACTCCAGGAGGCCTCCCCAATACTCGATGATGTCAAGAGCCATCCCTTTCACATCAAGGTGGTCTTCTTTGTCTCTCTCTCTCTCTGTCTCATTCTCTGCATCTCTGGGTCTTCTTTCTTTTTTTTAGCACATTTTTCATTCTATCAACCATATATAGAGCTCTTTTTTAATTTTAATTTTTGTAAAGCAAAAATTGCACTTTTTTTTTTCAACAGAGAACTTTACATTCTTCTGTCTGTTAAATGTTTCTTCCCTTTCCCCCTCCTACCTAGCCTCTACCACCAATTCTACCACCCAGTTCCCTCCCTTACAGTCTCTGGTATCCACACTTACCCTCTCTACTATCATATCATATCTTCGGATCTTTCCATTTCTGCCATAGCATGCAGACATTTAGTAGATATTGGGTAACGATATAGTGTGTATCTTTTAAAGTCTGGTTCACTTCACTTAACATTAAGTCTTCGATATTCTTCCACTTTGAATCAAATGATAGGGTCTCATTGTTTCTTGTGGTTAAGGAATATCCCATAATATTTATGTGCCACAGTTTTACAACCCAGTCATCAGTTTTTGGACACTTAGGTTGAGTCCATGTCATAGTATTTGCGAATAATGCTGCAATAAACATGGATGTGCAACTGTCTTTCTAACTGAATGTTTTCCTAACCTTTGGGTAAACACCAAGGAGTGGGATTACTGGATCATACGGAAGTTCTATTTGTCTGTCTTTTAGGAAGATTTTTAAGTGAAAGTATAAGAAGAATATTCATCCATGCATCTCAAGTCCTGACTGCACCAATCACGTTCTTTTTATGATCCTGTTCCCATCAAGCACAGCATCATATGTGTATGCCCTATTTTGCTTATTTTGCAATTTTATAGTTCTGTCTGACATGCTCACGATGCAACTCTCTCCCTGCTCTCTCTTTCCCCCTACCTCCAAATCAGGTTTTCTGGCTGTTCTAATCTCATATTTGCTAGTCTACATGTTCAGTTTCTCTGTCTTTTAACCATCAGCAACTCCATTGCTGAGTTTGTTTCTTCTTTTCCTTTTCCATCTGCCAGCTTTATATATTCTCAAAATATTTTAAAAACAAATGCATTTAAGTAAAAATGGCAGCTGACACCTCTGACAGCTTCCCATGTGACAGAATGAGCTCTTTGTATGGGCTGCTCATTATATCCTCACCACAGTCAATGAGGAAGGTGCTTTCATGAGCCTCATTTAGCAGAACTGGGAAAATCAATTGAAAATCAAGTATACAACTGAAAAGTGTAGAACTTGCTAAGGAAAAGTCCATGCACCTGACCATGAGTATGGGTGCAAGTTAGAATTATACTTGGCTTAAAGTAATAAGAAAAGGGAAAAACCCAGCCCCGATTGTTTTTAAGTTTTATGTACGTATGTATGTATGTATGTATGTATTTGTATTGAGAGGTTTTTGCTATAGGGTGTGCTCGCTTGCTAGAAAGACGGAGGAGACAGAGAGACAGAAAGCGAGAAATCACCCCCAAGGAGGGATGGCCACGCCACAATCCTCCATTCTCCTCTCAGGATCTTAGGCATGCATGCACACACACCTAGCATGAGTTTAAGCCACCGGGTCCGGGACTTGAACCATGGTCGACTACATGGGAGTCCAGCGACATAGCCATTAGGCCAACTGCTGGTCCCTTAAGTTTTATTTTTTAACTTACAAACAATATGTATATTATAGGGTACCAATTCCAATGTTTAAATAAGGGTGCACTTTTCTCAAATCACAAGAAATCAGAGGTAGGTAATTTCCCAGATTGGTTTGGACACAAACAATGCTAGCAGTGATGTCTTCCAAGATGCCTGCAAGCTCTGATGCCATGTCCACCTTCAAAACTGGAAGAAAAAGAACTTCCTTCTTAGAAGTTTTTCTCTTTTAAGAAAGGGAACTATCCCTTGCCCCATCAGCAGCAGCACAGTTTCTTTTCTTCTTCTCAGCCAGAACTAGGTAACACCTACCCTATCCCTCATAGATCATTTGTTGTCCAGTGGGAAAGAATTAGCCATGACTGATTTACACCAATCATAATTCATTCCTTGGAGCTGGGGGGAGTCCTACACTGTGAGCTTCAAGTACCTCTACTTCAGGAACTGAACAAACTAGGATTTCATGGCAGGGAAGGAATAGAGATGGCTATTGGGCCGTTAATTTACAACATCTGCCAAATAAATGGCTATTACCTTCCATACTTACCCTCTTTAGAGAGGCGTGGATTCAAGGTGAGATGTACTCTTCTGTGCTGAGTTTTCATTGCGGCACCTGGACTCACACGGATGGCCCCCGTGGAAAGGATAAGCGAAGCTTGAATCCTGGAGAGTCAATCAGATTTTCAGAAAACAGCTAATACTTGCTACCATGACTCTAAATATTTGCGAGTGTTTGATTCATCAACATATTTTCAGAACGCTAAGTAGTTTATGAGACTCAACACAAATTGATTTTGTGATCATTTGAGACACCAGAGACCAAATATTATTGCTCAAACTTTGTGATCGCTGATCATCTGATATGTTTATTAAAGAGTAATTGGTCCTCTGTCAACCATCATTTTAGTGGCTAGCCAATCAATAACTACTTTACTCTTCTTTTTTGGGAGAGAAAATGTCCAATCAAAAAAATAAAATTTCAACTTTCAAGCCTTTGTTCAAGGCTACCAGAATGTGGATGCAAAACAGGGAGACACAACAAATGTCTTATAACCATGAAGCAGCAGATGTGAAGAAGCAATGCCAACAGTGGAGCAGAGCTGGAATTTAAGGACCGAGGCAGTGCTCATATCATATAACTGCTGAACAGGCCTGGACCACACCACCACCCACCACCACCTCCTCCCGACTTCCTAAAGGCTGAAAAAAAAAAAACAATGTGTGTTACGGCCCTGTAGGTGATTCTGCTACTAACAACATAATACAATGCAACTGAGGTAGTTTCCAATTGTGAGGCAGTTAAAGTCATTGTCACGTGGTAGAAGTGGGGTTGCCAAACATTGTGGGAAGGATAATTCTTGGATTTTTATCATAAGAAGTAATTCATTTAAAATTAGTACCTAGCCCAGGGTGAAATGGTCAACCCTAAATGTCTTAAAGTCATCCTCCCTTCATTTGCCTCTTTTCTTTAATAAATATATAAGAACCGAAAATCTCATGTCTTAGTGTCTGACCTGTAGTAGACACTCAAAATTTTATAGGTTATTAATTAATGTTATTTCAATCTCATTTTTGCCATTTAAAAGATAATGACATTAATATTCTGTGGAATGGTCAGGATTAGTAGATTTGACATGGGTGAGGCGGCCACACATTCAGCCGTTCACTCCGCATGAAGTGAGCGTTCACTGTGTGCCAGGCATTGTTCTGGGCACTCGGGGTACAGGCCAGATAAGACAGGCAAGGACTCCAGTGTCTTCCTAGGAGGACAGCCACCCTATCAACAATACACTTACCACCCAGTTGGATTGCCGGCTGACAACTTCTAAGGAAACCAACATCAGCGCTAGGGTAGAGCTGCCTGGACAGGGTTTCATTTCAGTGTGGGTCAGGGAAGGAGTGTCACTCCTCAGTGAGGAGTGGCATCTGAGCTGAAAGTGAATGAAGAGAATACATTCAGGAAATGTTCATTCTACTATTTATCACATTGTTTTCTCACTTAAGTCTCACAACCGTTTTATTTCATTATTCCTATTTTACAAATCGGGAAAATTGAGGCATAGGGAGTTTAAGGAACTTGCTTGAGATTATGGAGCAGAGCCAATCCTTGACCACCATGGAGCCTAAAAGGAGACCCGAGCCTCAATACTCCCAAACTGAAGGGAGCTGCTTCGCCAAGACATTGTCGTGCTGCTCGGAGTATTAGAGAGGGAGCCTCTCGGCTGGTGGGCAGCAGCAGGGGTTAAGACAAAGCCTTAGAAATTACGGGCTGACTTGAAGCTGCCAGAGCACAGCCCGGAGCTGCCGTGAGTGGGGAGGACTCCGCACAGCACTGCAGTGGGAGCTGGTGAGGGTGTGCGAGTGTGTGTTAACATCACGTCACTGCAGAGCAGTCTGGACCACCTTCCCTGCCTGGACCTGTACCCCACCTGGACCACTTACCCCACCTGGACCTCTCCTGGTCATCAGGGTATCATGCCCCACCTGAGTATCACTGCTGAAGAACAGGACTGGGGGGACCAGCAGTTAGCATAATGGCTATGTTGCTGGACTCCCATGTGGTTGACTGCAGTTCCCGTCCTAGACCTGGTAGCTTAAAACTCACGCCAGGCACGTGTGCGCGCGTGCCCAAGATCCCGAGAGGAGAATGGAGAAGAAGGGATTGCGGCGTGGCCATCTCCCTGGAGGGGTGATTTCTCACTTTCTGTCTCTCTCTGTCTATCTGGCGAGTGCACACGCCCTATAGCAAAAACTTCTCAAAAAAAAAAAAAAAAAAAAAAAAGAACAGGACTGGGAATTCAACATGATTCTAAAACATCTGCATCTCCAGAGACTCTGGAAAGATGAGCTGTCAGTTCTCAGTTGCCAGTCTTGTACTAGAACCACCTTTGCCATGTCAATTGGTACAACAAGTCTCTTTCTTGGGAGACTTAAAGGTCAATTCTGTGAGATAATAAGTTAATAAGGAAGAAGGAATCATAAGAAGTAAATCATGATGGCATTGCACTCCCTTAAAACTCTAAAATTCTTCATACAAAAAAAATGTTTATTGAGCAGGTACTGTAGACCAAATACAGTGATGGAAAGGACAATTTCTTCATTTTCACTAAGTGTTCATCAAGAGTAGGGAAAGAAGGAAAGAAACACTTCAACAGGGGGCAGAATATGGCCTAGCAGCTATGTTGCTGATCTTCCACATGGCTTACTGCAGTTCAAGTCCTGGACCTGGTGGCTTGAAAATCACACCAGGGGGACAAGCAGTTAGCGTAATGGCTTTGTTGCTGGACTCCCACGTAGTCCACCGCGGTTCGCGTCCCAGACCTGGTGGCTTAAAACTCACGCTGGGCGCATGTGCGTGCGTGCCCAAGATCCTGAGAGGAGAATGGAGGAGAAGGGATTGCGGCATGGCCATCCCCCCTGGGGGGTGATTTCTCGCTTTCTGTCTCTCTGTCTCTCTCTGTCTGTCTGGCGAGCGCACGCGCCCTATAGCAAAAACCTCTCTTAAAAAAAAAAATCACACCGGGGACATGTGCGCGTACGCTCAAGATCGTGGGAGGAGAATGGAAAAGGGCTGAAGTGTGACCATCCCCTCTTGGGGGTAAGTGATTTCCGACTTCCCTTCTCACTGTCTCTGTCTCTCTCCCTCCGGTGAGTGCATGTGCCCTAGGGCAAAAATCTCTAAAAACAAACAATAAACAAGAGAAGCTCACAGATAAAGCGCTAGAAGGAAAACAGGCCAGAGGGGATGAACAGTGGGAGGAGTGAGATGAAGTGGGAGGGACAGATAGGGACCAAGTCACATGGGCCTTGGTGGCTACAGTTGAAGTCACTGGGTGCCACTTTAGTGAACATACGTGTGTGTGCCCTTGTGCCTAGAGAGTTTGTGGGATCCATGCGCATGCCCACTCACTCACTGAGGGGCCCCCAGGAAACTCCACTTCTGCCTCTGTCAGTGACTGATTCTGGAAGGTAACTGGAATACGAATGCAGCTCTCCACGCGGTGCGGAGCTCCATCTTCTCACCCATGCAGCCATCCATCACTGGGAGATGACAGACACTCTAGGAGGCGAGAAGCCCCGTGAAAAATGTTCCTGTATTTCTTTTTACACTTCAACGTACACATATTTCAAGAAACAAGCCTTTTCTTCACCAGCCTGTCCCTCAGCCATCCTGCGTTGCTCTGGGGTAAAAGGATGTGATCTTTTCATGCTAAACTAGTGGAATACACTGAATACTGATGAAGCAGACCCTTCGCCCAGCCTCCTGAACTCAGTAAGTGAGAACATCTTTGGGTAGAAAATACGTCCTTCTCCGGATCTTTATCTTTTATTTGAAGTTATTCCAGCGATACTCTGAAGAACCCAGAAAGGTCAGATATTTTAGTCCAAGCCCATCTCTAATTAATTGTCGTATTTATGTTTAAATAGATCAATAGCTGAGTTTGACCTCAATGCACAACGTGAGCTATTACAGCACCAGTGCAATACGATGGGGTTGTAATATGGGAGTCAGGCAAACCACTCGTATTGAACCTAGCAAAACAGACAAGAAGATTTTGTTCTAATAACATTGCATTTCAGTGTTAAAAACAGGAAGGCCACACTCCAGTTCATCCTTAGCTGAGCTCTAAATCCTACAGGATGAGGAGGAGCCTGGGGAAAAACAAACAAAACTGTAGTCTCCTTTTAGCAGTAAGACAAACCGCTGGCTGGAAACTAGGGCTACAGTTCTGAGTCAGTTTGTTTTCTCACAGAGGAAAAAGTTAAAGAAAAATGGACAACTCCCTCAAATGTTATTCTTTTATAGTTATATTTAAATATTTTATTTTAAAGAATTATTTTAACTTTATTTATTTATTTATTTAAATTTGACCAGAGAAGGTCAGAGTGACAGACATAGAGAGAGAGAGAGAGAGAAAGTAAGTTGCCAGGTCTGAGACTCAAACTGTGGTTGGCCATGTCAGAGTCCAGAGCCCTTAATCACCACACCACTTGCCGGCTCCATACTTAACAATTTTTTACCATTATAATTTTTTATTTAAAAATTATTTTCTATTTATATTTAATCACAGTGTACAACATGGTTTTTCCCAATATGAATACAGTGAATATTAATCTAGTCAAAGATATTACCAAATACAGGGAACCAGCAGTTAGCGTAATGGCTATGTCGCTGGACTCCCACGTAGTCGACCGCGGTTCGCGTCCCGGACCCGGTGGCTTAAAACTCATGCCGGGCGCGTGTGCGTGCGTGCCCAAGATCCCGAGAGGAGAACAGAGGAGAAGGGATTGCGGCGTGACCATTCCCCCTGGGGGGGGTGATTTCTCGCTTTCTGTCTCTCTGTCTGTCTGGCAAGCGCACACGCCCTATAGCGAAAAAAACTTTTCCAAAAAAAAAAAAAAAAAGATATTACCAAATACAGTATCATCAACAGATATCTTTTCATTTTTGTGTCTATTAAATGTGTTATTTTCCCCCCTGATCCCTTCCGTCTTACTCCTTACTACCCACTTCCTTTTACACGCTTCCTCCTATACTCTCTTTAGTATCTACAGTTGCCCTCCCTGCTATTATACCTTCCAGTCTTTCCGTTTCTGCTATAGAGCGCAGACATTCAGTATATATTGAACAGGGACATACAATGCCTGTCTTTCAGCGTCTGGCTTACTTACTTAGGATTAAATCTTCCATATTCATCCACTTTCTATCAAATGCCTGGGTCTCATTTTTCATGGCTTATTTATTTATTTATATTTTTCTAATTATTTTATGGCTTATTTTTAAAGATTTTTTTTTTTTTTGGCCAGTAATGCAAAATGCCCTGTGGTGCTAAAGCACATAGGGAGACCCTGGGTTTGGGTCCCTGTCCATGCCCCACACATGTGCTGTGCGCATGGTGCATGGTCCTGGCTGTCTGAGATTAGGGGTGGAGCACAGCACGGGAACTCTGTTCAGAAGGATGCCTGTCTCCCCTCTGTCCTTCTTTCTGTCTCTCTTTCTTATGGAATTAATATATAAATAAACTTTAAAAGGTATTTTGTGAAAGTGGAACTCTAACAAGATGGATTTGGGCCAGATTTGCTTAAAAAGATGTTAACATCATTTAAAGAATATTTACTTTGATGAATGGTCCCAAGGACAAAGATCTCTTCTAAAAGAAGCACTTGAAGGGCATTGGATAGGCACCCAATTTCTCATTTTTTGCCTGAAATTGCACTATTAAAATTCTTTAGTTTGGATCTTGAATCTTGTTCTGTTTTCTGGAGACATTGGTTAAAATGCAAATGTTCTTAGGGAAAGATAATGCCATCAACTACTGGGTTATTAGTGAAGAATTTAGGCAGAAAATAAGACTTCATAATTTTTTTCATTGAGCCACTTAGTTAAGTGTGTATATGTGTGTGTGTGTGCATCTTAATGCATGTGCATATATATGTGCTTATTTGTATCCTTGTCTGTGTATGCATGTGTGTGTACATGTTCATACTATGTTAGAGTCTCTGCATGTCAGTGTGTGTGGACATGGCTGTACGAGTGTGTGAGTTCATATACAGTGGATATGCATGTTCCGAATAGCTCTGGATTAGGAGTCCATATAATAAGTTTTCTTTTTTTTTTTTTTTTGGAGAGGTTTTTTTGCTATAGGGCGTGTGCGCTCACCAGACAGAGAGACAGAAAGCGAGAAATCACCCCCCAGGGGGGATGGCCATGCCTCAATCCCTTCTCCTCCATTCTCCTCTCGGGATCTTGGGCATGCAGGCACATGTGCCCGGCGTGAGTTTTAAGCCACCAGGTTCGGGACGTGAACTGCTGTCGACTATGTGGGAGTCCAGCGACGTAGCCATTACACTAACTGCTGGTCTCATATAGTAAGTTTTCTAATTGTAGCAAATGACACACATTCTCTGGACTCAGTTTTCTTATCTAGAAAATCAGGAGATTGGCTGGAATGTCTTTCGGGTTGACATGTGCTCAAATGCTTCATGTATAATTTCTCCTGGAGCCAGACCTCCGGGCATGTGTAGTAAAGTTTATTGTCTGATGAAAATGTAGATCATTAGTTCCACCTTTCATCACAATAAGCATAGGTCATTCAATAATTGTGAAAAAAAAAAAAGAAATCCATGGAGATACCACTTTTCTAAAGACAGGGCACAACATGAATAATGCCTCTGTATCATTTTTAATTTATCTTCTGTACTTTCCAGAAGAGGTGTTGGGTATTTTTCTGAGTATAGGTGCTAAACTCTGCCTTTCCTGTTCCTCCAGGAGAAAAATGGTGTCTCAGCGCTCGGAGTGCACCTCTGCTGATGCAGGCTGTTGAACAAGCCAAGAACTTAGTGTATGCAAGATGGGTGCTATTACAAAGTATCATAGGCTGGGTGGTTTACACAACAAACATTTATTGCTTATGTTTTTTGAGGCTGGGAAATCCAAAATCAAGATGCTAGGAGATCCCATGTCTGGTGAGGGCCTGCTTTCTGGTTCGTAGGGCCATCTGCTTGCTCTGTTCTCTCGTAGTGGAAAGGAGGAGAGTTCTCTGAGATCTACAAGGCATTACAGGTACTGATCTCATTCATGAGGTCCCCGCAGAGGCCTCCCACTGACCTTTTTAAGCCTTACCTCCCAAAGGCCCCACCTTCTAATGCCACATTGGGGGTTAGGATTTCAATATCCGAATTTTGAGAAACACATTCATTCCATTGCAGTGGTGTCCCCTGAAATAGTCAGCTGAAAATAGTTCCATGGTCTCCAGGCACACTGACACAGCTTAGAGCTAGAGCTTTCGTCCTTATTACCCCTGCCCCTCCCATTTCCTGCACACTGATACAACTCAGAAACTAGTTCCCGGCAACTTTGGAAAAAACAGTACACTTAATTTTGTAGTGTAGAAAGATGTATCTCTTTTTAATGCCATTTTTTTAACTTTCAGTAGTCAGTGAAAACATTTTCCTACAGGGTCAATCTGTTGGCTGGTGAACTAGGATGTCCTTGGTGAACAGCCTCCCTCCCACACTCACTGAATTGCGCCCATAGTCCCACTGGCTGGTCTGTATTCTACCCATCCTCCTTAACCATTGTAATTACTTCAGTTGCAGGGCTGAAAATACAGTCTTACCATAGGTGTGCCCAAGAGAATATGATCTGTTTCTCAATGAATTCATTCAGTGTGTATCTCTAAAGTTATAATTTTATGTGCTGCTGAAAACTCTTAATCGTCAAATGACACAGTTCCTTCTAGTTGTTTCCTGGGCTGATAATAGGTCTAACTCAAGTTTCTCCTTCCCTCCTCTAGAGGATGAGAGCTGAACTACAGACGACTGCCCTGACTCTGGAATAAGGCATCTTATCCCTAGGCCCTTCTCAGTCACCACTGCCTCCACTGAGGTGGGGGCTGTCCCTCCTATCCCCTCCCTTCCAACACCAGTCTTCACTTCCGGTGCAGACATTGCCAGCTGATGTAACTTGTGACCTGCCCTCACTGAAATATCAACACAAGGAGATTTATAGTTCCTGTCTCAGATCAAGAGAGGGATACTCATGCAGATCAGCGCCATGGAAACTCTCCCCACCTGTCCCTTTACCTCTGTTGTGGGTCTTAGAGGTTGCTGGTCTTCTGAGACTTAGTCAAATCCAGCATCTCAGGTAAATAGCCAGACCCTAGAATGCAGGAGACATCAACCCAGGCTTACCATGAGTGAGTTTACTGCTCTCCAACCTCAACTGTCTTTTAAGCCTGCCACCAGTGGTCCTGGGAATGTTTTTGATGTCCTCCAGAGCCCAGAATTGAGAGAGCCTTGGGAGAGATGGGAGGATGTAGGTGCATCTCCAACTCTTGTTTTATCTGTAAAAGAGACATTTTACAGATAAAACAAATTTAAGTTATTTGGGTGCTAAAGGACTTGTGAATCGGGCAGCACTCAAAACCAGAAGCTGCTCAGAGTTCTGCAGTAGCAGCATGCACAGTGGGCTTCCGTAGGTCTATGCAGAAGCAGAGTAAAGAAATCACTTGATTGGCTACAGGTGGGTGTGTGGCTCATGTCCATACGATCCTATAGAAAGTCCCTAGTTACAGTTTAGCTGGTGGTTTCTTATTGGTAAAGTCTCCGGTTACAGGTTAGTTGGAGGTTTCATATTAGTTAAGCTTAAATTTCATTTTACTGTTTACACTGAGTAGGGTTTTGGTTTGCTTATGTAAGAACCCATGGAGTCATTTCAGCCCATGGTCTCCCAATTAATTATTTTAACACAGTCATATCACTCTCTCTGTACTTAAACACACCAGACATCCATTTCTATTGTTAAAGCTGTGAAATAAGCCAGGTTCTGTAGGATACGACTGAAGCAACTTTATTCTTTCTCTATGCGCGCCCTGCCTACCCATCCTGTAGGGTAATTTTAGCCTCTGCTACTTCCTTAGATGAGAGCCAGGCAGGCCTGTGACTTTTTGGACACTTTGGCTAATAAGCCTCTGATTACTTTAGTCCTCAGAAAGTCTCAAACTAATCATGAATGTGTCTGTCCCTATCTAATACTCAAAACCCTGAACTTTATTTCAGGTTATGTCTTCTCTCCTAATACACCTGGATCTTGCTACAAGTGGAAGCCTGTGTGGGAGAGAGTGCTGTGGTGTCCTTCCCTATTTCCCCACCCTCTCTGATCTGATGGCCTCAGTTTCTGACTCCTTGCGAGAAAGGTGCTGCTTGACCGGCCTTTATATAATAACAGTGGTTAGTTCTGCTAGAACAGATACGTAAAGGCAACTCCTTTTGGGTGGCCCATTCACATCTATTTTCCTCTGTTGTCTGTGACGGGTCATTTCCAATGTCTCCATAGTTCCTAGACATTGGTAGGACACCTCCAGGCTCTTTCGGTCAAGATCTCAACTCTACATTAGATCTTTAAGAAAATGTTATTGGTGGAACCATGTTCCCTCCAAAAAACTTTCTACCTCAGAATGAGACCTTATTTGGAAACAGGTATAATCAAGTTAACCTGGAGGTCATACTGGATTTGTGTGGACCTTATTGCCCAGTGTCCTTATAAGAAGGAAATTTGGACACAGAGACAGACAGTGAAGAAGGCCATAAGATGACAGGGACAGAGACTGGAATTTTGCTGCCACAAGCCAAGGAATGGCCAGCAACTACTAGAAGCTCATAAAACAGATTTTCCATCTGAGCTCACCAAAAGTAAGCAGCCCTGTCAACATCTTGACTTAGGACTTATAGCTTCCAGAATTGTGAGAAAGTAAGTTTCTGTTGTTTTAGCCCCCTAGTTTGGACTGTATTGTTACAGCAGCACCACAGAACTTATACGCATGAACTCTCTAGACTGTGCTCCCTAAGTGTAGGTATTACATGGACCTCTTGTTGCATCCTCCTTCCCCCTCCCAGCAGGTTGTCTGATAGAGAAGTCATTTCATTAAATGTTGAGTTGAGTGAGTGAGATCTACATGAGGAGGTAAAATACTTAGATGTTTGGTGATGATTGGATGGCTGGCTGAAAGCTTGCTTTTCATTTTTTTTTCCTTTTTTAAATTTTTTTCATTTCATTTTCTTCCATACATTCAATCACATTATTATTTGTCTTACAAAATGGATATTTCAACAGGTGCACATTTTTCCCTAGAACAGTTGATAAAACCACAAAATATTTTCAACAGATAATACCACATCTCTTTGTGCCTTTTTAAATTTGGTCTGGTACAAAAGAGTGGTTCAGTTTTAAAACTTTTTGTTGTTGTTAAGTAAATAAAAATATGTATTAAGCCAGCCTGAGGCATTGAGGTTAAGGAAGCTGGATCTCACATGGCCAATTGTGCAGTATAAGTTCCAGACCCAGCAGCTTGAGAAACACTCCAGGCATATGTGCATTCATGCCCAAAATCCAGAAAGGAGGAAGAAATGAGGGGGAAGGGATTCTTCATGGGGTACTTTCTCACTTTCCCTCTCTCTCTTTCTGATTGTCTCTGGTGAGTGCACGCATCCTCTACAAATTAAAAAAAAAATGTATTATTATATATAAAGTAACCTTGCTAACTAATTATATAAGTTATGCAATAATCCAATCATTTCTTACATGCATACCACCTTTATGTAATGAACCTCACTTTATAAGTAGTGATACATTGGGACCAGCAGTTAGCTTAATGGCTATGTCGCTGGACTCCCATGTAGTTGACCGCAGTTTGAGTCCCATACCTGGTGGCTTAAACTCACACTGGGCATGTGTGCATATGTGCCCAAGATCCCAAGAGGAGAATGGAAGAGAAGGGGTTGAAGCATGGCCATCTCCACTGGGGGGGGGGTGATTTCTCGCTTTCTGTCTCTCTGTCTCTGTCTTTCTGGTGAGCACACATGCCCTCTCCAAAATTAAAAAATGTAGTGATACATAAAATTAAATTTACTGAATTTTGAGTGTCTTTTTTAAAAAGACAAACATTATGAATGATATTAGTAGTTTGTAAAATGGTGTTAATCCACTGGACTGTTGCTTCTTTACTTGCCTTCTTTCTTTCCTTTTCTTTAAGTCATTTTTCTTTTCGAGTTATTAAAAACTTCTTGAAATGTGTTTTATACATTGAGTTACTATTCATCACTATACCTTGTAAAATTAATTTACCCAACATGAACACACTTCCCACCAGTCCAGTTGAAAATATCATATACATTATCATTAACAGACAATCCTCCACTTTTGTGTCCTTCAAGTGTCTTGCCTCTCTGTTTTTCTTCTTGACTCCTTTCTTCTCATTCTATTCCATCTCCCTTCCTCTTTCCACATTGTCTCCAGTGTCTGTAACCATTTTCCATGTGTCCATATTGTCTAATCTTTTAGTTTCTGCCATAAAGTGCAGACAGTCAACAGTAAGTCATCCATATTTATCCACTTTCTATCAAATGTCAGGGTCTTGTGTTTTTTTTTTTTTTTTTTTTTTTTTTTTTTTTAATGGCTGAATAGTATTCCGTAGTGTATATGTGCCACACTTTTTCAATCCATTCATCTGTTCATGGACATTTGGGTTGGTTGCATGTCTTAGCAATTGTGAACAATGCCACAATAAACATGGATGTGCAAACATTTTTTTGACTGAGCAGTTTCCTATCCTTTAGGTAGATCCCCAGGAGTGGAACTGCTGGGTCATATGGTAGTTCTTTGAGGAATCTCCATATTGTTCTCCACAGTGGCTGTACTAATTCACTTTCCCACCAACAGTATAGGAGATTTCTTTTTACAGCACAGCCTCACCAACACTTATCATTTTTTTTTTTTAATCTTAGCCATTCTGACTGAGATTAAGCGGTATCTCACTGCGGTTTTAATTTGCATCTCCCTTTTGATAAGGGATATTGAGCATTTTTTTCATCTGGTTTTTGGCTGTGCATGTGTCTTCCTCAGAAAGTTGTTTGTTCAGCTCATTTTCCCATCTTTTAATTGGGTAAGCTACTTGAATTTCCTGTATATTCTGGTTATCAGTCCCTTATCTGAGGCATATAATCCCACTTGTCTATTTTTAGGATGATTGCCTGTGCTTTGGGGGTCTTATTTAAGAAGTCTTTGCCTACTCTGATGTCTCTAAGAATTCCCCGTGTTTTCTACTAGTTGTTTTATAGTTTGAAGTACAGATTTTTGATCCACTTTGAGTTGATTTTTGTTAATGGTGATAGATAGGGTCCAGATTCATCTTTCTGAAGGTGGATACCCAGCTTTTCCAGCATCATTTGCTAAAGAGGTTTTCTTTTTCCCATGGGTTTGACTACTAACCTTTATCAAAAATAAGTTGGCTGTATGTTTTGGGATTTATTTCTGGGGTCTCTATTCTGTTCCATTGGTCCACATGTCTGTTTTTGTGCCAATACCATGCTGTTTTGATTATCACAGCCTTGTAATATATTTTGCGGTGAGGGTGTGAGATGCCACCTACTCTTCTTAGGTAGGATTTTTAATTGTTTTCAAGGGGAAAAAGAAAGAAGCAAAACATTTCAAGGACACAAAAATGGAAAATTATCAGCTGATTATAATGCATATAGTAAATTTTTTTTTTTTTTTTTTTTTTTTTTTTTTTTTTTTTTTTTTTTTTTTTTTTTTGCTCTAGGGTGCGTGCACTCGCCAGAAAGACAGAGAGAGACAAAGAGACAGAAAGTGAGAAATCACCCCACGGGGGATGGCCATGCCACAATCCATTTTCCTCCATTCTCTTCTCAGGATCTTGGGCACGCATGCACACATGCTCACTGTGAGTTTAAGCCACTGGGTCCAGGACTCGAACCGCAGTCGACTACATGGGAGTCCAGAGACAGCCATTACGCTAACTGCTGGTCCCAATATGGTAATAAGTTTGACTGGACTAATATACAGTATATTCAAGCTGGGTAAACACATTTTGTATGCTATAATAATATATAGTAATTAAATGCAAAACAATAATAATAATTGGAAAAAATGAAAAAAACTTTAAAAATTAATTTAAGTTTTAAAAATGTATTTAAGTAAAGCAACTTTGCAAATTACCAGCAGTCTGAAAGCCCTGCTCTGACTGACTTGTCCAGAAAATCCATACATGGAAAATGAGCATTACGACTCCAAGGACAGACTCAGCAAGGTTTCTTCTCCCTTTCTCGTTCCTTCGATCTTTTACTCTCCATCCCAAATATGCTAACGCTATCAGATGCAAGAATGCTGAAATCATGTGAGTCCATATAACAAGACATCATTGTAAAAAAAAAAAAGGTGAGGCTGAAATACGGCTTTTTGCTGAAATTAGTCTCCAACCAACTTGGTAGGTGGAAAAGATCAGGACAGATAGACCTTCAGCCCTTTCCTCACCCGCCTCTACAGATAATGTGATTACAAATTAATACTCCCCCCAAAAGGCAGACGCTTCAGCTGCCCAGAGATGTTCGAGGCCCTGGGCAGTCTGTTCTTCAACCAGTGCACAAGTATTGCAGAGAGAACCATCCTTGTGATACCCCAGAGCTAATAGCATAGAAGATGCAAACAGACAGAAAGTGATCTAATTGGTAGGGGAGAAATAGCTTGGTGGATTTCAGTGTCTCTGCCAGGAAGGTGGGTCATCGATGTAACATACTTTTAATTAAGGAAGTCTGAGAGGCTTCTTTATCACATGGGTAAACAATTTCTTAGAGTAATAGAGAGGTTGTCAATGATTCTTTTATGTTCAAAAAACCCTATATTGTGCTGTAGGTCAATGAGAAACTGTGAAAGGTGAGATCTGTTCAATACTCATGGCCTAAGGTCTGCAGAAATTTCCATAATATAGAGAAGGATCCTACAGGGACACGAATGCTAAACTGCAGGGGGTTTTTGTTTTTTTGGTTTTTTTTTTTCCCCTCTCCTGGCTATCTCAGCTCTTTTGCCTCATCTTCCATAAACACCCCTAACAACGTGGATTGTTAAACTGCCTTCTTTTAAATAAACCCAGGGATTATCTTCATAAAAAAAACATATGAACCCAAACACGTATCAGACAGTAAGGGTAAAAACTGTGTGAATACAATGAGATTTTTCAGTGCAATTACAGAAGAGGCAGCTGTTTCTTTGAGTATCTCTTGTCTTGGAATCTTGGACATGAACTCTATCAATGTCTGCTAAGCTATCTGGTCCTTTGGCCCATTGCCAGGGTATTTCCTTGCCCTGTATTTATTTTTTATTCCACTGTTGCTCCAGACCAATTGTTTGGAACTTTAGTGGTCAAATAAATATTCCAAAAGGAATCACATTTTCTTAGTTTTCTTTCAAACCATTGCTGCAAATTCAAGTCTTCGGTCTCCTGGGTCTATCAAAAAGAGCATGCTGTTCTTAGTAAATAAAGGCAGAAGCGTAACATAGGAAATTTCCCCCAATTTAAAAACGGATCAAGATCAGCACAAAATGAATTCTAACACTAGAGCACTAGATTCTATTTAGGTAAGTGGGATCATGTACAGTGTTAGGGGACAGGATAACCTCTTTCTGCATCTATCCTTACCAATAGTGATTCATCCCTTCTTTAAGGAGAGCCAGGCAACTGGGCTACCTGCTGGTTCAAGGAAAGGGCCTGACACACTTCTGCAGGTGGGACTGAGGACATTAGAGGTCTTATTCCTGGTGTTGATTTGAGAGAACATTTGTTTCACTTTGTTTTTTTTTGCTGTATAATGCCTCGTACTTTGGACTTTCCCTGCCTTTTGAATTTCAGAGACAAGTAGAGCCCACCCAACTATAAAAGGGGACACTGCCATATCCTTGCTTTCCTAGCTTTTCTTGGAGCAAAGGCATGAGCTCATAATCTGGCCTCCAAGAAGCAGACTCAGCCACAGGCAGGATCATAAACCACTGATGCAAAGGAGCGGGCACCACATGAACCATTTCTCTGGTGCCAAGGGTGGTTGGTAGTTGTGGGGCAATCATGTTCCAAAAGCTGACTGTGGCTTAAGTGGCATCTCATTTGATGGGTACAGAGATGGTTTTTTCACCAGGCCTACTCTGTGACACAATTATGCCTGTTGACTCAAGGCTGCTGAGCCTTTAATATGTTTCTGTAGCTCTCCCACTGATCAGTGAAGTGCCCAATACCCTTTCCCTACATGCCTCTCTGCTGAAATCAGCCAGAGTTCTGTTGCTTGCAACTATGAGCACTGATGTTCATAAATAAATATCAGCACCTCCTTTGCTCTAACTGCTGTGTAGGGTGTGGAACAATTTTCATTTATATCCCCTAAGGGAATGTTGTTACTGAATGTTGATTGCTCTTCTTTAGTCTAAATTAATTAAATGACACAGTATCTATTGTAGAAAACAAACAAAGATCATTTTACACAGTATACTGTAAACAGTGATTATCATGTGTGATCTTTCCAGAGAAATAATAGGAAACAATGTGCTCATTCAGAGAGCTCCTGTTGGAAATTGCAAGGCTGTCCTCTACATTGTAATCCACCGCCTCCTTAGCGCTAATGCCCCAACAACGGCGCACTTAGTTACTAACAAAAGGACAGCAGCAAAAGCCAGCATTGGGCTAAGAGTAGGAAACAGTGAGTGAGTGAATCCTACAAGATGGAAAATGTGGAAAGCTTAAGCATTTCTCCATAAAAGATAGGACACAAGGAACTAAGCCATTGTCTCCAATTGGTAGAATAAGAAAGGCTGTTCTCAGTGCTTGGCTCCTTCTTCTTGGGCCCATCCAAAATCTAGAGATGCGAGATGCAGGGTGAGCTTGTTTCTAAAATAATCCCATGTGCTGAGATTTTGCTTTTCTTTAAAGCTGACCTGGGGGAAGAGGCCATTCATAAGGTTGACCGCGGAAGGCCCTGACCTCTCTGCCACAGAGAAAGCATCTCCACTCACTTCAGGTAAGCAGTATCTATACTTACCTTGCTTTGTGTCTTTGTTCAAATGCTCTTTCAGTATCAATAGCCTCCTGACTGTGGCCCTGTCTTTCCTACCTCTTTGTCTTCACTGAGAGCAAAGTCAGTCTTTATATGCATTTATTTGCTGACAAGTTAGTAAAGCTCATGACTATATATTCAGATCATAGCTCAATTTTGGGGAAAGTAACACCTCCCAGGGTTGTTGTGAAGGTCAAAGAAGATAGCCTGTGTCAATTACTTAGGTGCCCATAATCATTTCTGAACCAATAATAAACAGTCTGTGACCTTTCAGGTTTTAGGATTAAGGATGAAGGGAAGGATGCAATGAAAGAAGTACCTGCCCACATCTAGGCTAGCCATGCAGAAGAAGCCATCAGTGATGAGGGTGCTGGGTATGTGAGCACATATACAGTGTGGGAGAAGGGGCAGGGAGGGACGAAATCTGCCTTCCGAGAAAAGAGCAAGCCAGGTTTTAAGCAGTTAGCTAGTTAGCTGGTTGGCTAGTTTATTTGTCTTTGTGGTTGACAGTTCAAGCCCAGGAGATCACTGTTGCCATCAACACATTCTGTCAGTGAGCAGGACATGAGAGCTGGCTTACCAATGCTATTCTATTGGGTCATCGGAAAAGTCAATACGTCATGACTTTTCCAATGACCCAATATATGTATTGAGTGCCATTTCATTAAATACACTACGGGTGGCTAGTCTTCACAATCTCATCTGTTGGTTTTATTTTTTATTTACTTATTTATTTATTTACTTTTTATTTAGGAGAGGTTTTTTTTTTTTTTATAGGGTTTTGCGTATGGGCGTGCTCGCCAGACAGACAGAGAGAGACATAGAGACAGAAAGCAAGAAATCACCCCCCATGGGGGATGGTCACGCCGCAATCCCTTCTCCTCCATTCTCCTCTCGGGATCTTGGGCATGCACGCACATGCACCCGGCATGAGTTTTAAGCCACTGGGTCCGGGACGCGAACCACAGTCGAGTACATGGGAGTCCAGCGACATAGCCATTACGCTAACTGCTGGTTCCCTGTTAGTTTTATTTTTACCCACTTTATAGATAAGAAAAATGGAAGCACAGCAATGTCAACTCCTGTCTGAAAGCCCATGACCAGTAGGCAGCAGTGAGAAGATGCAAGTCCTAAGTAACCCTAAGCCATTCCCAACGCTTTGTGAAATACCTCATCAAATTCCTCGAATTAAAAAAACGAGTTATTGTGAGAGCTTTTCATCACTTCCATGTTTATAATGTATTTTGCATACTGGAATTCTCAGGTGCTAGTGACTGGGAAATGGGTGATGTGTTAAGTAATTCAAATGGGAGAGAATTGCATGAGCTACTTACGTGGGAGAGTCCTGGACTGCTTTAGTCTTCTGCTCTTTTCCCCAAACATGCTTGTTCTCTGAGAAGGTAACACCCCTCTCCTGGCTTAATTCCATCCTGGATGACTTTCAATGGCCATCTCCAAGCCTTCCCTGTTCTTTCCTTTATGTCCCACCCCTCTGGCCACGGCTCCTGTGTTTCCTGAATGTCCGTCCAGCTAGTGCCTTAGCCATAACTTCCCTAGGGAGAGAACACTGAGATGATTTCACTCCAGAAATGGATCCCACCCCGGACCCTGCCCCATCTCCACCCAGATACTTTAAGGAGGCTCATCACTTTTGCTTTGGCTTACCTGTACCAGACTTTTAGAAACTAGCAATATCTTTAGTTTAACATCATTCTGAAGGAGTTTCCCTGTACCCAGCATGGCCCTAAAATATAGAACACAGCAAAGTGAGTTCTGAGCAAGTACAGCAGAGAGAAGATGCATTCGTTATCCAGGCAGTCACTCGGAAACACAACTGGAAAAAGATTTGCACTTTCTGGGGGTGGAATAACTTAATCCTAAAACCTGAAAGATCAGGAACACTCCATTGTTTATTCTGAAAAGGTTACGGGCACTTATGTGTACTGAGCAATTTACACGAGCTATGTTCTTCGACCCTCACAACAACCCTGGGAGGCGTTATTAGTAGTAGTACATATTTATGGATGGGAAAAATCAGGCTCAGAGGGATTTTGTGCTCACGAGCACACAGATAGTGAGCTACAGTGTCAGGATTAGACCCAGGTGTGACCACCAAGGCCATGCATACATGTCCTCAGTGGTTACTATCGTCATGGGCCACTTCATCTGTTCAGAGATGAGCATGAACATTTGCTTTTTAAAAGCCAATGTCAATATCTCCCAAGGATTTATCACCTGAAAATTCATTATTAAACACATTCATCTCTTTCTACTTGACCTCATGTAATCATGAGCTATGCTTTGCCTTATTATAAGCAAACCTCTTCTCACACTTATCTGCCTGGAGGCTCAAGATTCACAGCTCTACCTGAGTGGTAAGGATTTGAAGGGGTGACATAGGACAAGTCACAGGGCATCTTGGCAAAGGGTCCCATGGAATTGCTGGCCTTGAGTTGGCAGTTGAGCTACATATGACTTTAAAAGAAATCAATAGGATTCTTAGGAACATCTGTTTATAGAAGAAAAATAAATTAAAACATCTGAACTCTCTCTCTCTTTTTTTTTTTGGCTTTAGAAATGAGAAAACAATGAAACCAATATCCATGTCTCTGAGTTATATGATGGAGGGATTGCTAGAACAACGTTATGCAATTTAATGAAGTGCAAAACTTGCTGGAGACAGGTGATAAAATTGCAGCATGGGTCTCTCACCTTGTCCTTCCCTAAACAACTGCATGTGATCACATATAAGAAATCATGAAGAATCTTTTAAATAGCATTTAAATTCTTTTCCTTCTTCCCTCTTGTGTTCCCCACACCCCATCACCAATTTTCTAAAATTTAATCTTTTAGGCATATGGCAGTGTGATTGTTCTAGAAAGCAGATAATCCCAATGTTGACAAAAGCAACATGTACTAACAATGAAAACATGCTAGCTCATAAATACTATTGAATTTATTGGGTTTCTAGGAACTATGTTTACTTACATAGTAAGTCTTGTGCTCAAGTTTAGTTAATTGATGTTCATTCCAAATTTTCCATTTATTATCTCTTCCAGATCATTCTCTCCATAATCTGTTGTCAGTGTGTAAGAATCCCTCACAAAGATCTCAAGCCTCGTGTTTTTCTTCCATTGTTTCTGTGGGAAAAGAGAAACATTAAGAGCAAAGTTTAATGCTATATGTGAGTAAAGTAAAGGCATTACATGTGTAGTATACAACTTGTCTTTTATGTCCATGCAGTCACACTTCTTTCTCTCTTTCATCTCTTTTGTAGCATTTATTAAATATCTCCATAAAACAATGTGTCTTTCTTTTATGGTTTTAACTGTGAATATTGTACGAATAATATCTGAACGATAGCTTTCTTTTTCATTTGAAAAAGAAAGCACCTCATAACTCTACTTCTCAACCAATCTTTCTTTCTTTCTTTTCCTTTGCCTTCTTTCCTCTCTTTCTTACTTGATTTCTTTCTTTTCTTCCTTTCTTTTTCTCCTTCTTTTCCATGTCTGGCTATGTACATTGGTAACAGTTTACATAACAATAAACGTTGCTAATTCATAAATTACCTAATGTTAAGTGATACATTTCCACACACAATACTGGATGTCCCTAATCGAGTTAACTGTGCCCATCTACCCCTTAATACCTTGAGAGACAATGAATTATTCCCAAATGACTGTCATTGTTCAACAGTTTTGGAGGTTCCACTTCGTAAGCTACTTGTGATGGTTAATTTTATACGTCAAAATGACTGGGCTGTGGGATGCCCAGATTAAATATTACTTCTGAATGTGTCTATGTAGGTGTTTCTGGATGAGATTAGCATTTGAACCAGTGGACTCAGTTAAGCAGATGGCCCTCCCAAGTGTCTGTGGGGTAGGGGGTAGAAGGGCATCATTCATTCTTCTCAGAGCCTGAATAGAGTGAAAAGGTTGAGGAAGGAGGAATTTGCATCCTTTTTCTGCCTCATCACTTGAACGAGAGCATTTCATCTCTTGCTCTCTGACAGGGATTTACAGTAATGGCTTGCCCAGTTTCAGGCCTAGGTCTCCAGTCTCAGGCAGCAGAGTGTGGAACTCCTCAGCCTCCACAATCATTCTCTCTCGATAAACACACAGAAAGATATAGATAGATATGAACTCCATCCTGGTTCTCTGGAGAATCTTGACTAACACACTATTTTTGAGTTTACTGTTATGCTTTTGACCTATCTCAAGTATAATAAATCTTTATTCTGAAAATGGATCTGACGTCTGAATCCCATCACATTTTGTATAATATCATGTGAAGCTGATAAATAATATTGAAGTTGGTCAGGAAAATCAAGCAAATTGCTATTGACTTCCTTCTGTGACACACAGATTTGCTCCAAAGATTATTTCCAAAGAGAGGCTCAAAATTGACTTGAGACATGGCAGAATTGGTGCAGCAACATGGGTATCCTACAGAACCGTGTGGCGGGATACAGAGCTCATTTGTGTGGATACAGTGCTCTTTGTGTGGGGTTACACAAACAGTTTCATGACTTTGCAACTTGACATCCCCGCCCACGTACTGCTAATGGCTGCCATGTGCTTGTCTCAGCTAGACAGCTGCCCCAGAGGCTCTGGGATCCAAGGGGCCCCCACCCCTAAATCCTCTCAGCTCTGAAGTTCAAGCACCTGCTCTTATAGGAGCCTGACTCTTCCCAGACTTGCTTCATTCAGAAAGAGCATCCAAGGAGAGTCTGGTATTCATTGCAACTCATTTTAATCTTGAAGGGCCTGGTCCTCTATAGCAGAAAACATAGAAGTTCATGTAGACCATCATGTGCAAGCGTTGGAAGGCCAGATTCTAGGCTTAGCCCTCTACCGACTAGCCTTTGGGAAATCATTTCTCTCTGACTCCGGCCTCTGTGTTCAGGTGGCTCTCATGGCTCTCGGCTCTCCCTCAGCTAATTCCATTCACTGTGGTGCTGTGCTCTGAGCCCTGGGAGCTGCTCTCTGTGGTCCTTCTCTATCTTCTTGTTTTTGTTTGGTCTGGTGGAAGGGGTTTCCTGCAGGCAATTCATGTGTATGAAGAGAGAGGCTGGGATATAAGCCCCCACCCTGTGCACGCACACACTCTCCATCCCCGCAGGGCTTAGTTTAGCAGTGACCATGTTCCTCTAGGGCTTTCACTCCCATGAGGTACTCCCTGTTCACAACTTGGGCTCTTGCGTAGTTCTAGTAACAGTTCCCTATTTTCCCCTTAGCTGAGGTAAAGCTTCCCACCATGGTTAGACTCAGACTACTTCGACATCCATAGCTTGGCCCAAACCACTGTAAATGTTCCCTTTGAAAACCTCCCTTTAATTAAGTCTTTCAAACGTGTCTTCTGTTTCCTAAGGGAATCCTGTCTGATGGGGTTTTCTAATGTGTATAATAAAGAGTCCAGGCAAGTTGCAGCTGAAGTCTCTTTTAGCCATACTGTTCTCTGTAGCTCTGGCTACATGGTTTGCTGATGGAAGCAGGGCAATTTTACAACCACAGACGGATTCTGAACAGTAACTTGCTTTTCTAGTCTTGACTTTCAATTTCATTATTTGTAAAGTCAACCTAAGATGGCTTTAACAGTCAATCATCATCATTCATGATAGGAAACTGCTTATTCAAAATACTTGGCTTAGCATCGGCAAACGGACCCCAAGGCTAGTTCTTTTAATCCAGGTCTTATTTAAGAACCTCAGGATTAAAAAGTATATGATTAGTTGGGGCACCTTCTCCTTTGCCTGATTCATGAAGTCTACCTCTCCCAGTCCTGTTCCTGCTGACCTGTCTGCAGGTCTGTCAGCCCGTCTCGCTGGACCCCGTCCATCTGACCTGTCTAGTTGTAACCACTGGGATGTAACCAGACACCAATGGCATTCTTCTTTTTGAGTAATCACAATAATGAGTTATATTAGCTGTCATATTAAAGTAGCTCTCTGCTAACCCCTAGTAATATGAGAACATAGTCGCCATCAGCTTTTCTTTCAGTTGGGTAACACCATCTCAGTAATGTTTTTGCCTCCTGAATCCAAACTAGGATAAAATGTAAGAAAAGGAGCAGAAAAGTAAGCAGGGTTAAGAATGGTTCAATATTTCATTTAGTGTAGTTTTTTTTTTCCCGCTTAAAAAATAAAAATGGACATGTCAAACAGAGACTTTGTGGAGCTTCAAAAGGGTGACACCCCAGGAGAGTGAGTCCACCTTTTCTTAGAAAGTGAGGAAAACTAAGGACTTTAGGAACATAAAACGTAGCTTGGGAATAATTAGGTGTAGGGTGGTAACATGAGGGATCTTCTAAATGTTCATAGAGGGGCTGGATGGTGGTACGGCAGTCATGCTGACCAGAATGGAAGCTTCTGGGCTCTTGACAAGAGTCCTCTCTGAACACACCAGTGTGTGCATGCCCATGAACCAGGTTTGGCGAAAATCAGGGGTAGATTGTGGCATAAAGTCTGTTGAGAGTGCCTGTCTTCTGCCATTGCCTCTGTCTCTCACTCATGAAAGGAAAAAAAAAAAAAAAAAGAAAAAGAAAAAGAAAAAGAAACTTGAATAGAAAGTTCATGGAAAATAGATGTTACCCATGGATTTCAAAAATTTTTGGCATCAAAATAAACTCATACTTTAATTCTCTTTTCTATGAACTTTTTGAAGTTCCCTCATGTAAATCATTCTGTCAGTTTTTGCCGTCTTTGTCCCTTTTCCAACGATATTAGACCAACATTAAAATAAATATCAGCAGCTTACTTAACTGCCATATTTTATTACTCATCTAAGATGAAAAAGTAAGTGGTTTCTAGTTTTCATCTCCTGAAATGGGGGTTCAAGCCATTTTACGGTGTCTGAAAGGAGTGTTTATAAAAAGGCCTAGGATTGCATTTTTCCTATTTAAAATGGATCAGATATACTTTGTTTTCAATGTCTTGTGATACCAATGTATTTCTCGATGAGTGTGATTTGAAAAGAGTAAGTGCGGATTTCATAAGCTGATGTCACCTGTCATAAATTCAAATTCTCAAACCTTGTTAGACTCTTGCTGCTTGGCATTGTCATGGTCCCGACCATCTTCCTGCACTTGCCCTGAAGGCAGGAAGATGGGAAACAGGAAAATCAAACCGAGAACATAGATGAGAAGTGAGAAAAACTGGAAGGGACTACTTTTGTACACAACATGCAAAGCAGCAGTCCCCAATGTGTATGCACACTCACTTCTTCCTGTGTGACTTGAGCCGTGGAGGAAGGGTTTTGGGTAACCCTAGTTTTAAGAGAAAAAAAAAAATGAAAAAACCAGAATGACTCACTTCAGTAAAAATGCATCAAATCAGAGAGTTACAAGTTTTGACAGCTAGTCTGTCTTTCCTTTTTCTTTCTTCCTTCCTTTTCCCCTTCATTCCTTCTCTCCTTCCTCCTTTCCTTCTGCTTTTAGTCTGTAAAGTGGCCAATGCCAGCATGATGCAAATGAATAGGATTATATAAATGGGAACACTGAAATTAAATTGGACTTCTTAAAACATATCAATTAGATACCAATTGTGGCACCTCGTGTATGGTGCCCTATTTTGACTGTTGGGGAAAGGGTGTCTCTGCGTTTGGCATGGCCTGCGTGCGTCCCATTAGTATCAACACACAGATTGAATTTCTCCTCTTTTGGCAGACCACTTCACTGCTTTCAGCCGCAGCTGCTCCTACCACTGCTCCGATTTGCTACCACCACCCCTGCTTGCCTTTCGTGGTGGAAAGTCGCTCTGGTAAGTTGCCAGCTCCACAGATGATTTCTATAGTAATGGGATGCCCAGGGCCATGGAATTACACACAGGATCATCAACTTCTGTCTAAATCGAACAACTGTGATAACTATAGTAAAATGAAGCCTTCATAATTAAATGCTCAACAACAGAGCCAAGCAAAAAAAGGGAGGAGGCAGGAAATCTCCTAATAATGACATTCTAAACACATAATGTAGTTTTCTTACTTCCAGCAATCTACTTGTTATAAACAGGACAAGGAAGTAATTACTACTTCAGTCTTTTTCGATTGAAAGTATCTTTCTAATAGTGGGCTAGAATCCGTACACCATGCTCCGGTTTAAACCCAAGTGGGGTTTCGTAACATTGCAGATGCAGGGAAGTGGCATTTGCCCCAATAATAGCATACACTCATGGTATCATAGGCCAGGAAGTGGTTAGAAGGAAATGTAGACCCCTCCCCCATAACAATTTTCTAATTTCTTTTTGAAGACCTCTAGGATATGTGATATATTCTGGTATCACATGATTCTGGGACACAGTACTTCCATTCTGGCTTAAAGAGGTATCCATTTCCTGTCCTTTGTTCCTCTGAGAAATACAGACAATGACTTCATCACCCCAGATCTCTTCTATAAAATGAGATCTGATGAGATGATATGTAAACTCTACTACCTCAGATGTGCTCATTCTCATTCACTGATGCTTTGGATTCTCTTAAAAAGTTAGAAAAAAGAAAAATTCTTGGGACCAGCAGTTAGCGTAATGGCTATGTCTCTGGACTCCCATGTAGTCCATCACAGTTCAAGTCCCGGACCCAGTGGTTTAAACTCATGCCGGGTGCATGTGCATATGTGCCTAAGATCCTGAGAGGAGAATGGAGGAGAAGGGATTGCAGCGTGGGCATCTCCCCTGGGGCGTGATTTCTCACTTTCTTTCTCTCTCCCTCTGTCTTTCTGATGAGCGCACGCACCCTATAGCAAAAACCTCTCCAAAGAAAAAAGAAAAATTCTCTACTGAAAGACAGAAGTCCTGACACATGGGAGCCACTACTGTCTAAGTGAGCAAATAGACAAATGTAGGCATGCCCTTTCTAATTCCTGGTTTTTCAACACAGAAGTTAAATTTCACTCAATTTCCTTTTATCACTTGACTAATTTTTCATCACAAAAACTAGGGGGATAAGAATGCAGAGTGGAGGCCAGTCCATGGGGTGGTGGTTAAAGTGGCTCGATCCCACAGAAGAGATTGTGATGTGGCCAACTTCCCTGGGAGGGATTTCTCACATTCTGTCTCTCTGTCTCTCCCTGTCTCTGCAGTGAGGGCACACACCTTATAGCAAAAACTCTCTTAAAAAAAAAGAAAAAAAACTTGAAAAAACATTCTTTTATAACTTGTCAATCATTTGGGACACAAATGAGTATCAGTAAAATTCAAGGTAACTTTAATCTGTTACTTTTTCATTGTCTAGGTGGGTAGTCATAGAAAAAAATTATTCAAGCTCAATTTTCCTTTCAAATTCTATATCATGGGGGGAAGAAAGAAGAAAAACATTTAAGGGACACTAAAATGGAAAATTATCTTTGATGAGAACATGTATAATATTTTTATCTGGACTAATATGCAGTGTATTCATGCTGGGAAAATTCATTTTTACAAGCTGAATTGGTATACAGTGATTGAATGTATTTTTAAAAAAAGCTGTATAGATCATTGTAAAGCCTCTTCTGATGGTCCAAGGAGCTTATGTTAATTCCCCAAATGAAGTGGAAACAACCATTTGATTCCTATCAGCTATGCAGAAATTCCAGTTAAAAGAAGGTTCTAGGGATGAATATCCTTTAGTAGAACTGAACTTAAAATTGTATGTATTTATCTTTCACATTGTTATTTCATGGAATCTGGTGCACTGATGTACCTTTTTAGAGTGGATACACATCTCAGTTTGCCTGAGACAGTCCTAGTTAATGTCTGCTATCTCAGCATAATTACCAACTGTGTTTCTTTTCATTTCCAAATGAATAATAAATTAGATACTTATCCTATTCTAAAGGTATTTTACTGTACTAGTTAAGTAAAATGGGATGCTTCTATAAGTTCTAGGCAGAGACCATTCTGCTCTGTTATGGAGTTCTTAAAACATCTCTTGTGATTTTTGGGAACCAGCAATTAGCGTAATGGCTATGTCGCTGGACTCCCACGTAGTTGACCACGATTCGTGTCCCGGACCTGGTGGCTTAAAACTCACATTGGGCGCGTGTGCGTGCGTGCCCAAGATCCCGAGAGGAGAATGGAAGAGAAGGGATTGCGGCGTGGCCATCCCCCCCAGGGGGTGATTTCTCGCTTTCTGTCTCTATGTCTCTCTCTGTCTGTCTGGAGAGCGCACACGCCCTATAGTGAAAATCTCTCAAAAAACAAAACAAAACAAAAAAAACATCTCTTGTGATTTTTGTCTACTGGAGACCCAAGCATAAACCTTCTTTGGGGAAATAAAACTTAAAAATAACAATGTCCAAACAACTATATCCAAAGTTCACCAACATTTTGTAAATTAGAAGACAGTAAATATTTTGGTCTCTGTAGGCCATCCAGTTCCTCTCTCAACTCCTCATGTTGTAGCATGAACTCAGCCAGACAACAGTAAACCAGTGGATGTGGCTGTGTTCCAACAAAACTACAAATGTAGGAAGAAGGCCGGATTGAGTCTGTGGGCCATATTGTGCCAACCTCCAATCTTCTGTTGTAATAGTTCCTCTTGGTAAATGACTGAATGGAATCCATATTTGCTAGATAGCTTTCAAGCACTCAGAAGTGCAAAAGGCAAAGAGTTGACTTTAGTTAGATTGTACTTCACAGCATGGAAAGATCCTCCCATTTCTCAGTAACAAAACTCCTAAACATCAACAACCCTATTCAATCCAATGAGTTAGAGTTCACTTCCAATCTAAAGAAGTACAATGAAAATGCGCTCTCTTTAAATAAGCCAACACAATGGGTGTCCTTCAAGTGCTGCAGAATTGACAGGCAGCTTTTACTGTGTATGTGTCTAAAGATTTGTTTGGTGTCCAACGTGTATTACAAAGCAACTTCTGGCAAACTTTATTTTATTCTGTATCTGCTTGTGTGTTCATAGGGTGGGGAGAAGGCTACAAATCTGCCTTTGGGAAATACATGTGAAATGCGTAAACACGTTTGCATCTGAGAAAGAAGAATTAAAAACGGTAGCATTAAAAACATGTCAGTAGTTAGAAGAAGAAAGTCCATTGCCCTTTAAATCAAAATAGAAGGGAAGACATGAAGGGAAGCCTTGAATAAAATGAAATAAATGCTGAACCCATACTTGGAAATACATCAAAACACTGGATTGTTTTCTTGCTATGTTGAGAACTGCGATAATAGGGTATGGCGCACAGTGGGTGTGAATACACGTGTGTGCGAATATGTGTGTGTATCTGAACAGGAATTAAAATTAGACAGCAAGAACATGTCAAAACCAAGATACTGGACATAAGAAGCAAAGAAATTCAGTTAATGTAAATAGACAAAGTGACATGCTCTAAATGATGATGAGTTGATGAATTCTTTGCTGTGTGACCTGGAATATCAAGCCCCTATCAGGAATGAGTGGACTGTCTCTCCTGGAGAGGTAGCTACCAGTTGCAGCCTGGGGAAAGAGGAAACATAAAAGCAGATCTAGATTTGCCTTGCAATGACAGCTGCATATTAATCTAAAGAATTTCTAAAATATCAAAAAGACATTTTTCAGCAAAATACACCCCTAGAGCCTCAATCATAAAGCAGGGGAATAAACTTGAAACAGGATTGATTTCATCTTAAAGGGAATATTTCTTTGAAATGCTACCAACTGTAGTTGTCTTATTTGGTTTTCAATCCTATAACAAAATTGTGCCATATTGTGTCAAATAAGAAGATAATATAACAGCTTTAAACAAATTTTGTAATTATGGGATCAATCAAAAGTGCATTAAATTTGTTTGTATTTCAGAAGTTATGCTACTGAATACTAAGTAGCTCTAAATATCATCCTTCATTTTTCACATCAGTTTCAAGACTTTGAACAAATGAGATAGAAGTTACCTAATAGCAGAGATCCTGTAAATTCCAGTTGCTTGACATTCTTTCTAGAAAATGCCAGGCACTGCCCTGGCAGAGATTGAAGATGTTTAGGTATGAAAGAGTTATCTGTGGTCTGATGTCTCATTTATCAGACCCTAAGTAGCTTTTGGACACACTTGGTTTTCACTGGAACATGGTTTCCAGAATCATGAAAAACTGGGTTGCTCATGCTAAGGCAAGAGTTGACAACTGGATCCAATATGGTTCAATTTTTAAAAAGCTATCTTTCCAGCATTTGATGTTCTTTTGAAAGGGAATGAGCTGAGTAGGTTGGAAAGGCCTTGTAGATGAATTTGAAGCTCTGCTCTGATAACTAAGAACTTTGGCACATTATTTCCTTCTCCGGGCTTCAGTTTCCTCATCTAAAAATTAATTTTAGCATCTTCTTTACTAGGTTGTTGTGAAAATGATCTACACTAATGGAGGTGACATACGTTGTGCAAAGTCAGACATGTAATAAGGGCTGAAGAAGATATATCTGCTGATAAAGCCATGTAAGTCATAATTAACCCAAAGTTTATGATTAAGCTTAGTAGAAAGTACTATGAGACATAACCTCTTTCAGGTGATTTTATTTTATCAGCACCAAAAGCAGGATTAATAAACTCGATTGGGATTTCAGAAAGCAGAGGATACAAATATAGAAAATTGGTACTCTATGGAAAGACCCTGGCGAGTAATAGTTTAACTTTTATCTCTTAAAATCTCATTCATTTTAAACTAATCTTTTTAATGACATATCATTTGGCACTTCTTTCCAGAACTCTCTTCTGTTACTATGTTGTTACATTACAAATATTTTTACTATAGTCTTCTGGTATAAATTGGCTGTATTCAAACTTTTGATGCATGAGTTTAGAAAGTAATACTATATCAACATATTTTTTTCCTCTCTGTGCTAACATGCTTCCATGAAAGAAAGTAAATTTTGGAATGTTCTATTTTCTTTTCCTGTTTATTAAAAAACGTTCCCTGTATGCCAAGTCCTTGGCAAAGTAGTAATTTATCCTTTATCACTTAAGGCACAATTTACTTTAAACAAATCTTTTTAACAAAATGCACTGTAGCAGAAAGTAAACCGTGCCTGATGCCACAGAGCATTATGGGAATACTGAGAAATAAATAAGACACTCAGAACTGCCCAGAGACCTGAGAAGAAGAAACTAGAGTGGGCCCAGCATTTACTGGGCACTGAGGGCCTATCACACCCTACCTTTGGTACTTTATATAGTCTCAGAGAATCTTGTGAATCCTATGCCCTGTTTATGGATGAGCACACAGAACAAGAGAATTAAATAATGAACTGAAGATCACACTGCTACCAAGTGGCAGATCCAGGGTTTGAATTCAGAGTTTACACCCCTTCTACTTGAATCAATTGTCCATGAGCACCTGTTCCATCTTGCAAAATAACACCACATCTAAGGCTGATTCTTTCTCTTGGACTCCACTAGAAAAGATGTGCTTCTGCTGTCTTATGAGCAGTGGGAACAGAGGATAAGAATTTCTCTTCTACCCTCTTCTAAAAGCATGGTCTTGGGCCAGCAGCATCAGTATCACCTGGTAAGAAGTGCACCTTCTCAGGCCCCATTCCAGACCAACTGAATCAGATATCCTGGGCCATCTGGCTGTGATTTAACAAGCCCTTTAGATGAGCCCAATGGCTGCTAGAGTTTGAGAACCATTGCTCTGTAACTCTTGACTTTCTGTCTTCAAAATAAGAGAATACTTACTGTTTGCCCTGCCTTTTCAATCAATGTCCAACTATGAAGACTTCCCTGACAGGGCACAGGTGAAACAAATCCTATGTGCCACCTCAAAAACATCTCCACATAGAACCCAATGGTAGTTTTCAACTTCTCCAAAAAGTAGTACAAAATACACTCTGTCCATTCCTGACAACAGCATGGGAGCCTTTTAATTAGTCTACCCTGGAGGAAATAGAGATGTGCTCGTTAAGTAATTGCTCTGATTACCAGTGAGCAGGGGTGTGCATTGTTTTCTGATGCATTTGTTAGGAGTGAGCAATGCTACAGAACTGAAGGCTTCTTACGGAGGGTGTTAACATGAAAGGACTCCAACAAGCAGTGAGCAGAACAGGGAAGTAGCACTGATAGCAGAGACAGTCACAGAGCCAAACACACACAAAGACACACATACACATTCACTCACCGACACCAGTTCACACTGTGCAGAATGATCAACAGCCTGTATCCCAGGAAAATGAGTATTAATATTCCTGATACTGCCTGGAAATTCGAAGAAAATGTCAAAGCCTTATTTCTTCCTCGAACTCCTCAATGCATGGGGTTAAATGTCTATGTTTTACTGAAGGTGACTTAGCCTGGGTGACAAGACATACAGACACAGGGTACAGGGATATAAGAAGTCAAGATGCATGTCATTTCTAAGAATGCCTTATCTCATAACTGTGTCTAATACTAGCACACACGATCCTGTAATACCATTGTATTACACACTCTCAGAGTTCAGAGTTAGAAAGGAACTCTAAGACTGTCTCTGCTACTAAAAGTTCCTTTCTTGGGATTGGCAAATGGTGTAATGGTTATGTTGCTAGACTCCCATGTAGCAGACCACAGTTCAAGTCCTAGGCCTGGCAGCTTAAAACTCTTCCTGGGCACATGTGCATGTGTGCCTAAAATACCAAGAGGAGAATGGAGGAGAAGAGACTGCAGTATGGCCATACCCCCTGGGGGGTGATTTTTCACTTTCTGTCTCTCTGTCTCTGTCTCTGGTGAGCACATGCCCCCTATATCAAGAATCTCTCTAAAACAACAACAATAACAAAACTCTCTAGAAAGGAAAAAAAAGAGAGAGAGAGAGAGAGAGAGAGAGAGAGAGAGAGATCCTTTCTGTAATAGCTCTGTTTTAGCATAGTCCAGTATCATCCTTCTGAAGTCATACAAATTGCATTAGGTCCTTGGTGTGGCCATCCACAGGAAGAGTTTCTGAACCCAAATCACAGAGGCCAATTCCTGAGTTTAAGGTCCTTAAAGCACCCTATCAGAAAGGAAGAAATAGGCTACAGCTAGGTGGGCAGACTTCTACATTTTCATCCAAACTTCCAAGAGTAAGAATTTAATTAGTTTATTCCCTTGGATAAGGTGTCTACTCCTGCCCCAGTCAGTGGTGGCCAAAGGCAGTCTCTTCTAGCAGCCAAGGAAAGTAGTTCAAAGTGGCAGAGGGTGATGGGGCTAATAGTGACATGCCCCCCCCCACACACACAAATAAATTCAATTAAAGAGCTGAACAGACAACTCTCCAAGGAAGACATATAAACACCAAAACACATGAAACAACATCCCTTATCATTAGGGAGATGCAAACAAAACCACAATGAAATATGACCTAACCCCAGTCAGAATGGCTAAGATTAAAAAAAATAAAGGATGATAAATGTTGGTGAGGCTGTGGTGAAATGGGAACTCTCCTACACTATCAGTGGGAATGTAAATTAGTACAGCCAATGGGGAGAACAATGGAGATTCTTCAAAAATCTACAAATAAAACTACCATGTAATCCAGCAATTCTACTCTTGGGTATCTACCCAGAGGATAAGAAAACCTTCAATCAGAAAAATACTCACACATCCATGTTTATTGTGGCATTATTCACAATCGCGAAGACATGGAATCAATCCAAATCTCCAAAAACAGAAAAAAAAAAAAAAAAAAAAAAAAAAAAAAAAAAAAAACAACAACAACAATAACAAAAAAACAATACTCTGGCATTTGATATGAAGTAGACAAATATGGAAGATTTAATGCTAAGTAAGAGGCATTGTATGTCTCCACTTAATACATACCAAGAAGGATTGAGGTATGACTATTCCCCAGAGAGATGCTTTCTCACTTTATCTCTCTACCTCTGTCTCCCTGTTGAGTGCTCATTCCCTTTGGCAAGTTAAAGAGTGAAAAATGGCACAGTCAGATTAGATTAGGGTCCACCTCAACAGTCTCATTTTAACTTAAGTGACCTACTTACAGGCCTGTCTCCAAATACAGTCACATTCTGAGATGCTGGGGTTTAGGGCTTCAACATATGAATTTGAGGAGCACACAATTCAGTCAATAACTTGCTCCCATCTGGCTCTCTTTGGTTTTCCCGCATTAGACTAGTCTCAGATATGTCAAATACTCTTCTACTCATGACGGTTATTCAAAGGGAGGGCCTTCTTCCCACGTGATCTGACCAGTGCTGAGGATCATATAACTTACGCTTCTCTTGTCCCAAACACCGTTCTTTAATTGTCATTTGAGTAGCTCTTCATAAATTGTGTTCAACATAAGGTCCTGAAAGTCGCTGGGGTGACTTTGCTATCAAGTTATAGCTCCCACATCTTTATTCAGTTGATTTTTTTTTAACCCAATGCAGTATTTTACATTCCCATTTGTTTCTGTTTATGATTGCAAAATACATGTTTATTGTTATTCTCATTTCACTTTTTTGCTTTACTTCTTTGTGGCTTTAAAGAGTTTTTGTACATAATTCTGTCTGTCTTGTATACTTGCTAGTCCTCTCAGCTATATTTCGTTACTAGTTTCAAAAGTATGCCTTTTCTACATTTATCCAAGTTGGTGGGAGACATGTTTAACTAGAAAGGTCCAACAGAGTTCTAGGCTGCCCTTGAACAACTGATTGTAGTTTGACAGGAATCCATTCAGCGGCAGAAAAGAACACTGGTGAACTCATTACCCTGCCCAGCACCCAGGTGACATTTATCGCCAGAGGGTTCTTTCTCTTCTGAGTTAAGAAGGCTGACAGCCTCCATCCTTCCCATCTTCTTCTTGGGCTATTGTGCAGATTTGCAGGCCCATGAGGACGCTAGCCACATCTTCTTGGCTGCTAAAGGCTTGATTTCTCTACTGGCTCTGACTTAAGGAACCTTGAGTACGTTCTGAACCCTGGTTGCCCAGTAACCACTCAGCTTAATCTGCCTGAGTTGAGCTTGCCAAAGGGGAACCCTAGAGGACTCTCCCGTGCTGAGGAAAGCCTTCATTTTGACAAGTAGAGTACTCTGAAGGGATTTCCCTTCCCTAGGGGTCCTTGGCACTATGGTGTGGCTATTCTCAAATTCACATAAATGGAATAAAAAACAGTCTCTGATTTAATCTGCTGATCCAGCCCCTGCGAGGACACAGCTGGTGAGGGTGTGCTGCTGTATTCACGGGCCCCTCCCTTCTCTCCAGCCTTGCAATAATTTTGTTGTCTTTGTTATTTTATATCCTGCGGTGACTTCCCTGAGTGCAGTGAGTGATTAATTTAGCTGGTGTCACAGGCTACAACGTGTTGATATAAAGGGAAAAAGAAAGAAAAAGGGAAGTGTGGGAAGGGTGAAAGGCTGCTGGGGCAAACAAGCACAGAACCCAAGCTCCAGCCCTCGCACAAAACACTCCATTGGCCAAAGTGACCCCATGACATTGTTTTTGTGAACATGAGTATGAACCTCTGAATGGTTGAGTTCCGAAATTCAAAGCCTGAAACTCTCCCAGGGCTTTCTCACTTCCCCCACTGCCTCTGAAACATCAATAGCTTCAGGAAATAATGAAAAACAAATCAGAAATAAAATCAGCACTTGAAAACCCATGGTTCTCTATGAAAGGAGCTTCTACTGTTTGAATACTAGTTTAGAATAGAGCAGGATTCAGAATCTGTGAAAACAAATTCTAGGTCTTTCTTCGGGTACTTTTTATTTTTAAAAGATTTATTTATTTGTTTGTTTATTTTTTTAATTTGATCAGAGAGAGAAAGGGAGAGTGAGAAAACAAGCTGCCTGGTCCAGAACTCGAACCACAGGTGGCCATGTGGAAGCCCAGTGCCTTAACAACCACACCACCTGTTGGCCCCTGTTTTTGCAGTTTGAAAGCTTAGATCACCCCTTAATCCTTCTTGGCTCATGAAGCTGAGAAGAGCTCACGTGGCTATGAGTTTATGAGACATCTTACTGCGGACCAGTCCTAGGTGAAATTTGTCTGTGTACGCAATTGACGTACTGGTAATGGAGTTCATCCACGCAATAATTCTATTTATAATCCTCATAAGGTATTTATATTTTTTTGTTTTGTTTTGTTATTTTAGGTTTTTTTTTTTTTTTGATGTGTTTGGTTTTTGTTTTTGCCTTAGAGTATGGTATGCTTGCCAGAGACAGAAAGAGGGAAAGTGAGAAATTATCCCCTCCTCCCACCCAGGAAGGATGGCCATTCTGCAATCCCTTCTCCTCCATTCTCTCTTGCACATACACCCAGTATGATTTTCAAGCCACCAGGTCTGGGACTCGAACCATGGTCTGCCATGTGGGAATACAACACCCTAATCACCATACTACCTGCTCGCCCCAGTTTTTTTTTTTTTTTTTTTTTTTTTTTTTTTTTGGAGAGGTTTTTTTTTTTTTTTTTTTTTTTTTTTTTTTTTTGCTATAGGGTGCGTGCGCTCGCCAGACAGACAGAGAGAGACAGAGAGACAGAAAGCGAGAAATCACCCCCCAGGGGAGATGGCCACGCCGCAATCCCTTCTCCTCCATTCTCCTCCTGGGATCTTGGGCACGCACGCACACGTGCCCGGCGTGAGTTTAAGCCACCAGGTCCGGGACTCGAACCGCGGTCGACTACGTGGGAGTCCAGCAACACAGCCATTACGCTAATTGCTGGTCCCTTGTTTTGTTTTTTAATACCTTGAAAAGGGCTTCATTTCATAATGGCTAAACTATTGATAGTAGGTCTATGAATCAAGAGCCTTTCCTTCATACACTTCTCACCATCTGTAATCCAACCTCATTTGCATCATTTTGTAATCTGGCTTTTAAAAATTAGGTTAAGAAGTAATTTAGGAGGAAACGATTTTTTGTTTTTGTTTTTACAGTAAGTCCAGATTTTGACAATTTTATCTTAGAATGAGTTTTAGGAGATGACTATAATGATGTTCATGTAATACTGATACAACTTAAAGAAAATACAGCAATATTGTCTGAAAAGTCACCCCAAATCTCATCATGCAGAGATTACCACTGTTAATATGTTTGGGCTCATTTTTACTAGTCACTGATCTCTCTAGGTGGATACATGGGTCTATACTTTATTCTAAATATGGAATAACATTACTCCATTATTACTCCAACATTACTCCATATTACATACTACTTGGTAACCTTACTTCTCTATTTAATAAATCATAAGTATCATTTTATAGTATTCCATTTTTTCTACTTTTTTTCTTTTTCTTTTTCTTTTTTTTTTTTTTTTTTTTTTTTTTTTTTTGCTATAGGCCATATATGCTTGCCCAAGAGAGAGAAATAAAATGAGAAATTACTTCCCAGGGGGTCTGGCCACACCACAATCTCTTCTCCAGTTTCCTCTAGAGATTCTGGGCACACACACACACACACACACACACACACACACGCCTAGCATGACTCTCAAGTCAGAGGATCCAGAACCCGAACTGTGGAGTTGGCCAATGTGGGATCCAGCGCCTGAAACTCCACATCACCTGTTGGTCCTACATTTTTAAAATGTCCACACAGAATTCATATAATTGGAACAAGAGAGGCAGTATAAAATGATATGTTCTCTGATATTATTTTAAAAGTATAACAAAAAGGGGACCAGATGATGACACTGTAGTAATGCAACTGGACCCGCAGGAAAAAGTCTTGAGTTGTGTCACAGGACATCCCTGAACACACAGGATGTGTGTTCTTGCCCATTCTCCAGGCCAGCTGAGACTCGCAGTGGATTGCATAGTGAAAACTCTGTTGCAAGGTACCTGACTCTGTCTGTCTCTCTCTCATGGAAAAAAAAAATGTATGACAGAAAGTAAAAATTACTTTAATTCCTCTCACTCAACAAAAACTACTGCAAATGTTTATATGAGCAAGCTTCCTGAGAGTTCTATTTCTATAAAATATTTTGTGCTATGTGTAGGGTTTTGAAAACTACTTTTAAGCACTTATAAACAGGCTAACAAGAAACTTGCACGCCTATATGTATTTTATTTTTTATTTATATTTTTTCTTCTATTTTATTTTAATTTTTTATGCATTCAATCACATATGTCACTTAGCTTGTAAAGTGAATGTTCTAACATGAATTTTATAAGACAATATAACATTCCATTGCATGTACCTGTCATAATTTATGAAACAAATGCCACACTGATGAACATTTAGGTAATTTCCAATTTTTCTTTATTCTAAACAAGTGTGATGAACATCATTGAGATTTTTATCAGTTTGAACTTGAATGATTCTTCCTTGGGAATAAATTCCTAGATAAGGAATTATTGAGACAAACAGTATATGTGCTGTTCATTTTAACCCTAAAATGATGTTCAGAAAAGTACTAATTTATATCTGCATCAAATAGTTTGAAAGAGAACCAATACTTAAAAACAGTGAATATTATTAACTAAAATGTTTTGCTGATTTTCTGGGTGAAAAATGAAATGTGTTATTTTTATGTACATTTCACTGATTATTAGAATGGTTGAAAACTTTTCATATGTTAAATGTTTTCCTTCTATGAATTGTCTACTCATGTATTAAGCTTATTTTAAAATTTTTTCTAATTGATTTGTAAGAAAATATTTATCAGTATTAACAATATTGATTTTAGATCTACATCTTGCAAATATTGTTCCCATTTTGTCTTTTGACTTTGTGATATCTTTTTTTTAAGAGAGATTTTTTTTTTTTTTTTGGGGGGGGGAGAGGTTTTTCGCTATAGGGCGCGTGCGCTCGCCAGACAGACAGAGAGAGACATAGAGACAGAAAGCGAGAAATCACCCCCCAGGGGGGATGGTCACGCCGCAATCCCTTCTCCTCCATTCTCCTCTCGGGATCCTGGGCACGCACACACACGCGCCCGGCGTGAGTTGTAAGCCACCGGGTCCGAGACGCGAACCGCGGTCGACCACGTGGGAGTCCAGCGACATAGCCATTACGCTAACTGCTGGTTCCCTTAAGAGAGATTTTTGCTATTGGGTGAATGTGCTCTCTGGGGAGACAAAGGGAGACAGACGGAAAGTGAGAAATAACCCCCCAGCTGGGATGACCATGCCTACAATACCTTCTCCTCCATTCTCCTCTTGGAATTTTGGGCATGCATGCACACATGCCCAGCCTGAGTTTTAAGCCTCCTGGTCCAGGACTGGAACCATGGTCCACTATGTGGGAGCCCAGTGACATAACCATGCTATCTGCTGGTCCTGACTTTGTGATATCTTTAATGGAGCCAAAGTTCACATTTTTGTAGTCAAATTGCTCAATTTTTATGATTTTTATTGCATGATTTGAAAATTCTTTCCCTATGCAAATTTACCAAAAAAAATCACTGTATTTTTTTGAGACTATTAGTAGTTTTATTTGTTTTACTACATTTAAAACTTTGACCCATCTGGGAGCCAGAAGGTGGCATGGCAGTTAAGGTACTGGACTCCCACATGACCTACAACGGTTTAAGTCTCGGATCTGGCAGCTTGCTTTCTCACGTTCCCTCTCTCTCTTTCTGGTGAGTGCCTGTATCAAATTAAAAATTAATTATAATAATGATATATCAAATTAAATACATCATTCTTTTTAAAAAACTTTGGTCTATCTAAAATTTATTTTGGTACGTTCTACTATGCTTTATTTTAAATGGTCAGTCAGTGTGCCAATACTATTTATTGACTATTTAATCTTTTACTCATTATTTGAAATGCTATAATGTTATATTCTAAATTACTATACATTATTTATTTATTAAAATAACTTAATTTTTATATATGCATGTGGTATAAAAGAACACAAGCATCAAAAGTATGTAAAGTGGAAGGTGTCATCAAGATGTGGTACTGAAAGTACTACAAAGAAAGACTACAACAAGTACATAACCACACTTCAAGTGGAGTGTCTAAGAATTCAGTAAGGAAGAGGTGAAAAACCCCTGAGGCATGAAGACTTGGGACGGCAGCATATATGGAGAAATGAAGCACCTATCCAGGATAAGCCTGGAACCAAGAATTCTTCTTTATGGGGCTGGAGGAGAGGGGATCGGTGGAGTTTGGGGGGGTGGAGGTACACAGTCCCCATTCCCAACATAGAAGTCTACAGTCCTAGCTACAGGAGAGGCCCCACAGTCCTGATAGACCCTGAGCCCAGTTTAGAGCCCATCATAGAAGGTTGCCCAAGTCCACATGGTTACATTGCTCCAGAGAAGGAACCCATGATACTCTCTACCCCTGCTACCTAGGACTCAATCTCCAAAGCCACGGTGCCATTTTAAGACCATAGTAACAAGTAGAGTCTTGCCCTGGGAGCCAATAGCCCCTTCATCTCCACATCCCTGAAGCTTTCCACAAATACTCACGATCTAGGCTGCCGAGGCACTTGCAGACAATACAACTGTTGATTATAGTCTAAGAAATTACATGATGACTGCACTTCAAAGAGTATACTCTGGTGCCTGCCCACAGCCAAAGCCCAAATGCCCCACCCAACCAACACTATAGGGCACATCTACATAAAGAAAAAAAAAAGTGATCTACAAAAACTACAAAATTGAAAGAGGGGGACTATTCCAACAAATGCAAAGATATTATTGTAGAGATAGTAGAAAAATGAAAATATAAGGAAATATGATATCTTCAAAGGAACATAACAATTCTTTAATAGGTCCAAAATAAATTATAAAGATAATAGCAAAAATAAAATTTAGATTAAAACAAAACATATGAGCAATGCTTCAAGACATTTGTCTGAACAAACAGAATTTGAGTAAGATCTCAAAATCACAGGCAAAAAAAGACAAATAGAATTATATCAAAGTAAAAAGCTGCACAACAAAGAAAACATAAGAGTAAAGAGACAACCCTCAGAAGAGGGGGAAATATTTATAAACTACATCAAGGATGAATACCCAGAATATAAAAGATACTCAAATAGTAACAAATTACAAATTATCTGATTTGAAAATGGGCACGTGATCTGAATATACATATTTTTTAAAAAAAATAATGGCCAACAGCTATATGGAAAAATGCTTAATTAACATCATTACTCATCAGGAAAATACAAGTGAAAAACACAATGAAATATTATCTCATGCCAGTTAGAATGGCTATTATCAAAAAAAAAAAAAAAAAAAAAATAACAAATTCTCACAAGGATGCCAAGAAAGAAGTCTTTAAGTACAGTCATTATGGAAAACACTATGGAGATTCCTTGAAAACCTAAATAGAACTGCCGTATGATCCAGCAGTCTCACTACTAGGTACATGTCCACAGGAAAGGAAATCACTATGTCATGGAGATATCCGTGCTTCCATGTTTATTGAAGAACCATTCACAATAGCAATGATATAGAATCAACCTGAGATCTATCAATAAACAAATGAATAAAGGAAATGTGGTGCATATATATAATGGAATACTATTCAGTCATTGAAAGCAATAACATCTCTTCGTTCAAGGCAACAGACTAGCCTGAAGGACAATACGTTAAGTGAAAGAAGATAGGCACAGAAAGAGAAAACTGTCATGATCTCACTCATTTATGGAAATCTAAAAATGATACCTTCAAAGGAACATAACAATTCTACATGCCTTCTTGTAAAGGAGAGAGTAGAATAGTGGTTACTAAGGCTAGAAAAGGTCAGGGCAGGGAAAGAAATGGGAAAATGCTGGTTAACAAGTACACAATTACAAATAGATAAGAGGAGTAAGGTCAGGTGTTCTACAGTACAACAGGATAACTGAAATTACCAACAGTTTATTATATATTTCAAAATAGAGGATTTTCCATGCTCTCTACACAAAATAATAAAAATTTGAGACAACAGATATGCTAATTACCCTGATTTGATCATTACACACTGTATTCACATATTTCAAAATCAGTTTCTTGGATTGGGCCCCCTAGGTTGGTGATGCTTAGAAGGACAGATTCCCCCATAGCCACATAACCAACTGTAGTTCAAATCCTGGCGTGGGCAGCTTGAAAAAACATACGGGTATCCTGATGGGATGGAGAAATGGAGGAACAAGGATTGTAGTATGACCATGCCTCATTAGGAGGTACTTTCTCTCTTCTCTCTCTCTCTTTCTCTTTCTCTCTTACACACACACAGAGAGAGAGAGAGAGAGAGAGAGAGACTCTCTGACAATAGATTTAAACATTTTAAAACTATACCGTTGTCCATAAATATGTGCAATTATTATATCAGCTGAAAATAATAAGTGTATATAATGATAAGTCTTCCTCTTATCACCAGTTCGCACCAGTTCTCATCCTGAAGGAGAACTATTTTCTAGAAGTGCTCTAGGCATACAAGCATACACACACATATGTGTGTGTGAGAGAGTAAGACACACATAATTATACATCCATGTATGTGTGTCCCATTTTGTTTCAATAAATCAGATTATATGACACATATTGATGGGCATCTAGACTTTTTTTATTTTTGAAACTAAGCAATATATCTTGAATCTCTTTATGAGATCCGTAGAGCTTCTTCATTCTTTTTTATAACTGCATAACATTCTATTGAATGTATGTACCAGAATTTGTTTAAACAACCTGTTCGTTGTCCATGTTGTCTGTCTGTCTATATGGCCAGCAACAATGATATAACAAATATCCCCTAATATATATTTTTACATGTGCGTGAATATAGCATGGAACAAATTCACCAAAGTGTCAGATGCTGGGCCAAAATGTATGCATATTTCATATTCGGTAGATATTAATATTAACAAATTGTCCTCTTAGGAGGGTGAACTATTTTATAATATCATTTACAGTGAATTAGTATGTCTGAATCCTTTGCCTCATGTGTTTTTTTTTTTAAATCTTTCTCAGTCTGAAAATTAAGAAAATGTTACCTAATTGTTAAAGTGGATTTTTAATATTATGGGTGATATTGAGAATCCTTTCAGGTACTTATGAGCTTTTTTCAAAAAAAAAAATGAATTTTACATTTCTGTTCTTTATCAAGTTGAGAGAGTTCTATATATTGAAAAAATTATGTTAATACTACTTTTGAGAGGTTTTTTGCTATAGGGTGCATGTGCTCACCAGAAAGACAGAGAGAGATAGAGAGACAGAAAGCGAGAAATCACCCCCCAGGGGAGATGGCCAAGCCGCAATACCTTCTCCTCCATGCTCCTCTCAGGATCTTGGGCACGCACGCACACACACACACACACACATCTGGTGTAAGTTTAAGCCACTGGGTCTGGGACTCGAACCGTGGTCAACTACATGAGAGTCCAGTGACATAGCCATTATGCCAACTGCTGATCCCAAATGAGAAAGCAAACCACCACATCCAGGATTTGAATCGTGGTTGACCATATGGGAAAATAGCACCCTAACCACCATGCCACTTATTGGCCAATACTATGTATTTTTTTAAAGAATTATTTTATTTAACTTTATTTTATTTATTTATTTATTTATTTATTTATTTATTTATTTATTTATTTATTTATTTATTTATTTTGACCAGAGAGGGATAGAGAAAGAGAAAAAGTGAGAAAGCAAGCCACCAGGTCCAGGACTCAAACTGCAATCAGCCATGTGGGAGTCCAGCACCCTTAACTACCATGCCACCTGCTGGTCCAGTACTATGTGTTTGAAATGTTTCTCTGGTTGGTCATTTCTCTGCTGACTGTATTTGTTATGATACTTTTTCTGTGCATAAAATTTAATTTTTAAGTTTATTCATTTATTTCTTCTAGAAGTGAAAGAGAAAAAGAGAGAGAAGCAGAGAGACATAGGCATCTCAACAGGGCCCTCCATGCTGTGATCCACCCCCACCTCAGTCAGCCTGGGTCATGGGCGCATGCACATGTTCTGTGTGGTCAGGGAGGTCCCAGGCCAGGACATAAACCCAAGACCTTTCCCATGTAGGTCCAGTTATGTAACCTCTGTTGCCACTGCCTGGCCCCAAATTTAATTTTTTTGGTACTGAAATTCATTAATTTTTATCTTTATGGATTCTAATTTATCTTTATGGATTGTAATTTGTCTAGAAAGGCTTTTGCCATTTCAAAGGTATAGATGACATCGTTTTTGCTTTTAGTATGTATTTGGATTCATTTTTATGTTTGAATCTTTGATTCATTTGTAATCTATTATACCTTGCTATCAGGGGAAATGTTAAATAATACTAGTTTTCTTTTTTTCCAAGAGATCTAGCTAGCTTTTCTAAAAGCATTAGTGCAAAAAAAATCTGTTTCCCATTGATTTTAACTGATGACATTATCATATATAAAATTTGGTCTATTTAAAATCTTCAATATCATTGAAAATTCCATTGACCTAATCTTTCTATTATAATTTTATAATGCTTTTTTCTTTCTTTCTTTCTTTCTTTTTTAGCTTTTTGCCATAGGGCACTTTGTGACTTGGGATCACTAAAAAGAGACACAGAGAGAGAACAGGAAAGTGAGAAATCACCCCCAGGGGGTATGGCCAAACCACAATGCCTTCTTCTACATTCTCTTTCAGGAATTTTGGTGCACACACATGCACCTGGTGTGATTTTCAAGCTGCTGGGTCCTGGACTCAACCAGGTAGGAATCCAGTGCCTGAACCACCATGACACCTGCTAGCCCAAGTTTTATAATTTAACTTACATAGTTTAAATCAGTCTCCCTCAATAGTCTTCTGCTACTTTTTTTCAATATTTTTCCCAAATAAACAATGCACAAAGAAAACAAAATAAAATACAGTGAAATTGTTTATTTTTGGAGGTTTTTGCTATAGGGTGCGTGCGCTCGCCAGACAGAGACAGAGAGACAGAAAGCAAGAAATCACCCCCCAGGGGGGATGGCCATGCCGCAGTCCCTTCTCCTCCATTCTCCTCTCGAGATCTTGGGCATGCACGCACATGCGCCCGGCGTGAGTTTAAGCCACCGAGTCCGGGACTCGAACGGCGGTCGACTACGTGGGAGTCCAGCGACATAGCCATTATGCTAACTGCTGGTCCCAGTGGAATTGTTTTTGAAATTGTATCAAATTTATACATTAATTTATGGATAACTTGCATCTTTACATTGTTGAGTCTTCCTGCCTATTTATGTCCCCCTCTATTAGCTTTAGAATTTTATTCATATACTTTCTGCACATTTTTTCTTAATTTTAATTTGAAATATGTAAAGGATATTGCAGCCCTTGTGAATGGAATGATTCTTCCATTAACGGTTCTTTCAGGTATTGTTTGTCTATTTAAAGAAAACTTAAATAAGACTTTTTCTTGTCTCACTTCAGCATTGATGTTCTTACTTTTATAGAGCATTCAGATATGTGACCACCACATTATCAAATAGAGCCCTACATAAGACCTACTCCAAACCCCAACCGGGTGTGAAGTGATGAAGAAATGGTAGGAAACACTTACCAAGTAGATTGTTAAAATACAGATAATGGACAATCAATTTAATCTTCAGGTAATTGTGCAGTTTAGAGGGTTTTTATAATTTAAAATAAAAGCAAAGGACAGTGTCATTCTTAGTAGAGGACGATAACTTAATGTGAATCAATGCTGGTGACCAATGCACTATGCATATTTTGTCACTGATTCCTGCCCCTCCTTCCCTTTCTTCCTGTCTGTGTCAGAGATGCTTTTTCTTAATGCATTCAAAAGGGCTATTTTGGGACTCAAGTCACCTTTCTCTCCTTGTGTCTCTGCAACAGACACAATCCATCAAACTCCTATCAAACACAAAAGAAAAACATCCACTCTCCAAGATAGTGGGGCAGTCACTTGGTGCTGTGTGTTATCATAAGGGCTGAGCTGGGCTCTCTGATGTTTCTGAGTGTGAATTCTCAGATTCTGATGCTCTTACTTAGTGCCCTGGCCAGCTCAGCTTAGAACAGAAAATGTTCTATAACAATTTGTGGGGTAGTAATGATATTTTAATTAGAAGTATAGCCAAGAACCTGCAGGAAGAAGTTACAAGAACTAATGCATGGTTATTACATCATGGGACAAGGAAGCTATGCCTTGAACCTAATGTATGGGCTAGATCTTTATATCAGTAACTGTAGTAATAGAAGCTAATTTGGCTTGTGGTCAAAAGAAACCTCCCTAACTGTGATAGAAACTACAGAAAAAGGAACTTTATGTAACTGGCTAGAGGTAGCCAGCTATGAAGATGAATCCTAAGAAGACAATCTGCATAATAATTATCCTTTGTGAAGAGGAAACCTGACCTTGAATCAGGGGTTAGACCCTCTTTTTGATGATGCAGCTCCCCACTACTAATTTATAAGAGCTCTATTGCACAATAACTGGGAGAATTGAAAAAGCCTGGAAGTAAAACATAATGTCTCCTGGGGCCAGCTGGTGTCATAGTGGTTAACGCAGCTGGATACCACATGACCAATTCTGTGGTTCAAATCCCAGACCCGTGGCTTGAAAAACATGTCAGTTTCATACGTGTGCATGCCCAAATTCCCAAAAGGATAAGGGAAGAGAAGGGATTTCCGAGTGGCCACCCCCTTGGGGTGATTCCTCACTTTCTCTCTCTCTCTCTGTCCGTTTATGTCTCCAGTGAGCTCATGTGTCCAATAGCAAAAACTAAACTAAACTAATAATTATAAATAATTTTAAAGTATTATTTTATTTAATTTTATTCATTTTATTTTTAAAATTTTGAATAGAGGGAGACAGAGAGAGAGGGAAAGTGAGAAAGCAAGGCACTAGGTCCAGGACTCAAACCATAGTCAGCCATGCAGGAGTCCAGCATGTTAACCACCATGCCACCTGCTGGCCCCAACAAATAAATAATTTCTAAATTAAAGGAAATTAAATGTCTCCTGACATTTAATTTATAATTCAGGAGACATAAATCATAATATCTCCTGAATTGCAGACTCAAATGGCCAACTATCTACTTGATATCTCTACTCAATTTCTTTTTTTTTTTTTTTTTTGAGAGGTTTTTGCTATAGGGCGTGTGCGCTCGCCCAACATGCAGAGAGAGACAGAGAGATAGAAAGCGAGAAATCACCCTCCAGGGGGGGATGGCCACACCACCATCCCTTCTCCTCTATTCTCTTCTTGGGATCTTGGGCACGCAAGCACCCGCGCCCGGCATGAGTTTAAGCCACCGGGTCCGGGACTCGAACCGCAGTCGACTACATGGGAGTCCAGCAGCATAGCCATTATGTTAACTGCTGGTCCCCCTCTACTCAATTTTAATGGGACCAAAGCAGTTTTCCCATTCAGGAATCCCCAGTTCATGCTTGATGCCTCTCATTCTCTCATGGCCTATATCTAACCCATTAGCAAACCTGGGTAAGTTCACCTTCAAACTCTTTCCAAAGTTCAATCACTCCTCATATCCATGATCTACCACCCAATCCAAGCCCTAACCAACTCCCCTAGACCATTGCACCTGCCTCATAACTGGTCTCTTGTCAATAAGTGGCCAGGGTGATCCTGTTAAGAACATATTCAATCGTTTCTTTGCTCAAAATCCTCCAATGGTTCATCATTAAGCTCAGAATATTTACCCTAAGGTATTTAGCATGGCTTACAAAGCCTCATATTTCTAGCCTCTAGTCACCTTTTTACTACTGAACTCCTCTGTGACATCTCACGGTAGTCACTGTACTCTCCTTGCCTTACTGATGGTCCTCAAACCTGGCAGGCATACCCCCCACATACACCCCTGTCTGCCATTCTGCTATTCTTCTCCTGGGTATAAAATGGCTCACTGACTCACCTTCCTAAGGTCTTTCTTTACTTACATACCATGGTATCAATGAGTCCTTTTCTGGCCATATATATATATATATATATATATATATATATATATATATTTTTTTTTTTTTTTTTTTTTTTTTTTTTTTTAATTGTAACGTCTTCTCTGCCACTTCTTTCTCTTCCTTTTTCTATTATTATCCTCAGGTCTCAGCACAAACGTATTTTGCATTTTACTTATTTATTTCCCTGTAGGATATAAGATGCTAGAGAGCAAGGGTTTTGTTTAACTTGTTTCCTGTATCCAGGACAGTTCCTGACATATAGCAAGTTTCATAAATGTCTGTTAACTAAGAGAATAAATGAATGAATGAGTATTTGAGGGAAAAGACATAATGAAATAATAATACAGAACTCTAATAGGATACTTAAACTTTTAGTTCTTCTTTTTTTAAGCTAGCAAATGTCTTTTATTTATATTTTTAAATCATCATAGAGCATGTAGGCAAGAGAGAGAGAGAGAGAGTCCTCTTCTATAGGGCTTGGCGACGCTGTGATCCCCTTCCTCCAGTCCTCCAGCCTCTATGACCCGGACGTAGCTTTGCATATTTTAGGCACCGGCATGCAGCTTTTCAGCTCCACAGTCCGGAATGCTACCATCTGCATCACAGATTTTGGGCCTGTTTTAGTTCTTAAATTAAATACTTCAGTTCTTAAATTAAATACTTGAATGTTTCACTGATATGTTAACATCTTTTTATCCTTTGTAAAATAATACTATTATGAAAGTTTTAACTTGTCACATGGGCACACCTAACTGTGGGAGAGATAGGAGATATTCTAGCTGTGTTACCAGAAAGGAAGGGAAAATTAAAGAGTGGTGAACACTTGCAATTTGCCTTATATGGCTTTAAAACCTTTTGAACTTACTTATAGTAGCAATCAATTTTATATCAGTTTCATATCAATACCCAGTACACACAACCCTCCCACCTCCACACAGAGTCAGAACTGGTATAATAATATTTGTTCTTTATACATATGACCCCCTTTGATATTTTCTATTCTATTGCATTCCCCTTAAAAATGCTAGTTGTGTCATATTAATTTTGTAATATAGCAGGGTGAGCATGCTATTCTAGACTGTAAGCAGGAATTTACTATCCCTCTAGTAACTACTAGCTAGAGAATGAGGTCCTTCCGGCCATGATCAGGGTCTGAGTGCCTGAGAGCATTTGCTGGAAGGGCCCCATGATGAAAACCCCTGATAGATTGTTCCAGAGATAGTGGAGCTCAGTGATAACCACCTGTGTGGTATAGGGTTCCACCTGGGATGAGATCCAGTACGCAAACATTTCCCTCTCAACACAACGGCCTTGAAATGTAGTTAAAAATAAGGCAGAACAAAGCTAAGCACAGAGCCCTGATGCCTGAGCTCATGCTTTTCCTTATCTTCCAACATTCGTGAGTAGTGAAACAGAATGCTGTCCTCATTAGCTGTCCTTCGAACCCATATCTCCCTGCCCCCATTCAATCAACAAATTGGTATTTTCAGATAACACTATTTTAAGCAAGTGACCTATTGACCAATGAAACTGGAAAGCTGTTCCTGTAGGATGAACCATAGAAACACATGATTCATGTTAGGAAATCTTCATTGCAGTGTAAATATGCAATTCTTCATAGTTCATTGCACAGAACTTGCTTGGTATGATAGTGGTACTGAATTTCCACCTGGGAATTAAGGTAGAGAACCTTACCGATAAGAGAAGACCAGATAATACTCTATTCAAATTCTCCCTGCTTTCTCCTGACACCATAAATGAGTCTTATAACAAATTTCATTTTTCATAGTATGGTTATTGTTTACTGCTTTGAATATTAAAGTGACTTAGATTAAGAAAAAAAGTAACCTGATTTTATACATGGGCTGCTGGTTTTATAATCTTCAGAAGTTCAATTACAAAATGAATTAATAGGTGAGAGGCAACACAGAACAAAAACCTAATTGGCTATATCTTAATGATAGCAATATATGCAGTGAATATAAATTAACTTCAGTTTAACAAAAGATCATTTTCAAGTATGTACTTAATAGCAGATGACTTACATCAATAGAAGAAGCAACAGATAAAATTTCAAGTGATCAAGATGATCAGACCACATGATATGACTAGCCTGATTATCCTGATTATTAATGATGTAATAATAATACATCATTATTGCTACATCACTGTACTACCAAGCAGACGCTTAAGTTAGATCATTCTTATCTCTTTTTATATTAGATTGTAATTGATGCTAAATGCTTTTGGCCATGCTAAAATCTCTTTTCTCTTTAGGCTGACTTCACTTGAACCAGTTTAACCTGCAATGCCTAAACTTTTGCTTTTTAATAAGCAGCATCATATTCATAGCTGGTTCAATAAAAGCCATCCCCAGTCCCCTATCCTACTGAAAAGAATGGCATCGAACATTGTTGTCTCTACCAGTGACATGGTAATTACAATGAGAACTTGGACATCTTCGATTTAAGCTGAGAGCCACACAGATCTACCTCCATTTGCCTTTCAGCGTCTTCAAGGAAAAAGAAGACAATTGGAAGGGCTAACAAAACATTTATGGATTTAGATTTCCTCACAGCCCAGCTGTACCTCTTTAAACTATGACTTAAACTCCCAACTGGATATTGGCTTTCTACTTGTTCTGTTGATACCCTTGGCTTGATGCATTTCAGTGACTGAGTCACTGAGCCCTGAGGATCTGCCCTGCACCAGCTTTTCCCACCAATCTCTCACAGAACCTTGGGTATGGCCTGTGATCTATTTCAGCCCTAGAATGAAATTAACTTCTAATAAACTGAGAATTCTAATAAAAATCTTAATGTATGTGAGAAAATTCTCTTTTTTTTTTTTAAAAAAAAAAAAAGAGTTTGAATAACTATAACAACCACCACAATGAGTAACAGTAGTTAGCATGTCCATACTGTCTGCCTTATGGCATTTGGCTAGATGCTTTGTATATCTAATCCCTAGTTCTCACAACAGTTTATCAAAGTGGATATTACTAGATGAAGAAATTGAAGCTCAGAGAGGTTAGAGAATTTGTCCCAGGTCACACAGTTAGAATACCAAAGCCAGGACCTGAACTTACTCACAGATGTGGGAGGACCAACCCGACATTCCTACATAATGCTCCTTCCTCATGACAAAAACCCATCCAACAACAAGATGTTTAGATTTCAAGCAGATCAAGAGGCTTCTTGGAAGCCCTGAAATCACCTTCTAGGGAGACTCTGTTCATGGAGGTCCCAGTAAGCACTCAGCTTTTTAATCACCAGGTGTAATGGGAAACTAGGGAGCTCTGAACTAAACTCAACAGCTCATCGGAGGCTGTAGCCACCATTTGCAGCACATACGGTAAGGGAATCCCAATCTTCCAGCAAAGTAAAGGTCCTGCCACAGTTGTCTGAAACTCGGTCACAGAGCTGGGAACTCACAGAAATAAGTGAGACCGTTAGAGGTTTCTTCCAGTATAACTAGAACCAACCAGATTGTATCCTGAGACATAAAATTTAGGCTACTGGTCTTTTTTTTTTTTTTTTTTTTTTTTTTTTTTTTGGAGAGGTTTTAGCTACAGGGCACGTGCGCTCGCCAGACAGACAGAGACAGAGAGATAGAAAGCGAGAAATCACCCCCCTGGGGGGATGGCCACGGCACAATCCCTTCTCCTCCATTCTCCTCTTGGGATCTTGGGCACGCACGCACACGTGCCCGGCGTGAGTTTTAAGTCACTGGGTCCAGGACGCGAACCACAGTCGACTACATGGGAGTCCAGCGACATAGCCATTACGCTAACTGCTGGTCCCCTAGGCTACTGGTCTTAGAGGGAGGCATTCTAGGCAATCCACAGGGGAGTGGGAAGAAAATATTATCTCTCCACATAGTAACTTTATTTTAAAATAAGAAAGATTCTTCTAACATCTACAATCTAGGCTCGTGCTGGTGTTTTCATTCTTGCCATGTGTCACACATGACAAAGGGCACATGGAACGTGCCTTAGGGGAAGTCAGGAGCTCCATGCACATCAGAGTTGAGAGCAGGGTCCTTACTTACTCCATCTTTTTTTGCTGTTTCGCAACCCACTTCATTTTGTGTGGCCGTGTTTAAGTAGACTTATCTGGTTTTAAGAGAAATCAGCCTTCCCAAAAAATGGTCCTGTGGCTTAAAATACTCCTGCAAAGAATATGAACACTGAAAATAATACTAAATTAAGCAAGCATAGGTGAATAATGAGAAAATGACAGAGATCCTTGTCCTACTCAAGGCACTCTTCATGTTTAGTTTTTATTCTAGCCACATTATGAGGTTGAATCCATAAAGATTTACTCAAATATTACAGAAATCCTTAGTATTCTTGGGAACCAGCAGTTAGCGTAATGGCTATGCCGCTGGACTCCCACGTAGTCGACCGCGGTTCACGTCCCAGACCCGGTGGCTTAAAACTCACGCCGGGCGCGTGTGTGTGCGTGCCCAAGATCCCGAGAGGAGAATGGAGGAGAAGGGACTGAGGCGTGACCATCCCCCCTGGGGGGTGATTTCTCGCTTTCTGTCTCTATGTCTCTCTCTGTCTGTCTGGCGAGCGCACGTGCCCTATAGCGAAAAAAAACCTCTCCAAAAAAAAAAAAAAAAGAAATCCTTAATATTTTTTAAAATTACACTTTACATGAAATAATGTACAAAGGGACTTCAAAAAGTTAATGGAAAATTAAATTAAACTATGAATTTATTTTGGCACAAAAAAGAATTTAAGTCCACACGATTTTTCAACACACGTGTTTTCCATGGACTTTTTGAAGCCCCCCCTTCCTTATATTATACTTTGAGACATTAGCTAACTACTAAATTACATGTTACATAGCTTATTGTTTTTCATCTAGAGAGATTTTCAGGATAGGGTGATTTCGCTCACCAGAGAGACAGAGACAGAGAGACAGAAAATGAGAAATCACCCTCCAGGGCGTGTGGCCATGCCACAATCCTTTCTTCTCCATTCTCCTCTCAGGATTTTGGGCACACACATACATGCATCAGGCGTGAGTTTTAAGCTGCTGGGTCCAGGACTCAAAATGTGGTTGAGTACGTGGGAGTCCAGCAAAGTAACCATTACGCCATCTGCTGGTTCCAATAGTTGATAAATTAATTAGAGTTGCTCCTCAATGTGTTTTGTTTGTTTGTTTTGCTGAGAATGCTTGACCCAAAAGTTTGGCATAGAAAGTTTAGATCCAGCCCGTCCTCAGGCACTTTCCGTAATTCACAAGGCACTGGCAGGTAATGGCAAGATCCGACTAACCCATGGGAAATGCCTGGGCCTCTGAAGTTACACCTCCCTGTTCCTCTGTTTGAGCCTCCAGAGCTGCATTAGCACAACCCTAATTGCCTTTGTAAACACAAGTAAAATTATTTTCAGCTGCCTGGGACTCTGCTGGGCAAATTGTGCTTTTCATCAAACTCCTGCTACTCTCCATCAAGCATGGCTAGGATGATTTGGCCTTGATTCGGATTCGGAAGCTTCATTCACTTACTGCTATAAGCAAAGTTTAATCAAAATATTTACCTCAATATTCGATCTAAAACGTTCCTCAAATTAACGAAGGCAAACTGTTCAGCCAGGTTACGGCTGAAAACCCTAGAACAGGTCAGAGCTGTGAAAACAGAGTGTAGTTGAGAGGGAGAAGCCACATGCTGACGAGAGGCAGTTGAGAGTATATACAACATTTATTAGCTGAAGTACCACGAAAAGCATTCTAATCAGTTGGTTTCCTCTCATTAAATGTTAATTAGTTCATATAAGCTTCCTGCATAGGAAAGCATCAGGTACTTAGCAAGCATTAGGAAAGAGACAAGTCACACAGGGAGCCTTGGAAACAAGGCAGAGCAAGGACATCGTTACCTTACTCGGCGACATTTTCACTTGAAGGCCTTGTGAGCTTCTTGAGCGGGATCCAGAAGATCTGCCAGAAACAAACACAGACTAAAATTTTCATTCTGGTAATGAGCCTCTGAAATAACATGTGTTGAGTTTAAAAAGAAACATACTTAATGGGATTAACTCCTGCACCAAATACCATGATTATATTTAGATACATTTGCTCACACCGTTTAAAACCACAGAACAGGATAATCGTATCATGTTAAGTGGCCTTTTATCTAGATTGGTTTAGTATGCTGGCTTATAAACCACCTTGGTAAAAAGTTATGAAAGTAAGAGAAACAAAACTCAAGGGCTTTGTGGACCATGAAATCATTAAGTGACTCGGAAATAGGCTGTGGGATCAGAGATGTTTGGGGCTGGGAGGACTGGAAAGTCAGCCAGCCCATGGGAGCACGGCCACAGCTCTGTGCACAGCAGCAGACCCTGTTCTGATGGGCCAGTGCCTGACCCCAAGCAGTAGTTAAATATTATCAACATCACCCCTGATAAGGTCCAAATCATTCATTTCACAGATAAAGACACAGCCACCCAGACAGATAAAGGGACTCGCCACCACTACACACCTTGTTGGGAGAGAATACAGAGCCCGGACTTGAGACCCATTCTTTAGTGCTCCCTCACGTCCCGACACCACTCGCTTGCCCTGAGCTTTGTCGCCATTTCTATGTGTAAACTAGTGATGCAACAACCACCTTTGACCTGGAGCGACAAAGCCTATTAAGCAGATTAGACCAATGCTTTCATAAGAGGGAAAAGAGCTATAAATAAATACTTAAAAAAAAATAAAAAGAACAGCAAATGTTAACCGCATCTTTAAGCAAAGATGCTTTACAAATTTAACGCATTCAATCTTTACAATAACCCTATTAAGTAGTGTTATTCAGTGTAACTGGTAGAAAAACTGAGGTACACGGGTTCTTCAAGGATGGCTTCCAATGATCCCCTTCCCTTCCTGGAATTCACACTCTATGGAACTCCCACCCTTTGGCCGTGGGCTGGGCCTAGTGACCCACATCAAACAAAACACAGCAAGAGTGAGGGGGTACTGTTCCCACGATAAGGTTATAAAATCCTGTGACGTCTGTCTTACTCTTTTTCTACTAGATGGCTTTGTGAAAGCAAGCTGCTACTGGGACCAGCAGATAGCGCTGGACTCCCACATACTTGACCTGGCAGCTTGAAACTCACACGGCATGCCCAAACTCCCAAGAGAAGAATGGAGAAGGGATTGTGGCATGGCCCTCCACAGGGGTGGGGGAGGGGGATGATTTCTCGCTTTCTCTCTGTCTCTCTGGCAAGCGCATGCACCCCATAGCAAAAATGTCTCTTAAGAAAACAAAAACAAACAAACAAAAACACAAGCTTCTATAGTATGTTAGAAATGCCAGTGGGCAAGGAACTAGGATAACTTCCAGTCACAGGTAGCAGTAAATTTCAGCTTACTACTCTAAGTAAAGTTCAATTAAAATAGTTCTAGAGGAACAAAATCTTGCCAATAGCCATATAATGAGTTTGGACTTAAATCCTCCTGCAACTGAGCCATCAGATGGGACTACAGGCCCTGACCCAATGCCGTGCTTATAGCCTTTGAGAGACTGTAAAGCAGAGCATACAAGCAAGTCACGCCTAGGTTCCTGACCCACCAAAATGTGATATGTGTGTTGTTTTGAACCACTTAGTTTTGAAGTAATTTGTTATCAAGCAACAGGTAACTAATACCCTTGTGTAATATCTTACTGCTAGTAGTAGACAAGGATTTGAACGCAAGGTGCTAGTTCCTGAACCTTAATCGCTGGGATCATACTGCCTCTCAGAGGTACACCAAAATCCTCACTATCATCGCCATCACAACAGCCATCATTCTCATTGTCACCATCCTCACCCTTATCATCATCCGTCATCGGCATCATCGTGACTATGTGTGATGTCCTTTACATAAATGACTTCATTTAATCTTCCAAAGGACCCTGTAATCCCAACTTTACACTTATTTTTTACAAATAAAATAAAACCTGAGACTTAGTTAACATAAACTCACCCAGGATCACATAGAAAATTCAGAACTTGGCCCATCTGACTCTAAAACCCATACCCTTCCCACCACACGGCTGCTTCTCTGTAACCCAAGAATTGCATCCAACTAGCTAATAATGCTCTGAGAAATAATTTTTTTCAACACTGGAAAAAAACTTAGAACAATTTCTTAGTAAAGCATTGATAACAAAGTCCACTTGCTGTAGGCTTCTGTTTTTTGTTTTGTTTTGTTTTTGCTGTAGGGAGCATGATCTTGCCAGAGAGAGTCAGAGAGACGGAGAGTGAAAAAATCACCTTGGGGGTGGGGGGGAAGGGTGGTGGTGGGAAAAGCCATGCTGTAATCCCCTCTCCTCCATTCTCCTCTTGGAATTTTGGCCATGCATGCACACATGCCCAGAATGATTTTCAAGCCACCAGGTTCAGGACTTGAACCACAGTCAGCCATGTGGGAGTTCAGTGTCTTAATCACCATGCCAACTGCTGGCCTTACTATAGGCATTTTAAGCTCTACTATACTTAACATTTCCATGGAGGGTTTTCGAATGTGGTGTGTGGGAATACCATGGAAACCTGGAAGCAGAAAAGAATTCTTTATTGCATTACACTATTTATATTACTTCTTGTTAGCAAATATATAACAAAGCATAAATCGAACTAACATTAATAGTATGATTCTGTTTCTTCCAAGAATAAAAGCCATAAAATAACTTGTATTACGTCTAAAATGTTGAATGACTCCCTGCTGCACATTAGAAGGGAGAGCTCACAGTTCTTGGCACAGCCTTAAGGTCTGGCTGTGTTAGTCCAGCCTAGCTTTCAGCTTAATCCTCTGTGCAGCCACCACCCATGAAAATCAAGTTTGACCATGTTCAATCAGGGCCTTGAATCAGAGACCCAAGTTTTTGCTTCTGGATTGATCAAGCACATTATTTAACACAAGCTAAAAAGAAAAACAAACAAACAAACAAACAAACAACAACAACAAAAAAAAACAAACACCCAAAAACAAAAACGAAAAACCAACCAACAAAACAAACAAACAAAAAAAAACTTTTAGGGAGAAGAGGGTGAGGACTGGAGGAAGAAAGAATGGAGGGGGGGAAAGGGAAAAGGGATGGAGGGAAAAAGGGAGAGAGGAAAGACTTCTCTCTCTTTACTCCAGCAACAGAGCCCCAAATTCACTAAAATATTCTAAGTATGGCATAAGTGAGTCACAAAGTATTTTGGCACACTGTGGTTTTGTAACAGAATTTCTTCAGCAAATTAAACAGAAAGAAAGCAGGAATATTGGGAGTGTAGCGCATCAAGTATTCAAACATAAGCTTTGTATATACATTCTGCTTCCACATCCTGTTCCCATGGTCCTGGGATCCCTTCCAATTTTTCCCCAATGGTTTTTGTGTTATTGAACCACAATTAAATAAAAATTCTGTGTGTACTTTTTTTTAGGGCAACTAAGGACTCTGCTAAGTCTGATGTGCTTCTCTGATGGAAACAATAGAATTAACTATGATGACGTATAATGATTCTAATCATGTTCTTGAAAACATTTGTAACACTAGCTTGGAAGATACAACATGCATAAAACCATCCAAATAATGGAAGAACCAATATGCATCATTTTAAAATAGCACCTGAGTTCCTACTGTAGAGGGGACTGTTGGCATGGCCCCATCCACTAACTGTCACTTCATTAACTGTCCTTTGGAAGATTTCTTCTATTTCTGGATTAAGCCTCAGATCTGCTTTTGAGTAGCCTGGCATCATTGTCATTGTCTTGACAGAGTCCTTCAGCCTTCAGCTGTCAGCCTTCCTTGTCCAAGGTCACACCCTCTTCCTCCTGATTGCATCGGAGTGAGGGAAGGGAAAACAACCTCAGTGGTGTTTATTTGGCTTATCAGGAGGGAGACTTGGCTGCAAAAGGAAGTGATGAGGTCGCTTCCCATAATTCCAAGGAGAATCCTTGAGACAGTATGAAACCTACCACTCTCTTATTTCTTTGTCCCAAAGTCCAGCAGAAACTGCTAGACTACACCCTTTCCACTTTCTTGTGCTTGCATTTTTAAATTTTCTTTATAATTTTCCCACAATTGGTTATTTAAAATAATGTGCCTCAAGTCGTATAACATTAATGCAAACCCTACTGTTAACCATTTCTCGTTCCTTTTCCTCTCAAAACTTTTGTTTGTTTTTTTAAATCCCTAAATAGTTCTTTCCTTCCAAATGCCCCCTGTTCGTTCCTACAGGGCACCTTTTCTGCATTGTAGGCACAAACACTATTTAGTGGCATCTTTTGAAATTTTTTGGGATAGAAAGCTTTAAAAAAGCAGATTATGCCTTTCGACCCAGGGATGCCCCGGGGACCGCTGAGGTGTGTGGAACTGTCTGCCCCTTCACTAAATGGTCCCCAGGGGCTGCGCTTTCCCAGTTCTTGTGCCTGTTTCCTATTACTGTCTGCCTCCTCTCTGCTGCCAATTTATTGTCCCTCCTTCATGCCCCACAAATCCTGATCCCCAAAATGCGTCTCCTAAAAATCAGTGTTTGTTTTCAGAAACCATAAATAGCTTAACTATCCCTACTCACTTTCAAACCTAGGAGTTTAAAAACTCAAACACCATGAGATTCTTTAATACGAATTAAAGGGACTGAAGAAGCGCTTTCATGTAAGATATAAAAGATGCTCACTAGAGGGGGGAAAAAACGGAAATAAGCAATATTTATAATGATGGTCATGAGATTTTAGCCAGTCTTGGAAATAGCCAGATTCTTCGGAGGCAGTTTCTCCTCTAGTCGTGTATGCCTGACTTTATTGAATTTCCTTTTCTTAATGAATCATGAGGGTTGAGTTAAACGTTAAATATCAGTGTTTATATAAGGAACACGCATGTTTGCTTTTTCTACAATTAAGGAAAAGCTGGTTGACCTTTGTGCCACCGAGGCTTGTGCTTGCTAATGGCATGGCTTTCCGACTTAACAAGCCATTCTGGCAAAGCCTACTGCATCACCGCGTACGCGTAAAGAAAAGATATAGCAACTGGCTACCTATTGGGTGGCATCTGCTAAAGTAACCCATGTCCCAGAACCATGGCAAACTAGGAAATGTCTCATTGTAATGCCAGGGGTGGCTTCTGGGTCTGCGCAAATGTACACATTAAGATCGTGGGGATAATAAAAGGTTATGTTAAAACCTTAGAGTTGGAAGGCAACTAAGTCCAAGTTTAAGAACCTGGCTGCACTGGGACCAGCAGATGGCGTAATGGTTACATCGCTGGACTCCCACATAGTCAAGCATGGTTCGAGTCCTCGACCCAACAGCTTAAAACTTATGCCAGGTGAGTGTGCCCAAGATCCTAAGAGGAGAATGGAGGAGAAGGGACTGGGGCATGGCCATCCCCCTAGGAAGTGATTTCTCACTCTCTGTCTCTCTCTCTCTCTGTTGAATGCATGTGTCCTATAGCAAAAATCTCTCCAAAAGAAGGAGAAAAAAGAACCTGGCTGTACATAGAATCATCTAGAGTGCTTTTTTAAAAGTAAAGAATTTTAGGGTCATATTCAGAGATATGGAATCAATTTGCAGGAATTAGAAACTTGGGAATCTGCATTTCCAAAATCCCCTCTTTGCTGCCCTCACTCCTGTCTCCACTCTAGGAGGGCAACTTGAGAATCAGTGCTTCAACCGCTTATCAGATATGGCAATATTTCTTCCAACATTCCCAAAACTCACTACCTTATAAATTAATCTGTGACATCATGGGTCAGCCGATGCCACTATAAAGAATGAAAGTTTACTTTTTTGCAGGGTCAGCCACTGGCATGGTAGTAAAGCAGCTAGATCCTACAGGGTCAACTGCACAGTTCGAGTCCCAGACCTGACACTTGGGAAACATGCTGAGTGTGTGCATGCCCAAAACCCCAAAAGGAGAGAAAAATGGGAAAAAAGAGATTGTGACATGACCATGCTTCATTTGCGGGGGCTACTTCCTCACTTTCTCTCTCTCCCGGTGTCCCCACTTCAAGTACATGAGCCCTCTGGCAAATTAAAAAAACAAGTTTACCTCTTTGTAATGTTCTCTTATTAATCTGGATTCTTTCATCTGGAAACATGCGAAGTAACTGCATTTTTCTTTTTTTTAAATATTTTTTTTTATTTAATTGTACTTATTATTTTATAAATTTGCTATAAGGCATGTACACTCACCGGGGTGGGGGGGGGGTGAGAAAGCAAGCCACCAGCTCCGAGACTCAGACCACAGTGGGCCATGTGGGAGTCCAATGCCTTAACCACTATGCCACCTGCTGGCCCCACAAAATAACTCTTAAATGCATGATAGCTCTTCATACCGTTAGGAACTGCTTCTAATTCCTCTCTTCCCCTGGGAAATCTCATCTACTCTAAAGTCCCTCATTACTATTTATGTTACTTACTCCTAAATTGATATTTTTATCTCCTACTGTCTTCTGAGTACAAGCCTATATACTCACCGGCTTACTGGACATCTCCAAAGTAGACTTCTTGTAACACTTTCATTTCAACCTGCCTAAAATTATAATATTAGTCTCCCCCAGCTCCCTTCCTCTGGTTCTTCCCTTGCAGTAAATTAACCTCTCTCCCATTGCCTAAGCTAGAAATCCCAGTTATCAAGGTCCTGTTTCTGACCCCTTCTTCTCCTTCAGCCACCAAATCAAGTTCATCATCAGACCCTATCCATTCAACATCCTAAGTTCCCCCCACCCAGAACCTGTCCATTCCTTCTTATGTCCATATATACCACCTGACTGGGCCAGACCCCATCGCCTCTCTAGCAGGTTAGCAAGATCCTCTCAACTGAAAGGTTCCCAGATTTCAATTCATTCTCCTCATTACTTTCAGAGAGATTTTTCAAAAATACGAAACGGATAATGTCTCGTCTCTATTATGCCCTTGGAATAAAAATTCTAAGCCCTCAACATGACCTACAAAGCCTTTCGTAATCCAAAATGTGTCCATCTCATTACACTTTCTCTCACATCTTCCTTTTTGTACTCTATGCTGGGGCTACTTCAAGTGAAGCCCACAGACTGGCAGCAACAACATCATCACAGAGCTTGTCAGAAATGCAGGATCTCAGACCCCACTCAGACCTTTAGCATCAGAATCTGTACTTTACCAAGATCCCCGGGTGAAGTGAGTGCATACTAAAGTCTGAGAAGCACTGCTTTTTTACAACTTAATACTGTTCTAACCTTTGAGCCTTGGGCACACTATTATTTCTTCCTCTTGAGATATTCTTCTTGATCTCAAATCCCAAAACCTTTTCTGACTAATGTTTTTTGGTGTCTACGTAGAGGTCATTTTCTACAAAAAAAAAAAAAAAAAAAAAAAAAAATGCTCTGTAATGTCTCATGACTGAATTATGTAAATCCTTCAATCTATGTCTTTTGCACCCTCCACACTGTCCCCAAGTCAACTTCGCATAATTAGTTCCTTAAGAGACACCTTATTTACTGTCATATCCCCACTAAGAGATAGTATTACGTCATCAGGAAAGTCGTGACATATTTTTTTGTGTGTTTCTATGCAAAAATGCGTCATGACTTTCCCAATGACCCAACAGATGGTCAGTAAGTATATGTTGAACTAACGCTAAATGAACAGCAGGTGCTCATTAAATACGTCCAAAATCTCTCGCTAAAAGCTCCAGATGTGCTATGACTCCAGCCTTCCCCTGGTATTGGGAACCAGAGAGCATCTCACAAGAGGAAATGAGCTTTGGCTGCTATTACATGTTTTCAATAACTATTGCTGGGCCCTAGTGACCTCCTCTTCTCTTTCTCAATGTCCAGGTGCCCACAGTACAGATTCGAAGACTGTTAGAACACAAAAGGGCCATGGAATTCACATAATGCAACCTCCTGGTCCATAGGAAAGAAATGAAGACTCGGAGTCTAATCTTCACCGAAAGACATACCAAGTCTGTGTGAGAGCCAACATGACTTCTCGCTTTTGACAATCGGGATATCTTTGCTTCTTCCTAGTATTGGTCTCTCCACATCCGGTTGCCACTCACAACTCCAACTCTTTCAAGTCCCTTGATTTTCTAAAACATATTTTGTCCAATGACAGATATTTTAATTCATTACTAGCACTTAAAAGGATCTCTTTACCAAGTGCTTTGGCTTTTTAATACCTCAAACTAAGGTGAGGTCTAACCATACCTGCTGGGTAATATGTTTTTATCAAAGAGGATGAAAGCTAAAAAACAGCTGAGGAGTATGAGCATCAACTTATCTTCTATATCAACAGATTTGTGTCTTTGTTATCACCTTTCTTGCTCTGTGCATGGCTTTAAGGACTTGTTTCTGTCATCCTTGACATTTTTACAACTGTCTTTGTCCAATATGGTAGCTAAGAGCCACCTGTGGCAATTAAGCACTCAGAATGTAGTTAGTCCACGTTAAGATATGCTGTTAGTATAAAACACACACTTCATTTTGAAGACCTAATAAAGAAACTACCTCCCTAAAAACTTTTATATTGGTTACATATTGAAATGATAACATCTGCATCTGTATGGTTTAGGGAAATGTGTTATTAACTTTCTCATTTCTCTGTACTACAAAATTTTAAATTGCAAGTAAGACTCATATCACATCTCTATTAGACTGTGCTGCTATAGGCTTTAATCATAAGGACTGTTCTCTCAGTTTTCTATCCTTTTAGTTTCTGGAATTTTCTTTATGCTCTTTCCTGTTTTGTGGGCATTCTACTTAATTATGATTCAGTCAGGAATTTCCACTTTTGCCTCATTGAGCTCTAAACATCCCTTAATTTTTTGCCAGTATCCTCTGCTTAGGGTTTTCTGAAATTTACTTTAATGTGCTTCCCACAATTCTCAAGTCATTCTTCCCTTGACTTGATAATGCAACGCCATTGCTAATAGTCATAGGATAATGCTAATAGGATAATGCTAATAGTATATTCATTCTACTCCCAGAGTTTCATGCCTAATGTCAGCTTTTGTTCACAGATAAGTATATATCAGCTGAACTTACTATTGAAAGTATTTAGATTAATTAAGATATTTTGTGAATCAATACAATGTGGGAAAAAAATAAAAGAATGGAAAACAACTGCAGATACCAGAGACAGGGTGGGAGGAGGATGAGAAATGGCAGAGGGTGAGAAATAGGGGGGAAAATATATATTTACAAGAAACAAGAAATGGAAAATTATTTGTTGATGATAACATATATGCTTAAACCACTTTACAGTGTATTCTGGCTGAAAAATCACACTTGGTATGCTGTGGTGATGTTCAGTGAAAGTATAGTATGTAAAATAAATAAATTAATAAAAAAAAGAAAAAAATAATAGTGGTAATTTATTGAGGAATTAGTATGTACCAGGCACTGTGACAAGTACCTTATAAACATGATCTCATTTAGTATTTACAATAACAAAATAAAATAATCATTGTGGGATAATCTTTTACAGATAAAAAATTGACACACAATAATGTTGTGACAAAGACTGGCTAGTTCTTCCCCAATTCATTTCTTTTCTCCTCTGCTCAGAGCAAGGCTCTTTTTCCCAGTTGTAACAAAAAAAAAAAAAAAAAAAAAAAAAAAAAAAAAAAAAAAAAAAAGTCTTCAGATATTCTCAAATGTCCCTTGGAAGATAAAACTGCCATCCCTTCCTTCAGTTAAGAACCATTGGCATAGAGGGGCCAGCAGATAGCATAATGGCTATGTCACTGAACTCCCATGTAGTCAACTGTGATTTGAGTCCCAGACCCAGTGGCTTAAACTCACACCGGGCGTGTGTGTGTGCATGTGTGCCCAAGATCCTAAGAGGAAAATGGAGGAGAAGGGATTGTGGCATGGCCATCCTCCATGGGGGGTGATTTCTCGCTTTCTGTCTCTGTCTTTCTGTCAAGCACAGACACCCTATAGCAAAAACCTCTCCCCCAAAAAAAGAACCATTGGCATAGAGTAGCCATCACCCTTGTTGTTTCCTTTAAGGGAAAGATGACATTTTTGGAAACTTAAGTCAAGGATTCTTCAGTTAGTCTTTGGGCAAATGAGACTCCCAGCATAGCACCAGAAGTTGCAATCTGCCCTTTTGTCTGTGTTCCAGCTTTAGGATCTATCTAGGATTATTCCACTTAATTTTTAAAGTTTATTTATTTATTTCTTCCATGAGCAAGAGAGAAAGAAAATGAGAGAGAGAACCCCAAACAGGGTCTTAATGCCACAATCCATCCCTGGCCTTTAGCCTTCAAGCAGCCCTAAATCATGGACACGCATGTGCCCAGCACACCCAGGGAGGTCTCCAGACCTAAACCAGAAGCCTTCCTAGGCCAGGTTGCTTCACGGAGCATCACATTTTACCACTGCACTACTGTCAAGTCCCTGCCCACTTAACTTTTCTGGCTGATGAGACTTGCATACAAATAATCCCTCATAGCTTCCACCACTGGTTTTCCAATGTGCCCAAACACTCTCCAGGGTAGTACCCCTCTAGAAGTCAAACTTGTGAAAGACTTTTCTGCCACTCATGGGAATATCTCCATCCCAGAGAAAAGAACCTGCCCCAAGATTTTTTAGTTGGGCTGGATTTCTGATGGATAGAAGGGAAGAAAGAAGGTCAAAAGATAACTTCTATCAAAAAGACTCCCAAAGGCATAGATAGAAATTTGTTCATAGTATTTAGTTCAAGGTTTTGTCATCCAGTCCTTTCATTTAGCCACTTCCTCTAAAGCTGGTGGTTACAAAAGGAAAATAATTGTGCTCACACAAATGACTTAGAAATAGCTTAAAGTCTATTTCTTAGTCTTTTACATAATTATTACTGTTTTCAAATGCACATCTGTTTCTCATTACGCATAACTTTTCCCCCTCTCCAGATACACTGTTGAGCCTAGTCAAATGACCTAAACCAGATCACTTGTTCAAGCACATTTCCTAAAAATTGTGTCCATCAGAATCTTCATTTGGCAAGTCAAGCGCTCATTTTCAATGACAACATCATACTGTGATCTGGTTAACAGTAAGGTGTAAGTGACACAGAATAGGGTCGTTGTGTGTATGTTCATGCGTATGTGAATTTGCGTACATGTGTGTTTAAATATTGACCCCACTTAATATGTACTGAGTGTACACACTCTATGACTGAAACTGATTGACTAAAGGATATAGAAACACAGTAAATGAATGTGAATACCAGATATAGTGTGTGTGAAAGAGCGGAGTCTGAGGAAGGACATTTAGAAGAAAAATAGAAAGGCAAAGCATTAATGGAACAAAGAAATGTGGTATTATCTGTTGAAGATAATTTTATAGTTTTATCAACTGGACTAGGGAAAAATGTTCACATGTTGGAACATTCACTCTGTAAGCTAAATAACGTGATTGAATGTATAAAAAAATGAAATAAAAATTATAAAAAGAAGAAGAGGTAGTCACTACACCTCAGAAGGTGCCCTTTAAATTCCAACAACCCCTTCTCCCCCCAAAAAAGTTTAAACCCTCTAGACTCTTATGGTAATAATTTTCTTTATCATCATTGTTTTACCACTTTTCCTCCTGGAACTATACAGTCTCTATTTTTAAACTTTTTATACATTCAAGTTGTATGTAAAAAATAAATAAATAAATAAATATTGACTTTTTAAAAAAGTTTTGCTATAGGGCATGTGTATTTACCAGGGAGAGAGCACATTGTCAAATGTCCCCTGGAAGGCAAAACTCCCACCCCTTCCTTCAGTTAAGAGAGGAAAAGTGAGAAATCACCCTCCGGCGGATGGCCATGACACAATCCCTTCTCCTCCATTCTTGGGATTTGGGGCACACACGCATGCCCAGCAGGCACACACACACACACCCAGAATGATTTTCAAGTCAAGAGGTCCAGGATTCTACATGCGGAGTCAGCGTTGTGCAATCCAGCTGCCTTAACTTCCACGTCACCTGCAGGCCCCCAAATATTGACTTTCTTTAAAGCAAACTTGGAGTCTATGTTTACTTTACTATTTTCACTTTTTAGGTTATTTAGTATAGACAAAGAGGTATCATTTCCTTTCCCTCACTCTCTTTCAAATCAGGGCAATTTGGAAGAAAAGTAATAAGTAATGATTTTTTTTTAGTATACTTCCTTTCCAATAATAAGGACAAATATAGAAAGGTGTCCTGCTGCTTCGTGTAGAATTATTTTAAGGCTATTAAGTCAGTCTGTCTAACTTTAATCGGGTGCAGACGTTGAGCTTGCTGATCTGTGCATTCTGAAGTTTCATTGCTCCTACACAAACTGACTGCCTGGAAACAAGGAAGCCTGACACTTGGAGGGCCGTGCTGTCTGACAAACTGGATTAATAATGAATGAACCCGTCTTGTATAATCAGAAAGGGGAGGAAAGCTACAAATTAGAAATAGGCACGTTCTTCATTACAAATGGCAGCAGGATGTTACTTAGGGTATCGCTGGTGCTCACAGTAGCTGGGGGGCATGGGCACCATTTGCTGCCTCTTGCTGTTTCTCACTTTCCTCTTGAGAGTCTCCTTCTCAAGGGATTTGCAAAATGAGCAATTCAAACTTGGGAGACACATTTGCACCACATGAGAATGACAACTTATTATTCATCTAGGGTGTACAGACATTGTAAATGGGTTACATTTCCATCTTAAATTAAGTTAAAGTCCTCATATTTTCCATATAAATTAGATCAAAATTATGCCAAGATGGGAATTTTTGCAAGATTTCTGGTATTCTCAAGAGATGCCTACTCTGACTATCATGTGTTTTCAGAGAAAATGAGCTGCCCATCTCGGAATCAGGAAAAACTTGCAAGTGTTTTGTTTGGGTGGTGCTTGTTTAGTTTTAACAAATGCTACCAAGGGCTAGCTGTGGCATTAGTGTTTTCTATCAGCGTGTGTGTCGTGCACACACACCAAAACCTTAACAGATACAGAAGTGAAACGAAATGGAAAATCTCACAAATGGTGCAGGGAAAGGCATGTAGAATACATGTTCAGGTTTAGCTAAGTGAACATTAGCTAAACCTGAACATGTATTTCTACACGTAAGACAAAGATTGGACAATGCATACATGCAGTGCCACAAATGTCTCACAAAATAGCCCAAATATCTTGTTGATCCAATAAAGGATGTAGGACTGAGATAAACTGACAGCCTGCACACAGGTCTCCAGTGGTAGCACTGGAGCAGGGAGGAATTCTTCCAACTTGTGGCTCTGACTCTCTCTCTACTGGTTCCACTAACGTCACCTGGGCTCTCCTATCCCATGAAAGTCTCTTGTGTTGAGGTGAGGGTGGATTGAGGTCAGTTTAGGTGGCTGAGAAGCCTGTGGGTCTTAAAATCAATGCAGAGAGAACACAGAAGTTGTGTCATGCCTCCTTTGGGAGAAAGGCGTGTGTAAGGACCAATTGATGTAGCCAACGCAATATTTCCGGGTTATAATAACGACCCAGATATTGTGTTTCCGGAACATGCTGACCAGAAGGGGAGATTTGTTTTAGACATAAAGAAAGTAGCTCTTTATTTAACCACCTATTGTCATCTTGTTTATCATGAGAGTATCAATTTGGGTCTGTAGGCCTCGAAAAGGTCTGCCAAAATCAAGACAGAACCTCCAGCAACTGATTAGATTATGGGGTCAATGAACTTGTGGAATGGAAGATTCCAAGAAGAAAAGAACAAGTTGGTATGTGGCACAATGAGCCTCCCCAAGGACAGAATGTGGTTAGAGTAGTCAGACTGTGGTTGACATATGGTCCAGGGACCTGTCAGGAAGCCCCAAGTCACACTGAACTGTGTTCACACATCTGGCCCACCCTACCACTGCACACGCATAGCCCTTATCAGTAGCTCTCACTGAACTATGCTTTCAAAAAGTACCTGGGGAGGTCAGATAATGTAGGGCAGTCATATCCTAATCCCCAGATCCTCTGAATATGTTACATCACATGCAGGAGGAATTAAAGTTGCAGATAGAATGAAGAAACCAGATAGATTATCCTTGACTACCCAGGTGGGCCCAATGTAATCATAAAGGTCCTTACACGTGGGGAACAGATAAAACCAGAGAGATGGTCACAAGGACTTGGCCAGTCATTTCTGGCTTTAAGGATAATAGAAGGCCATGAACAAAGGACTGAGAGGGGTCTCTAGAAGCTGGAAAAGATAGAGAATAGATGATCTCCTAGGGCCTCCAGAGTTAGGCAAGCCTGCCAACACCTGATTTTATCCCAGTAGATTCATTTCAGAACTGTAAGTCAATAAATTAGCGTTGTTTTAAGCCACTAACTTTGTGGTAATTTGCTATGATAACAATAGGAGATGAATATAGTACCAAAGAAAATTATCGTTAGCATAGCCTTAAACATGTTCAGAACTTGTGCCAGAATGAATGATGGGCCTCGTGATAAAAGCTCAGCATGGGCTGGGGATGGGAGGAGAGCAAGGAAGCGTGCACACGGTGTTTGTCACTGGGTTTTGCTCCAAGTTTAGCCTCCTGGGGAGGAGCTCTAGGGGCTACAGAATAATCATTGAAATAACTGTCTCCAGTGAAACCACCATACAGAAATAGGCCCAAGAAGCATTGCTTTCGAGCCTTGCAAACAGGGTGTAACACGGGAGGGTGGAGAAAGATGTCTATTTTGTGCTTCAGCCATGGATATGGCTTCAAAGAGCCGTGGAGCACCGGAAATGATGCAGAGGTATCTGGATCCTAGGCTGTAGTGTCCAGTGTTAGTAGGGGGCATAAGCAGCAGAAACCAGAGAAAAGTATTTGCATGGCAGATTCAGCAGGGATCCTTGCAAGGGACTCCACTTTGCACTGAAATGAGGCCCCAAATAGGCAGGGATACCCAGTAGATCCCTGAGGTAGTTGGTCCTAACTATTCAGGAGCAAGCTGAACCCTCCTGGAGACTGTCAAGAACTTTGTGAATGGTTGACAGTCCTGCATGAACAGAAGAGGGTCAAGGTTGTCATAACTCGTATAACCCTCTTATAAACTATATGGCCTGGGGTCTCAAGGATTATCTCATAGTCCCAGGATTATGTAAATGATGGATATGAATGAAAAGGGAGCGTCCATTGATAAAATTGGGATGGGGCAAAACTGTAGCTGGGAACGTTGTATCGGGGACTTCTAAAATATTTTTATGTAGGATCTAAACCAGATTTAAGCCTCAGGCAAGGGAGCTGTGAGGCAAATTAAATTGCTTTGTTACCAGACTGTTAGCAGAGCATTTTTCATCCACTGTGCCTTCACTGATGTGGTATCAGCCCTACAGAAACTCACATTACCAAATAAAAGACATAACATTCTGACTTAGAACCTACATCCTGGAGAAGTCAGATGTCTAACATCAAAAGAGGATATAGTCTTATTTTCGTCTGAGAGCAGTTTCCAATAAAAGGGGTTTCAAACATGTTCCTGAGAAGAATATCCTAAAAGTACTCAAGCTTGACAACTCTGCACAAAGGAACATACAGACGGACGGGAGCCTGCCCCACCTGCACCAGTTAAGAAAGTAGGAAATAAGCTCTTCCCACACTTCGCGTCATTCTGATTGAAGACACCGAGATGCTTCAGCCTATCGCCTTCAAAGTGCTTTCTCAGTTGACGGTGCCAAGGCTGCTGATGATTTTTCCCTCTCATTCTACACTTACAAATTGACTGCCCTCTTTGTTAGAAGCTTCTCTGGATTCACTCCTGGAAATCTCCTGCCCTCTCTTTTTGGCTCACCATATGCGTTAAGTAAAACCCCTACCATTTCCTTTGATGAGATTCAAGTGTTCCTCTCAGGGAGGAAAGGAAAAGCCTCTTACTTGACAAGATGAATAGGAAAGAGCAGAGATTGGTTGCATTTAATCAGAGCGCACACAAACCCCAAGCAAAATGAAGCTGAAACTACCCCCTTTGATTGATTCAAAGTCAAATTCAGTTACAGGTTTGGGCGGCTGCAAATCTCAACCATGAACCAAGGCCTTTCTCCGTGAGCCCATTTAAACACCTTGAGCCGAAATACAAGCCATTGTTTACCCTTTAATTTCTTTTTGTAAGGACGTAGGTCAGAACTTCCTTTCATTCAATTTCACTATCATTTATTAAAGCAGAACAGGATAAGGGGAAATTAAAAATTAGAGTCCAAGTACCTGAGTTCAAGTCTAGAAACCCCTAGTTCCTGGCTGGGTAACTGAAGGCAAATAGTTCATCTTTCTGCACCACAATCCCGCTACGGTTTTTAGTGTCCTCTCAGGGTTGCTTGGAGGCATAGATGAGGAAAGAGTGTGTGAGTGCCCTGTATCATAACCTGGAACGTGAAAGTTAATAGTGTTATTCTTGGTTAGATCCTGTGAGAGAGACGAATCTGTACAACTCAGCTCACACCCTCCGGAAACTTACAACCCAGGAGAAGAGTCAGAGGGGTCTGCAACTGACTGAACGTGGCAGAATGTGGTCACTGCCATGGGCATCTGAGGGACTCTGAGTCTGGAGACATGTGCAGCTCATGGAAAATAGAGCATTAGGTTCATAATGGGTAGCATTCCAGAGGGTGAGGAGAAAAGCACTCTAGCAGAGGGAATGGCATGACCAGAAGTGCCCAGACTTTACCAGAGAACAGCGGGGAAACCCTTGTGGCAGCAGCAGATGGCACTTTACATGGAGAGGAGATGGCCTAGAATTCTACAACTAGAAAACCCTGCGAAATATGAGATAGTGTCCGTATACAACACAGGTCCTCATAGGCCAGCAACACAGTTTGAGTTTAAATTTGGGAGGAAAAGTTAATAAGGGCACTGAATTTTATCCCAGTCAAGTATCTGATCCCTACTTTAAAACATTTCCACATTCTGATTCCCTTTCGTAAAACTGATCCTGAGTGCAGTTTTTTTGTTGTCTTCCCCCACTTTAATTAGAGAGTATGAGACTTCTCAAGTAAGATCCCACTGGAATTTTGTGCTTTCTTCATTTTCCTCACCAGGTTCAAGGAGGAGAGCGCGTACTTTAAGAAAGCCCAAGATGAACTGTAAATATGCCAGAAGTCACAGTCTATTGTCTTTGCTGCAGCTTCTAAACAAAGCAGGCCAGTTAATTTCCCTGGCCTACACATGCTCTTTGGTTCTGTCTCCCTGCGGCCAAAGGAGGATTCGCAGCTGTCTTGCAGCTGAGGAGTCAACTGTGCTGTACTCCATGATAAGTTGAATTCTTCACTCTGATCTCATTATCTTACACATCTGAACACAGAACTGCACTCCCTCCCAAAACACACACACATGTTGTTAATCTGGACCCATCTCCTATGCTGTGGAATATCTCGGTCTTCCTATTCCTTTTCCTCTTTTCAGTTTCAGGGTGGGGAATTTTACTCCACCTGAAGGTTCTTAACCCAGGAGATTAGTTTAAATCTGGAAGAAAAAAAAAAGGTGTAATTCATGTACATTTAGAAATCTCTTACCCACATCTTCCAAAATTGTTTTGTTTTTCTAACACTCAGCACTCATGGTCCCTCAAATATTAGGGTCTGATTTTTTATTGCTTCTATAGCTAGCACTCTAATGTTTTAATGTAAATAAAACAATTATAAACTTCAGCATCAAAAATTTTCTCCTCAACCTTTTAATAAATAGATCCTCCTTGAGTCCTCTTAATAAGTTGCATGCCAACTTAAACAAAATGTATTTTTAAGGTCACAATTAAAATTATTTTCCTAAGTGGGATTCAAAGTGCTTTTTTTTTAAACCATAACATTTGCTAAATAATAATAACATCTGCCTAGATAATCTGTAATTTTGCATAGCTAAAATATAAAATTCAACAGGTTTTGTTTTGCTTCATGTGTTACAAATGTAGTAAATGCAAGTCTGAAAAACAATGGTCATTTTTAGGTTTATGGCTCAATCCAAATAAAATACTGTATGAATTACTCTAAGGGCAAAATGGATCACAATTTAAATTTCAGGAACCTTAAATTTAAGAAATTTAAGGTTTAGAAGAAATGCACATGATCATAGCTCATAATCCTGACTTCCTAGGAATGTGTCATTTTCAGAGATCCAGCTACATGTTGTAAATAGAACAAGAAAATTACGATATCACCATGGAAGACTATTATGTATTTGATATAATGTGTTCAAGATTTTATACCAGCTGCCACATGTGATGAGCAAGTGATATAAGTTGCTATAGTAAGTGATGAACTTACTATAGAGTTAAGAGAGTAACTTAGTAAGAGTTACTATCTCTCATCTCAGCCCCAGCATGAAAAAGATTCAAACATCGAAATAATATTTGGCATCAATAAAAGATTTTTTAATCACCTTTTTAATTGGTAATATCAGTTGACATAAAAGAGTTGCTATTTTTTCAGTTAAAGTCCAAGATAACATAATTACACTACTTAATGAAACACTCTCTACAACTTGACCAACAGCTGCCTAAAAATATGTTCATTGCTCCTTGAGATGGGAAGCCTTAGTGTGAGTCTCCCCCTCCCCACCTTCCCTATAATGCATAATTCTTCATAGTACCTAAGGTTCAGTAATAGTTAAAAGTATGAAATACTACAAATAATGGGATTTAGCATCAACAGCTCTAGGATAAAGAGAGTAGACCAACTATCTTCCTGCCACCCATTTGGAAAACATTGTCAAAAGAACAGCTTACCACCTCTAGAGTAGAAGCTACATTAGTAATAATTGATTCCATTTCATTCATTATTACAGTCCCCATGTTTCCTAGAAAAGCACTTATACATGGTTAGTGAAGGGTAACTGTTTATTGACTAAATGGATGGAAATTAATTAATTAACTTTATTCTTAAGAAATAGTTGAAGAAAATAAGACACTATGATAAGATAATCAGTGATGTAACAGTTCATTTAGTAAATTAATCAACAGTTATCTGTTGAGCTCCTGCATGTCATACGCCATGTCCTACTGCATACTGATGATAGAAAATCTCACAATCTAAAGTGGGAGATACAGACACAAACATAAATACCACTAACCATTTTAAACAAAGAGAGGGCTAAAAAGCTAAGCAGAGCGTAGCTGTTAACAGGATGAGCAGTCAATTGTCTTATGATGCTAAATATATAAAAATTGGAAGCTAGGTCCTGCCAAAAGGAAAGAGTCTGGTAAAAACCAAAGTATTTCCACTGAAATGCTAGAATAATTAAGCTCTAAAAATAAGGAAGAAACATAACTAGGCTAGAATTTACTAAGACTGAAAACTAGCCTTGAATCTGGTCATTTGCTCACAGTCAATCACACAGTGAATTAAAGTTATATACTCCTAACCTGATGTCTGTTAGAAGATATAGAAAATTCTCCCTAGAGGAACATAACTTCATTATCTCTACAATTTATCCTACCAATGTCTTAAATTCAATAAAAAGAGAAAAAATTACCTGGGATACCAAAAATAAAAGCAGCAGAAAAATATCCAATGAAAACAAAACCATAGGTAATCTAGAATTTTAAATAACTGTGGAAAGACAAAAGATAAAACATTTTATCAGAGATATAAAATCTACTTTTTAAAATAATTAAATGTGCATTCTAGAAGTTAAAACACAACTTAAATGGAATGGCATACCACAGCAGGGTTAAAAAAAATGGATAATTTAACATACTTTTTTTTTTAAGGAGCTAGTGTAATTATTAGGTTTTCAGAAAGTCATGACACATTTTTGCATAGAAAAACATAGAAATGTGTACAATGCATTAAATAATGTAATGTTCATTGTTGAAGAAGATGAATGTGTGTATATCCTTGATTTTTTTAACCTTTATTTTTAATGTATTTAATTTTTATATTACATTTCATTACATATATCCTTGATTTTATTATTATACACTGCATGTATGCCTCAACAAATATACTGTAGCCTACAAAAATACATATTAAATATACATAAACCAGAAATTATAATTCTTTTAAAAATGCAACTGAAGAGATTTGTAATCCAAATACAAGTCAATACAACACATGTGGCTCAAAGCAGCTTGAAGGCTAGAAAATTGAGAAAAGAGCAGCAGTCATATTGAACTCACTGTATACATCTAATACATGAGTAACCGAAACCCAGGAGCAGGATAGGAATAGAAAAAGGCAAAGACTGAGGATTTACCAAAATTGACAAGATTAAGCCAACCCCTTAAAAAAAGTACTATAGGGACCAGCAGTTAGCGTAATGGCTATGTCGCTGGACTCCCACGTAGTCGACCGCGGTTCGAGTCCCGGACCCGGCGGCTTAAACTCACGCCAGGCGCGTGTGCGTGCGTGCCCAAGATCCCGAGAGGAGAATGGAGGAGAAGGGATTGCGGCGTGGCCATCCCCCCTGGGGGGTGATTTCCTGCTTTCTATCTCTCTGTCTCTCTCTGTCTGGCGAGCGCACGCGCCCTATAGCAAAAACCTCTCCAAAAAAAAGAAAAAAAAAAAAAGTACTATAAATTCCAAGTAGGATAACAATTTTTAAAACCACACCAAAAGCATCATAGAAAAACTGATAAAGAGCAAAGGCAAAAAGGAAAATCTGTAAAACACACACATACATGCACACACACACACATGCACAAAAGTGTGCACACACAGGTACAACACATTGTTTAAAAAGAAAAAAATAATGGTGGGCATGTGTGTGTGACCCAAATCCCAGGAGGAAAATGGAAGAGAAGGACTGGGGCTTGGCCGTCCCATCTGGTGGCTGATTTCTCACTTTCCCTCTCACTGTCACTCTCTCTGTCTCTCTTCAATGAGCACATATGTCCTAAGGCAAAAATCTTTAAAAAAAAAGGGACCAGCAGTTAGCGTAATGGCTATGTCACTGGACTCCCACGTAGTCGACCGCGGTTCGAGTCCCGGACCCGGTGGCTTAAACTCACGCTGGGCGCGTGTGCGTGCGTGCCCAAGATCCCGAGAGGAGAATGGAGGAGAAGAGATTGCAGCGTGGCCATCCCCCCTGGGGGGTGATTTCCTGCTTTCTATCTCTCTGTCTCTCTCTGTCTGTCTGGCGAGCGCACGCGCCCTATAGCAAAAACCTCTCCCAAAAAAAGAAAAAAAAAAAATCTTTAAAAAAAAGAAAAAAAAGAACAAAAATAAGACCGATGGCTGACTTCACAACATAAACAATGGGATCCAGAGGAAAATATTATACAATGGACTCTAAAGGGACAAAAGAAAAAAAAAATGCAAACTCAGAGTACTACACTGAGTAGATGTATTTTTCAACAATAAAAGTCTTCTTTAAAACAGAGAGAGAGAGAGGGACCAGCAACTGACATAATGGCTATGTTGCTGGACTCCCATGTAGTTGACCACAGTGGGAGTCCTGGACCCGGTGGTTTAAACTAATGTTGGGTGTGTGTGCGTGCATGCCCAAAATCCCAACAGCAGAGTGAAGGAGAAGGGATTGTGATGTGTCCATCCCACCTGGGGGGTGATTTCTCACTTTCTGTCTCTCTGTTTCTCTCTGTCTTTCTGGCGAGTGCACATGCTCTATAGCGAAAACCTCTCTCTCCCCCAAAAAAAATCTCAAATAAGTAATCTAATGTTGCACTCCAAGAAACTAAAAAAAAAAAAAAAAAAAAAAAAAGACACATGATGCTGAAAAAGATACATGATGCTCAAAGTTAATGGAAAGAAAGAAAGAAAGATCAAAGAAGGAATAAATAAAGACTAGAAAACAATATAAAAGATCAATAAAACTTTTTCATTGATCTTTTTTATTTAAGATAAGCAAAACTATCAAACCTTTAGCTAGACTAAGAAAAAAGAAGATTCAAATGAATAGAGAAATGAAAGGGGAGATATTAAAACTGACACAAAAGAAAATTCCTTGATGTATCTAACCTACTAAGTCCGAATTATAAATAAATGGAAAATCTTAACAGAGTGATAATGAGTAAGGAGATTGAACCAGTAATAAAAAGTATTCCATCAAAGAAAACCCCAGGAAATGATACTTTCTCTGCTAAAACATATCAAACATTTAATGAACTAATCCCAGTTTTTCTCAAACTATTCCAAAAAAATTGAAGAAGAGAATTCTTCCAAGCTCTTTTTATGAGGCCAGCATCAACTTAAAATCAAGGCCAAACAAAGATACTAGAAAAAAAGAAATCGACAGGCCAATCTTCCTGATGAATATAGATGCAAAAGTCCCCAACAAAATACTAGCAAATTGAATTCAACACCACATTAAAAATATCTTTCACCATATTAGATGAGATTCATTCCATGGATTCATATAAAAAAGTTTAATATATGTTAAGTCAAGAAATGTGATTATCACATTAAAAGAATGAAGGACAAATTTATATGATTTCAATAGATGCAAAAAAAGTAGTTGCCAAAATTCAACATGCTTTCATTTTTAAAAATAAATAAATAAGATATAAAAAGAATGCACCTCAGTATAATAAATAAGTTTGCCATATCAGATAATATCATAGTCAACAGGGAAAAGTTAAATGCTTTTCCCTTAAGATGTGAATCAAGGAAAGGAAGTCTACTTTCTCCATTTCTATTCATCATAGTTCTGGAAGAGCAGTTCAGCAAGAGAAAGAAATAAAAGGCAACAAATTTAGGGGAAAAAAAAAAAAAAAGTCAAAATCTACCTGTCTGCAGATGACACAATTTTATATAAATAAAACCCTAAAGACTCCACCCTAAAATAAAAACTGTTAGAACTAATAAACAAATTCAGTGAAGTTGCAACATACCAAATCAATCTACCCAAATTGGTAGCATGTCTTTACATTAACAACAAGCTATTTGAACAACAACAACAAAAATAAACAACAACAAAAAAGGAAATGATCCCATTTAAAATGACCACTATATGTGTATGTGTGTGTGTGTGTGTGTGTGTGTGTGTGTGTATAATACTCAAAATGTATTTAACTGTGTAAGCAAAATATATGTGCATTGAAAACTATAAAATATTGATGAAAGAAATTTAGGAAGACAAATACATGAAAAGATATCCAATGTTCATGGATTGGAATAATTAATATTGTTAAAATGTTCATACTAACTAATTTACAGATTCAGTATAATGCCTAGCAAAATACCAATGATATGCTTTCCAAAATATAAAAAACAATCTAGGATAGAGAGCCCATAAATAAATTCACACATTTACAATGACCTGATTTTGACAAAAAAGCCAAGAATATACAATGAGAAAGGACAGTCTCCAATAAGTGGTGTTGGAAAAACTGGATATCCACATACAGGAAAATAAAATTAGACCCTTATTTCACTCTTGAAATAGATTAAAGAGTTATATGGAAGATCCAAAACCATGAAACCATTATACTTTAAGAAAACTTAGGAGAAAATATCTATGACATTAGTCTGGGATATGACTTGTTGAGTACGACCTCAAAAGCATAGGCAACAAAAGCAAAAGTAGACAAATGAGATTACATCAAACTAAAAACTTCTGCACAGCAGAAGACATAATCAACAGAATGAAGAGACAACCTACATGATGAGAAAAGTTATTTGCAAACTATATATCAAATAAAGGGTTACTATCCAAAGTATAAAAGAAACTCAAACAACTCAACAGCAAGAAAACAGTTAATCTACTTATTAACAGAGCAAAGGACATTAATAGACATTTCTCCAAAGAAAATATATAAATGGTCAACAGGTATATATATGCCCACATTGTTTATCACCAGGTAGGTTCAAGTTAAAATTACAATGAGATATTGCCTCACATCTGTTAGAAAAAGTATTCTCAAAACAGACATAAAATTAGCATTGGTGAGAGTGGGGAGAAAAGGGAAACCTATACACTGTTGGTGAGAATGTAAATCAGTACAGTCATTATGATAAACAGTATGAAGATTCCTCAACAAATTTAAATTAGAACTACCATAGAACTACTACTGAATATATCTCCAAAGGAAATGAAACCTGCATCCCCATGTTTGTTGCAGCCCTATTCACAATAGCCAAGATATGTAATCAGCGTAAGTGTACATAAGTGAATGAATGGATATATATATATATATATATATATATATATATATATATACACACACACACACACAGTGGAATACTACTCAGTCATAAAAAAGAAGGAAATCTTGTCATTTTTAACTACATGGATGAAACTGGAGGACTCTGTGTTAACTGAAATAGTCAGGCACAGAAAAACAAATATTGCATGATCTCACTTATATGAAAGTTGGAATTTAAGAAAGTTGATTACATAAAAAAGAGAGTAGAATGGTAGTTACCAGGACTGGATGGCTGGGGGTCAGAGGAGTTGGGGAGATGTTGGTCAAAGAATATAATATTTCGATTATACTGGAGAAGTAAGTTCAAAACATACATATCATGATAATTATAGTTAGTGTAATAATTATAGCATGTTCTTGAAAAATGCTAAGAGGGTAGAGATAATGAATTCTCACCACAAAAGATAACTATGTGAGATACTGCATATGTTAATTAGCTATATTTAGTCATTCCACAATGCAAATATACTTCAGAACACTATGTTGTACACAGTAAATACATACAATTTTATCTGTCAATGTGAGGAAAAAAAAAAAGAATCAAGCTATAAAAAAAAACTGCTAAGGCTGAACTGATGCCTACAAGCAGAATATCTCCAGGACTGGCAGGATGGCTAGGACTTGATGACCAGCTGAACTCAATGGGTAAGAAACAAATTGAGATACTCCAGTTTTTTCATGTTTGGTGACATGGGTAATAATAATGCCTTTAAGTGCTATGGGTAACATCATTCTTTTTTAGATATTTTTGCCATAGGATGAGTGCACTTGCTGGAGATAGAGAGAGAGGGGAAGTGAGAAACCACCCATTAAGGGGGATAGCCACATGGCAATCCTTTCTCCTCCATTCTCTTCTCAGGATTTTGGGCATGCACACACACATAAAAATGTGTTTTTATTTTCTTCTTCTTTTTTTTAAATTTAATTTCACTTAATCATTGTACATCTTTACGGTGTACAAAATGGTTTTCCCCAGCATGAATACAGTGATTAGTCAAGTCAAAGATACTCCATATATATTATAATCAACAGATAACTTGTGATTGAAACTCAGACCACAGAGTTGACCATGTGGGATCCAGTGCCTTGAACATCTCACCACCTGGTGACCTGATAACATCATTTTTATTTGTATAATCTCAATTATTGGGTTACAGATTGAATCACTCACAAATATATACAGTTCCTCTGAAAATTGGAGGCCTACTTGAATAACTTTTTCTATATACACAATTTGAAATGTGTTCTTTTTTTTTACTTTAAAAATATTTTCAAAATCACATCAATTAGAAGCCATAAAGAAAGGAATGTAGACCAATAAAGTGAGCCAGTTTGACAGATGATGTATCACTTTTAATCACACAGCACATGAGGCTGCCAGTTGCTATTTTTTTTTTTTCTGTTAAAACACACTTTACAAATCATTTGACTTTTTCACAGATCTTCCCAAAGTAGCAGAAAAGCAGCTGGATTTTATGAAGTGAGAGTCTGAATTGCTAATTTACAGTCTTTTAACATATATCCCCTTTTAATGCAAACAGCTCAGAATGAACTCTCTTTAAATGATTAAGAACCTATGGCTTTCCATCTTCCCTTCCCCATAATTACCAGTATCTTTTAAGGAAGCAAGTGTGTTTTCTGTTCATTAATGGTAATACTACCTAGGCAGACCAATCAGTAAGTCCATGATCAGGCAGTCACTGTAGAAGCCAAATTACCCTCTCTTCCAGGACAAAATCAATTAACACCACTAGGGATGTCATTATTGTCACATTATGTCACCCGATAGTCTCCAGAGTCTATAAGTGATTTAAATTTTTTTTTCTTTACTGCTATGATGTGTGTGTGAGTTTGTGTGTGTGTGTGGGGGGGGGGGGGGGCTATGGGGAGGATAAGCTTCACATTGACAAGCGAGATTTCTATTACAGGAAAATTAATTTCACAACATAGAAAAATGCAAGCCACTGTTTTAGGTCTTTGGGAGAGCGTGGTTATACACTCGATTAGCTCTGAACCCTAAATGATTTCTCGCACGGAAGAGTATTTTAAAGCCTTGCTTAAACAAAAGCCACGTTGGCTGAAGTCATTAGGCACTTTCATTAGTGCACAGTTGGCCAGGAGCTGGAAATCAAGCAAACCATGGCAAGCAACCCAGCAGTCAGAAGTCCAAGGGTCCAAAGTTGTCATTTCTCTGGATAAAATCAACTTGTTTTCCATCATGAGAAGTATAATCCTAGTTTTGCAAAGTTGAATACTTGATGTGTTAGAAAACAGGTTGAAATACTATACTATGAGTGTGTTGGCAGAACCAGATCTCATTTGGGAAGACTGAAATTCACACTTGGAATTCTGAAGACACATCACAGCAGAGGGTCTAGTAGTTTGCAACCTCAGGACAGTTTCCATTCCTTAGTCTGAGAATTGGTTGGCTCAGTAGCCAGATACTCAGAAGAAAACCACATTTGACATCATTCTCTTCTGACAGTTGTTTTTTTCTTCTCCATTTCCTTAACTTCTCACCACTACCAGTGAATATTAAATTGGATCTGGGTTCAGAATTTGTTTTAATTATTTTAGTTACTGTTAAAAAGGAATAAAAAAATTCCAAGTACATTAAACAGAATGTTTTTAAATGGCTAGTTTCCTTTTTAGAAAGTAGACCCAACTTCTGTATTTTGGCCTCCATCAGGGGGTATTTAATTAAGTCTATTCTGTCTAACATGATCTGATGTCATTGTACAAGGATATGTTCTTTGTTAGCAGCACTCTTAGTTTCAGACTCCTCTGTGTATTTGAAACCATGGTAACAGAGCAGTAAGCTAAAGCCAATGAGATAATGAGATATTCTCATTGTAATTGTGTTTCATGAGGGCACAAGATCCCACGGGTGGTATCTGACTGTCTTACAACTGCTAACAGAATTTAAGAAGCAGACATATATTAGCATGGTACCGTTTTCCATAACAGCCATGTAAACATTTGTGACATGGCATTTTTAGTTGTTTCCAGCACATAAAAGTGTGTAACGTGCATTTATGTCACAAAAAGCCACACAATTAATGAATATCAATATTTAAAAATCCTTAGAACTTCAAGGAACTTCAGATTTGAAATGCACCAAGCAGGCTGTAGGGATGCTGTTTTGCATTATAATTATGAGCTGGGCTATGGTTTATGAGAGGAGGAATTCATCAAAGCAAAGAAAAAGAGAAGAGCAGCAAGCCCTTCTTCACCTCTCAACCACCCCACATGCACCACCTAAAGGAGTGATAAAACTAACCCTAAGCAAGGCTACCTGTGTTTTTTAGGAGGAAAGCTGTATTGGGGGGGGGGGGGGCGGGGGGGTTCTGAAGTATTTTGCCTTTAAAAGAAAAAAAAATTAGAGAATAAAATCAAAATATTTACAAGCCATCTCTTTATCTGAACTAAAATCAGAAAGGGGAACACCTCACTTTTGAGTTCCTTCTGTTTTGTTACTGTTTGAAGTTTCCCCACAGTTTTCATTAGAGTTGCAGATTTTATGCACAAGTCACCGAATTCATGTTCTCCATCCTGATGAGGTTGCCCTAACAGGCGTTGTATCTTTTAATAAATAATTTAAAACCAAAAAGAGAAAGTGCAATATAGAGCGACTGGTTGATTTAAGCAGGGCTAAGATTTATACACTCTTCATGTCACCAAGGCTTCCCACCAGGAGCCCTGCTTTAGAAAAGAACTGACTTGAGAATGTATATTTTGTCAGCTTTGTGATGCTGGTGACTCCCGGGACAGAAGTGAGCCAATGCACTGGAACTTTATAGACAAAGATTCTGTTTGCTTTTCACTTCACAGACAAGGGGTGCCCTTTTTAGGGTTTTTAAAATTTGTCTATGAAATTTCTGAAGTGTTTTGGCATAGAGAACTAAATCAGTATGAAAACAATATTGACAGAGAAAAGGAAGTTGGTTTTCTTGAAAGTCATTCATGTGTCTCTTGAATGGGGGTTAGAGTTCTCTTTCAATATTTCAGTAGTGGCATATTTATCGTTGAATGTCACTTAAAGACAGGCAGGGCTTTCTTCTGCTGTGTGTGTGTGATATGTATGCATGTAGCTGGGAAATAAAATCTATGCCATAAATGGTAACATAGAAAGAACACATCAGAGCATTGAAGAATATGGTATTCATCTCTGCAAGATAAAGGTGGCCTCATCACTCATGGCTGCTGTAACAAAACACAACCATAAGTGGGTAATGAGGTCACCCTTACTGAGGGGAGATAACTTCTATATCTGGACTGTCATGACCCATTCGGTCCTCACACTTCCTATTCTTGGATGTATCTCAAAGTCAACCCTTTGGACCATAGAGTCATTTTTTATCATTATTTCTACATTTGAAATGGGATGACCCACTTTTCTTTAAAACCCCTCCTTCTTATCCCGACAAATAGGAAGTAGCTGTCAGGTTTCAAGGCCTCCTTCTGGGTGCCATGTTGAAAAGTTCAGTGAAAACTAGAGTTGGCAACATCTGCAAGAGTTTGTTTAAATGTAGCCGTAATTATTGCAAAATGGCTTTACTGTGTGAACTTTGAAATGGGCTACTCTACTTTAATCCAGATGAGTTTTTTAATCTATTTATGCCTAAACTAATTCTAGTATTAGAGGATGAGACAAGAAATAAAGGATTGAGTATGTTTCATAACATTGGAACCACAAAAGTAGCACATATAAAGCAGACTTTTCCAGTTTGAAATCCTTTAACACCATAATTTAGCCTGAGAATACCAGATGTCCACAGAAGCTGATTCTATTTTGTTTAAATAGTAGCCAGAAGCTGGCATTGAGTTCCTCCTCCGTCTTGTACCCCCTGTATATGCTTAGAGGGGGTGACAAAATCTACATTTTACAAAGTAGAGTGAAGCAGGCAGAATGACACAAAGGAGTGACTCAACAACTCGTATTTCTCAGGTGCTGTGGTTTCCAGGTACCTCGCGGTGAAACAACGAAAGAAATGTGAATGAAGGAATGAGTGGGGACTAAGCAATAACTGATTGCATAGGCATGACAGCAGCAAAATGTCTGCCTTTTGTAAGTGAGGCATTGACCTTCTGTACTCTATCACAGTGTGTCATGGCTAAGGTGCTATAAGTGAAGTATCCATCCAGTTCCTTTAGTGAGGAGAACACACCACCTTGGTGGACGACCAAGGCCTCTGTGGACATAAATGGGAACAAAGCCATTTCTGCAGACAGAAGTTCATAGTGCTTAGAGAGAAGACCCACCAGGGAAAAGCAATGCCAGTCCTCATGGGGTAGGCAAGAACACATGGCTTTGAGTTTCAACAAATCTAAGGTTGAGTTTGTAAAAACATAAAAGTAGGAATAACATAAAAGTAGGAATAACATTTCACAGTGCCATTGTAAGAATTATGAAATTGTGTATTATAACAGTATATTCACATAAGTGTAAGATTCATGTCACTAGGCTATATATTAAAATGACTAGCATAGTTTAGGAAATAGGCATGTGGATCTTTTTTCCTTTTTCCTGCATGGGGGAGAGTAAGTGGGAAGATGATAATGGGCTCCATGGAAATGCTATGAGGATCAAATGAGAAAATACTAGAAACCTTGGGAATGGTAATTACTTCATAAATGGTAGTTAAAATAATCTTTAAACATATAAAATACAGCATATATATATATATATATATAGAGAGAGAGAGAGAGAGAGAGAGAGAGAGACATAATTAGATAAATACATTTATATATGTAAGTGATGAGCATTATTTCACTTTTTTTTTAATAGACCACACAGATTAGTTTATTTTTAACAGCCATCATGCCATGAATTCATAGGGAATAGGTTCCAGTAGCTCAGGCTCCTTTCCATTGGTTCTCACAGTGTCCTTCTCTGTGTGGAGCAGGCTGGCGCTTTAGTTGAACCCAGGTACCTTTCTCTTTGGCTTCTTTCTTTTTCTGGTCATTTTCCTTCGCACGTTTTAGGAAGCTATCTCTGCTCTTAAAATGCTTAATATGCTTAATACGCACATTCATTCTCTTGGCAAGAATCTTGCCCTCAACTTGTTTGTTCACAACAATGCCAACAGCATGCTGGGTAACGTTGTAGACTCTTCCAGTTTTGCCATGGTAACATTTGGCATTCCTTTTTGAATAGTACCCATTCCCTTGATGTCTACAATATCATCTTTCCTGTAGATTCGCATATATGTTGCCAAAGGAACCACTCCATGTTTTCTAAAAGGCCTGGAGAACATACATTGGGTGCCTCTCCTCTTTCCCTTTGTGTTTATCATTTTGGTTAATCACTGGAAGATGGCGGTTCTGGCCAAAAGGCAGCATTATTTCACTTTGAAATTTTCTACTTTTTCATTCAAAAAAACTTGAGAAAGAAACATAAAAAAATAAGCAAAATCTTATTTTGTAAACAATGAGTGATTAGAATAATCTTGAGAGTCTTTCAGTCATCCTTTGAATCTATCACTGGTAGCCCAGTGATAGGGCTGCAGATGTTTTGTCCTATTCAATGAACCTGGGGAGGCTAAAGGCAAACAGTGACAGAAAAGGGGTAGGGAGTGGCTCTCAAACTTGAAGCATGTTTTATTGGGGATTGATCTAAAAAGCCACAGTTTTTGATGTGGTAGTATCTGCCAAAACCAATTACTCTTGAGGTACATTTATCCAGTATTAGAATGAAAGATACACTTTAAGAAAGTCAAGTCAAAATCTAATTCTAAGCTGTTGGAACTTATACTAGAAAGATCTGTGTAAGTAGCGGTTTTTCAAGTGTGGAGAATGGGAAGCTTCACAGGAACTGCCACCAGATGCTTCCACCTTCTCTCCACCACTCATAACCATGTGAGAACTTTTTTTTTTTTTTTCTTCTTTTTTTGGAGAGGTTTTTGCTATAGGGCATGTGCGCTCGCCAGACAGACAGAGAGAGACAGAGAGATAGAAAGCAGGAAATCACCCCCCAGGGGGGATGGCCACGCCGCAATCCCTTTTCCTCCATTCTCCTCTCGGGATCCTGGGCACGCACGCACACGCGCCCAGCGTGAGTTTAAGCCGCCAGGTCCGGGACTCGAACCGCGGTCGACTATGTGGGAGTCCAGCGACATAGCCATTACGCTAACTGCTGGTCCCCATGTGAGAACTTTTCTAAAATGCATTTTTGGAATAATCAAAGAATTGAGCAACCCCCAAAGCCCTCTACCATTTCCACAGCCCTTACTGAAATCTCCCATCACTAACTCCTTTGGGCTACAGAGGCATTAACCATGGGAAACCATTACCCCCAGCCCAGTATCTGCAAGTGATAGGTTAGGTTGACCAAGTTTATCAGATGCTTCCTGTTGCCTATCAAGATCTTAGCAAGACTGGGGACTGAGATACAGGAAAAATACAGCTGGAATTGTGAAGATGGTATCTAATCCAGGAAGGAGCTCCAGGTTGGTGCTCAGTAGAAGCATTTGAAGAACAGTGTTTGGAGAGTACCAGAAGGAGAGGGAAAACATAACACAGCCTGCTTTCCAATTTTGTCCAGTTTTGTTCTCACCCATTCTTACATAAGGATCCTGAGTTATCTGACTACTCATGAAAATATTTCAACTCCATTTAATGGAACGTACATGTCACCCTGTAATTGTTCTTTCCCCAACACAAACAGGTCTGTCCAGCAGAATTATCCATGAACCGTGGCATGCCAACAATCTTTCCAACTGGGAAAGTTGACAGTTGCTTCTTCAAACACATGGCTTCTGTCACTGAGGAACCACATGTGGCAAGCCCAACACGAGTATTTTTAAGTTTAGGGGATGAGCACTTACTACTCACATGAGTACAATCTGAGAGGACACACCTGGTCAGGTGAGTTTCTCTCTTTCTGAGCAGAGGTCCAAAAACTCTTCCAGGGCAGTGAAAATGTCCACTTTGTTCATTGGATGCCCAATACTAGTAGCTCTGAGCACAAAGTAGGTATTTGGTTTGTTGCATGAACTATTATAATAAATGATTAAACTAGGGTCCTATCCTGTTCATCTCTTTTTGCCTCTTCTTTTCTCCTTGCAACTACAGGAACAAATTCAAGGTCTTCTGTTCATTTGCTTCTTTTGCACCCCTCTTGCTCCATTTTTATAGTTGCCACTCCTCCCTTGTCTTTTGTTAACTCTTCTGTGTGTAACCCTTCAGGTTACAACTGCCAACTTCTAGATAGGAAACTATGAGTGCACCTACACTCCTGCCTTGCTCAGCACTCCAGTCCATCTAACATTTCCTTCCACTCAAGCCCTACTTCAGGGCCATGGGGCTGAACCATCACACACATGCAACTGATTAGAGCTAAACACACTGCATGCCACATTCATCTTGTGAAACTTCAATTCTAGCCAGCTACAACAACCTAGGAGATTACCGTGGCAAAGAAGATTATTTTCTTTAAGTGAAGGCTGGTTGACCACCACAGTATGGTCAAAATAACTCATTTTTTTTCCCCTTCAGAAGCACTAACTCAAACGTGACAGAGACTTGTGCTCACACTCAGCCAACCCTGTCATTTTTCTGCTTCTGGCTTGGCCCCTGCAGGGAGCAGGGCTCTCCAAGGTGTCTATCAAACAAAAAGGGACTTGAAAATTCACAGTTTTGTTCTAAAACCCTTCACCATTGCCATAATAACATGAACGCCCTATGTTGGAAAACCCACTAAAAGGGAGTTTGAGGAAAATGCTTCCTTTTTAAAGTTCAAAAGTAAAATTTAAAAAAAAAAACATAGTTTTTATTCCAGATCTAGGAAGTAGAATAGATTAACACTCAGAAAACTGAATACATATATGAGTGATTCTTGAGACAATAACCAAAGACACGTAGTTTAACCTTCATTGTTTGAAACCAAAACAAAATTCTCGGTGAGGAAAAAAGGAAAATAGTATAATTTGCTATTTCTTAATCTGTAGGTTTTTAAAAATTGGAGTGATCAAGATCTTTATAAATATTGAATTAGATTTTATGATTTTGCTTGTTTTGCTTGTTTTTTAGAAACAGAACCCAAAGGCATTTGTTTATTAGTGCAACATACTTAGTATTGTTTGAAAGGTAACACTCAGCTAATTAATATAAATTTTCAAATAGAAATGTCAACAGCTGAATATTTTGGAACTGAGTGCTGAAGAAATGCTTGATTATGATAAAGGACTGAAAAACTGTTAGGGTCCAGAGATATTTCAGGTTATCCTAGAAGAGATTTCTAACTTCCATGTTATGAGCTTATCTCGGGCGTTTTATAGTCGTCTTGTGAAGAGCTGACTATAAATAGATTGCTTCTTGCAACTCTGATTCTTAGTGCATCTTGAAGAAAGAGCATAAAATAGAAGCATAGAATTTTCAGAACTGAATGGGACTTTGGAGGTCCTTTTGTCAAGCACATTAATTCACAGAAAAAAAAAAAAAGGTCTCAAGAAACAAAACGATGTGCTTGAGGGCATCCAGCTAATGATGGACTATACCCCAGGACTTTTTATTTCAGTTCCAGCTAGGTTTGAGAAATCACTGTACGAAAATAACATGTACACTAGTTTGGAAAATTTTCCATTCTAGTTCTTAAAATATTTATATTTAGGGCTGACTCTGTGACACAGCAGTAATACACTGTTCAAGAGAAACCTGATCCCATGTGGCAACCATAGTTTGAATCCCCAGTCAGCCTGAAACATCTCAGGCTCTGTGTGCGAGTGTCCACCATCCAATGAGGTGGAGAATTGGAGGAAGGGATCTCAGCCTGACCAGACTCTGTGGAGGGTGCTCCTCCCTCTCTCACCTCTCTCTCTCTCATACTCTCACAGGTACATGCATGTAACCTATTATGAATAAAGAAAAATATTTTTAAAAATAATAAGATATTGGGACCAGCAGTTGGCATAATGGCTATGTCACTGGACTCCCATGTAGTCGACCACAGTTCGAGTCCTGGACCCGGTGGCTTAAACTCATGCCGGGCGCGTGTGCATGCATGCCCAAGATCCTGAGAGGAGAAGGGATTGTGGTGTGGCCATCCCCCCTGGGGGGTGATTTCTCACTTTCTGTCTCTTTCTGTCTTTCTGGCAAGCGCACACGCCCTATAGCAAAACCCTCTCCAAAAAGAGAAAAGAAATAAGATATTTAGAACATAAGGCAATAAAATCAACTATGTCATTTTGCAGTTTTCAATGTCTACTCACAATAAATTTCTATTTAATATCTGGAATAATCCTATAGAGTAGGCAAGCTCTATTTTATATGAAGAAAGTGAGGCTCAGAAGAGTTTAGATACATGTTCCATGAAACATAGCCAGAAGGTGCTAGAAGGCAGCTAGCTGACCCTGGGCAGAGTGGTTTAGTGTATACACTTTGATGCCTAGACATTTGTGGAGAAAGTGAAAATTTAGCCAGAACTGAGGGTATTAGAGGTACTGAGAGTTATAATTGAAAAATGGATGAGCTATGTGTTTGGAATAATTATAAAAATGTCCCCCAAGTTTCCTATCCCCTGGATATTCAACCTAACACTGATCTTAGTGTGCTATGAAACAACTTTGCAGATGGATTTAAGGTTACTAATAACCAAGCTTACAATAGGGAGAGTAGACTAGATTATCCAGATGGGCCCAATTTAATCCCCTGAGCTTTTAAGAGGAGACTGCAGAGAGATTCAGCAGAGGAAATAGGCAGAAGAGAAGGTGGAGAAATTCAGAAGACTAGATCTGCTATTGTTGGCTGTACAGATGAAAAAAGAGGGCCATGAGACGGGAAGGTATCAGCCCCTAAAAGCTGAGGTCTAACACTGGATGGCAGCTGGCAAGGGAATGGGGGCTTAAGGTTTACAACTTATGAAACTATTCTGCCAACAGTCTGAAGGAGCTTGGGAGTGAATTTCTCCCCAGAAGCTTCTGTGAAGGAACACAGCCTCACCAACACCTTGCTTTTAGCTCTGTGAGACCCTAAGCAGAGAGGCAGCTGAAACACACTGAGCCACTGTACCAGGTCTTCTGACCTCCCGAACTCTGAGACAACAAATGGGTGTCATTTGAAGCTGCTAGATTTTTGATAATTCATTATGGCAGCAACAGAAAACCAACACAACTAAAATCCTGCTATTAATCTCTAGATTGTTTCAATGATCATGTTAATAGTTTAGGGCCTATCACCTCTTTTTCTTCCCAGGAGCTTTTACTGGTGGTGTATATGGACAAGAGTTGATAGACACATGAAATAGGACATACTACTTAAATTACCTGGGTGATTATCAACGACCTGAAAAGCAGTGTTCTTGGCAACCTCATACAAGAAAAGGTTTAGGCCTAAGGCCAAATTAGAGCCTCCCATGTCTTTATTACCTGAATCCAAGATGGCTGGGCCCACAGCTCTTCAAATGCCAGGGATAGAAGCCGAGGTCTTGCCCAAGTACGCTGCCAATGAGAAGGTCACTAGCCTCAAGAGCAGGAGGGGCATAAGGCCTTCAGAGTATAGGAATATAGCTAAGAGCTAAGAGGGCTGTGTAGGAATACCAGAAAGAGGGCCCAGCAAATTGATAGGCTCTACCAATCAGGCTAAGCATTCCTCTTCTACTTACAGATGAGTTGGAGGAAGGATAGAAGTTTCTTCTAAGAACAGGACTATAATAAGAAGAGTCTTAGCAAGGAGACTTAGAACACTATCATTTTGCATAGTGAGTATTCTTTTGATGGGCTGTGGGTGGGGAAGAGAATGTGGAAAACTGTGAATAAGTGCTATTTGGAATACTGTCTGAATCTGGAAGCATATGTTCTTTTAAAACACTAAATCTCAGGTGCTTTTGAGATAATTGTGATGACAGAAACAATCACTGAATATAAGAAAAGGAATAAAGAATTAGATCTTTCTCTGCAACTCATAGCATTTGATTCTCACATGAGTTCAAATTCCTGACTAATATAAAAATGGATCATTTAAGAAGAGTCCTTTAGGATTATAACAGTATTCACTACTTTTTGACTCATGAATAGGACTGAGGGGAAATAATGTTGCATGGTCTGAAGATGGAATCATCAAAAGAATGAGTTAATGGTTATTCTAGGCAGTTTGAAGAGTTATCAAGAACATGAAGGTTTACCAGCTAGGGTTGGGAGTAAAAGGAGAGGGATAGTGGAGAGGACCTTGACTTTTAGAAGTAAGTTTTAGGACAAAACTTCAAAGGAGTCGGGGCATGTGGTATTATCTCATAAGTAAGTGGTGTTCCAGCATATCTATCTACAACTACTTACAGTGTTCTTTGTCCTGATATTTGTCCCAAATTTGAGAATATAGTACAATGGCTGCATCTTAAGAGTATACTTGCATTCATTCTCTAAATCTTACATTTCCCTACAGAGAGGGGGATGTCTCTTGGTCCTTACATCTCCCTTCTTTGTACCGCTTAGATATCCAAGTTCAGATGTTGAGTGCTATGAGGGTTAATTTTGTGTCAGCTGGCCTGGGCCATGGTGCCAGAAACAAATTTTGTCAAATATTTTGTATGCTTCTGTGGGGTATTTTGGATAAGATGAATATTTAAAGCAGAAGACTTTGAGTAAAGAAGATAGGCCTCCCTAATGTGTGTGGGCTTCATCCAGTCTATTGAAGGCCTGGAGAAGAAAGATGGACACTCCTTCCTCCCTCACTCCCCAGAGGTAATTCTGATGGCCTTTGGATATGAACTCTTGTCTGGGTCTCCAGCCTCCCAACCCACCCTGCAGATTTTGGTTGCCAGCCTCTGTAATCACGTGAGTCATTTCCTCAAAATGAATCTCCTATTATACATACATACATCCTGTTGCTTCTGTTTCTCTGGAAAAGCGTGAGAAATAAGCAGTTATATAAATGAATCTAGAGCTGGATGAAAGACAGAGATAGAGGAAGATGATGCAAAAGAGGTGTGCAAAAAAAGAGAGGTTGATGATGCAAAAAAGATATGCAAACAAACTTGCCCAATATTAAGGGTTTCAGAAAGCACATTAGTATATAATTATTATGGGTTGTATGTGTTTGGCATTGTACAAAATGAAATGAAAACATGAGTTCAATCAAGGAGGTCTTTGTAATCTGAAAATGTAATATTTTACTGTCATGCTCACCCATGTTTTAAGTTTATAACCCTTTTCAAAAACATACACTATGGGAAACAGCAAATATGGTAGTAACAAGAAAGGCTGCTGTTGGTATTGCTTCTGCCATTCCAAGATGGTCTTCATAATGAATAGTCCAGACACAGAAAGGAAGAATACGGTGGAGTGGTTTCTCCAAAATGCCTCAGAAGCTGTGCACTATAATTCCAGTGCCCAAACCCTCTCCTCTTAATCACACACCCTGTCAACCTCTTAAATAGGAAAGAGATGACAAACACATGAGACCAGTGGTTTGCCAAAGTCTTTATCCTGTCAAAAACTTGAGGGTATAAGTAACATGGAAAAAACCTGTTCTACAATATACCACCCACATCTACCACAAGATCTGAAATGTGAGATTTTTTTCTGGATGTTTCATTTTGGGGAGAGGGGCTTGCCTAAATTGAAGAGTGATGAGAAAATTGTAGGCTGACTATAATGAAGTAAGAGTTTCCACTAATCCCCACATAAATGGATAGTCAGGGGTTAGGTAGAGTACATGCATTTTTTTAAAAATTCAGTGTAAAAATAAATGTTCAGCTGATATAGAAGAATTCCGATATAATTTGTGGGATATTATGATAGAACTACTATTACAAGTCAGAATTTTTTTTTAAAAGTCATTGCCTTTGTTCCTTTGAAATGAGTGACACTGGTTAGCAAGATTATTCAATTTAAAATAATTAGGCTTCTGATTCCTGTAATTTAGGTCTTAATCTGTTACAGTAAATTATCTAAATTGATAAATATATATATAAATTGTGTCATGTTGGTAAGACCAAACATTCTTAGACATTATATTAAAAGATTATGTGTATTTCCTAATAAGGAAAAAAGAAGTACATTTATAATATACTTTAACAAAAGATAAATAAGGTATTTTCATAATTATTTTTATCATAGGATATTGTTTATATCACACATAATTTTTCTAACTCTTTATATGGCCAAATTTTCTTTTTGTCAAAGAAATATTAATACTATCTAATATACTACTAAATAGCTATAGTATTTGGGGTACACAGATATTTTTATCTGTCGTGACAGTATTCCTCACAATATAACCTTAAAGTATTACTAAATCCATCTTTGACTGTAGGGAATTCATCTGGTTCCATTATTTAGCTAAGTAGACTTTTATAGCCATTAAAAGCAAAGCACTAATTTCTTCCACTGAACTTGAACATAAGACATTGTTTAATACATTTAATTACAACCTAATTGAGTCCTGGGACAGTGCTGGCCCACTGATGGACTTCAAATGTTATTATTAATTTAATAATCACTTTTATTGAGTACTTATGTTTTGTTCTGTGCCAGACACTGAATTAGATATTGTACATGCATTATCGTGTTTAATCTTCTAAATAACCATGTGAAGAAAATAATATTTGTGTCCCAACTTTACATATTAGCAAAAGTTCAGAAAGTTTACATAATTTGCCAAAGATCACAGAGTTTATAAGACTCATACCTGGGGGTACCAGCAGTTAGCATAATGGCTAAGTCGCTGGATTCCCATGCAGTCAACCACGATTCGAGTCCTGGACTGAGTGGCTTAAACTCACACCAGGAGCATGTGTGTACGTACCCAAGATCCCAAGAAGAGAATGGAGGAGAAGGGATTGCAGCATGGCCACCTCCCAGGGGGTGATTCTCGCTTTCTGTCTCTCTGTCTCTTTCTGTCTTTCTGGTGAGTACACGCGCCCTATAGCAAAAAGCTCCCCATTAAAAAAGAAAAAGAAAGAAACAAACAAACAAACAAACATACCTGGGTACTATGTAAAGTCAAAATATAATATATTGAAATAGAGAAGTTTCCTATTCCAAACCTGAAAATCCTGGAGCATAATTTTCCTATATGATAAAATCTACCCTTTATAGCAACTCAATCTCTAACAATTTGTTCTTGGTCATTCCCTGTGGTGTTCTTCATTGTTCTTTATAGCTCAAGGGTGAAAGAGGGCCCGTATATCCCTACAGGTATGCATGTGGGTATGTAACAGGTATTGGCTCAACCGAACATCTATCTATCTATAAATAAATATCTGCTATTTCTTTTTTTCTTTTTTTTTTTTTTTTTTTTTTTGGAGAGGTTTTCGCTATAGGGCACGTGCGCTCGCCAGACAGACAGAGAGAGACAGAGAGACAGAAAGCGAGAAATCACCCCCCAGGGGGGATGGTCACACCGCAATCCCTTCTCCTCCATTCTCCTCTCGGGATCTTGAGCATGCACACACACGCGCCCGGCGTGAGTTTTTAAGCCACCGGGTCCGGGACGCAAACCGCGGTCGACTACGTGAGAGTCCAGCGACATAGCCATTACACTAACTGCTGGTTCCCTAAATATCTGCTATTTCTTAATCACCACGCTGTGTCAGTCACTGTATTAGGATGAGGAAGACAACAGACATGGATATAATGGATGAGACACATATTAGATGAATAAACCACAAGTAATCAATATAGTATTAATAAGTACTTTAAGAAGGAAAGAAATCTGGTTTCTACGGGAAAAAAAATTACCAGTACTTGGTTCTTCTATTTTAGGGGGCCAGGGAAAACCTCTAGAAGGAGGAGGTATTTGAACTGAGGGTATAATAGGCATATCCCAAAAGAAGGATACATGCCAAGACCCTGTAGCACTCATTCATTCAGCAAAATCTGTGGGGACTTGGCTGTGTGCAAAGGCAAGTCCCCCCTGTGTGCTGGGTACAAGGACTACATCAATGAACAAATCACAGATGGCCCTCCCACCAAAATAACTCTAGGAAAAAAATCTATAGAAGTAAGTCAGTGAGTAGGCCGGCAGGTAGCATGATGGTTAAGGGTGCTGGACTCCCACATGAGTGCCCACGGTTCAAATCCTCAACCTGGAAACTTGCTTTCTCCCTTTTCCTCTTTCTCTCTCTCTCTCTATATATATATCCATCTCTGGTCAAATTGAAAAACAAGAAAATAAATAAATAAAGTTAAAAAAACTAATTCTTAAAAAAAAAAGAAAGAAGTCAGTGAATGCAAATACCTATGTTAGTAATATGTTTAGTTTTTTTCTTTGTGTTTTTTTTTTCCTGGTCAATTAAGAAGAGCATTTGAGATATATTCAGCCCACAAACTACAGTGTTGGACTAGCTAAGCCTAGTGCTATGCAATATCATTTAGTTATAAATTTTTTTTAAAAAAACAGTATTTCACATATTGTACTCATTCAGTTCAGAAGTTAAGAAAAATAAACTCTCAGATTTCCAAGAACTAACCCTACCGTGGGTCTTGGTATAGTGAACACTCACACACGGACTTCCTACAGGTGGTGCTATGCATCTAGATTACTTTAGGTTGACTGAAGTGGTAGATTCAGTTTGAACCACAAACACAAAGACATATTAGCAAATTGTCTCTGTCAGCCTAAATACTAGCCATTGGTGGTAACTTTTCACATGCACAAGGGTGTGTGCTGGGTTGGGTGATGGTAGTCTTGTAATTGATGTCATATTTATAAAAGCTCAGTTATCTATTCATTTGTCCTGTAACTTCATCATTACAGACAACATTTGTTAGATGTCTATTAAGTGCTTAGTCTCCAAACACCGTAACACCTGTTTTCATAATTTTGTTGTTAAAGGAGAAAAATCCCTGCTTATGATGATCATACTCTGGGATGATCATCATAAGCAGTATATGGGAAGGGGCAATTAAAGTACACATTTGTTTTGGTTCCAAAAAAAATGAAACCCATGCACAGTTTTTTATAATACACATTTTCTCTGAACCTTTTGAAGACCCTCCCCCTCATATAGCACCAAGAGTTCACCTTCTCTCTAGAGATTAAATGTCAACTATATGTTTCAAACAAGCCAACTCTGGCCTTTCTGTTAGTTGAGGCGACAATTGTTACTCAACTGTTCTTGGGTATTTTTGACATAAACAATTAAACCAACTGGATAACGGGCAACGACCAAACAAACAAAAACCCACTCTAGAGACAAAAAAACAAAGAACTATTAGGCAGTTATCTCCATCCTTAATAAAACACTACCCCGATTCTCTAAACTGGGCTCTAAAAAGAGACTGCTCCCAGGGTCTCCAGGCCCCAACACTGACTAAGAAATTGCCCTCCCTCCCCTACCTTAAGCCTTGGGTATTTCTCCCCAATTCCTACTGCCGCCACCACACCAAATCAAGGAATACTGCCTCTTTTTAACAGGGGTAGCCCAAACCCTCTTGTTAATGTTCAGCAGAGACCAAATCAGGGCACCTAAGAAAGTACTAAGGATTTTAAACAATTAAGAGAAAGAGGTTGAGACAGAAACATGCAACCAGTTCTTTCTGGCTCTCAAAATAAGGCTTGTTCTCCTTGGTTCAGGACCCATCTCATCCAGTCCTGATCTTTCTCCTTGTGATGCCATCTTGGTACCTGCCATCCCAGCTAGAGTGCATTCCAAAAGAGCAGACTGTAGGAGAGGCTAGTCCCTCTCCTTCCAGCCATGTCTGATACTCCAGTGTCCAGGTCAAGGTAAGCCTCTTCCTTGGGGACTAAAAACCTGGGATGACCACCTTCTTCAGAGAATATGCTGCTCCCTAACCACAGGTAAGGCTTTATCCTAAGACCTAAACAGAACAACCACATAGTAATATACTCTGATGATGTTCATACTAGGAGTTACTAGTAGTTCTGGTGAAGAATAGCATAAAGATCATTTCACAAAAGATCTCTGAGATTAGAGAAGAGGAAGACTGGTAGGCACTGTCCATTTTCAGAGTAAAGTAGCAAAGCTAGCTAGTGTTAAGGGAATGCTCTGGGCAATGAGAAGCCAATTCTTTGGAGCTGTTACTCTTCAGATGGGGTGAGATGGGGCTGAAGGAGACATCTCAGGCCCCATCATCGTACAGTCTAGGTAAGTAAACTTTAAATTTCAGATACTGGTAGAAAATCCACAGGACTCTTGACAGCTCTCGGAGTCAGTGATGTTGGCCAATATGAGCACATTCTACCCAACTTGCTACCTCCTTAGTCATCATCACCTAATCTGAAAAATTTGAGTAGTATTGACTTTAAAGTGCATATTTGGGCACAGCTCAATAGTATAGCCCAGAAAATAAACTCTGTAGGAAAAAGTAGAGGTAAATGACTCCGTAGATGCATGAGGGCACACATCTTGGCCTCCTCAGAGGCCAAATTTCCATGCCACCAAGAAGAAACGAGGGAAACTGGAGAAGGGCCCCAAATTCATTCTTTATTCTACCATCTCCTTCTCCCAACAATTCACCCAGTTCTCTGTCCACAGTGCCTTAGTAAAGACAACTGACAACAACTTTCAAAATTCTTAGCCTCCAATAACCATTCTTGTCAACAGGCTGCATAGCTGCCATGGCAACTCCATAGAGCAAGTGTCCTAAAACACTTCTGATGCTTTCCATAGATGGGATGGGCTTGCAAGAAAACAACTCAAAACTCTTTGCATGCAGTTATGTGCATGCATTTCTGTGGAGCATATTTATATGAAACAACTCCCATTTTAAAGAAGATCATTCCCACCAACTCTTTCTACTTCAAGCAGAAGATACTCTGATAGGAGACATTACTGGGTGTCCTGAAATACTAAACAAGCCAACTAAACATTAATATCTTAAGAGGAATCATAAAGTCAAACCACACTGCATAAGGATCACTGCATGATATTTCAGTAGATAACTAATAATAACAGAATCCAAGCGATTCTGGAAGACAGCAAAAGAGATCATGATTTGTACTATTTCCATTCTGTTCTGCAGCTATCCAGTCAAAACATCTGAAGTCATTCTGCAAATCTAACATATAAAAGGCCTCTTTTCTCCTTGATGTGGGTCTGTGCAAAATTCATGATCTAAATGCCAGAGAGAATAACTATATTAGCAACTTAGTTCCTAAGCCACAGAAAAGGAAGAAGTTCTCTGATCTTGACCAATTCCACACGTGAAATATGTATCATCTAGCTAAACTCTGAAGCCTAAATAGCTTTCCCCACTCTCTTTTGAATACAAAGTGGAAAATGTCAGACAGATCTTCATCAAAAATAGAAACTTCCTTTGTGGTTCTTCACGTAAGTCAAATGAGCTCAGTATTTTGGGGATTATCAATAATAAGCATTTAATTTGTATACACATTTTTAGCATTATCAGAATATTCAGAAAACTAGAAATCTCTATGTTCTCATAAAAAATTAACTAATGAAGTATTCTAGAAGGTACACAAAAGGCATTAATAAGGCAATAAAGGTAAGAATTTTTTAACAGTATATATAAAAGTATTATTTTATTATCATTATTACATATTAGTATGATTTAAGAGCAAGACTAATTTCCCTGATTATTTATTGACTTAAATTTAAGTTTTTAAAATTTTTTTGGAGAGGTTTTTGCTATAGGATGTGTGTGCTCGCCAGACAGACAGAGAGAGACATAGAAACAGAAAGCGAGAAATCACCCCCCAGGGGGGATGGTCACGCCGCAATCCCTTCTCCTCCATTCTCCTCTCGGGATCTTGGGCACACACGCACACGTGCCTGGCGTGAGTTTTAAGCCACCGGGTCCGGGACGCGAACCGCGGTCGATTACGTGGGAGTCCAGCGACATAGCCATTACGCTAACTGCTGGTTCCCTTGACTTAAATTTAAGTGAACACTAATTGATAAAAGAGAACTTTAACAATGTCTCCAAGGAGAATTCAAATAATATTTTTTTTCCCAGGTCTCAATCCTAAAGTAGCTGGAAACAGCCTGGAAGAGAGTATGATTACTAAGGCTACTTTCTCGTTATAGATCTACCTTCCAACTACCAACTAGCTAAATTTCTTCTTGACTTAAAAAGAAAAACAACTGCAAAGTGCAAAGCCTGAGATGTTATCATTGCAAGGAATGTGTGTGTTAGGGGGTAAGAAAAATAAAGATAATCATTTAGTTAAGAACAGTTAAGAAAAAAAAATCTTTGCTCAGAACTAGTTAACTCCTAAGTATTTTCAAAGGGCCCAGTCGATCACCACTCAGGCAACACTTCCCAATTCTTCCCTGCCAGAATTCATCCCCACTTGGTACCTTGTAAATCTTGTTTATATCCATGCTCCTTCTTGTCTTGACAGCTGCCATACAAAGGGAGAAGTTGGAGAGAGAAGAAGCAATAGGTTGCAGGAATCTGGAGCTACCCCTTCTTGTATTTAAAAATATAAGAAACAGGTCAGCCAAGTGGCATGGTGATTAAGGCAGCTGGATCCCACATAGCAGACGGCACAGTTTGAGTCTTGGACCCAGCGACTTGAAAGACACACCAGGCACGTGTATGTGTGCCCAAAATCCTGAGAGGAGAATATAGGAGAAGAGATTGTGGTGTTGTCATCCCCCCTAAGAATGCTTTCTCTCTCTCTCTCTCTCTCTCTCTCTCTCTCTCTCTCTCTCTCTCTCTTCCTTCCCTTTCCTTCCCTCCAGTGAGTGTACACACCCTGCATAAATAAATAAAATTTAAAAAGAAGGAATTGTCCCTTGTATTAATTCTGTGCTGGATCTCTTCCTGTTTGTGTGGCATGACTTCGGCATTTGAGGGAAGCTGGTGACTGATGCTCCAGCCCGTCACAGAGGCTTCAAGCAGTACATGATCCTGCTGTACTCAGACGTGCTCCAGTTCCAGCTCCTTAAATCCTCTTTACATTCCCTTTTTAGTGAGTATCTTCAGTGCCCATTCCCTCTGAATTGCCGCATCTCAGAAGGAAAAAGCAGGAGTGTAATTATAATGAATAACTCTTAAACTGTTTTATCATAAAAAAAAAAATCTCATATTTTTAAGTTTAAAAATTCCTCCAGGGCCAGACCCATGGCCTGGTGGTAAGGAAGCTGAATTCTATATGACTAGATGTGATAATGATGCCAGCCCCATTGGCTTGAAGAACACATCAAACGCATTGATGTGCATGTCCAAAATCTCAGCAGGGTGAAGAAATGGAGGAGAAAGGATTGTGGCATCATCATGCTCCTTCTCCCTTTCTTTCTTTCTATCTCTGCGGTGAGTACATGTCCCCATAACAATAAAATAATAATAATAGTAATGATAATAATAGGAGCCGGCATGTGGCGTAGTGGTTAACGGTGCTGGACTTCCACATGGCTGACCATGGTTTGAGTCCTGGACCTGGCGGCTTGCCTTCTCACTCACTCTCTCTCTCTCTCTCTCTCTCTCCCTCCCTCCCTCCCTCCCTCTCTGGTCAAAATAAAATAAATAAATAAAGTTAAATAATTATCTATAATAATAATAAATTCACCAAAATTTACAAAAGTTCCAGGAACTTTACAGAGCTTTGTAAGTAGAAAAGTGGGGCTGCACTTGTCTGCTCTTGGGCATTTTGGTAGGTGAAATGAACTTGGGTCTCAGAGCTGTCCTGGTTTGTACATAAACTTGAGCAAGTCCATTTGCCTCCCTGAGTCTTGGTTTTCTCCTCTGTAAAAATTCACACAGTAGAAAAAAATTGTCCCTAGGGTTCTTTTCAGCTCTGAAGTTCTATGACATAATTATTATATGGGGGGTACATATCAACACTTAGCAGAAATTAGAAATGTCAAGGAAAAGGCCTCTTCTTGAAACATTTTAAAACTTGGAACTCTAATGTATAATAATCTTAAAGGCTTAAAATCCTGCCAACACTCCCACGTTTAGGTCTTTGTCATCCAAGGATGGAAGAACTGGAAGACATTTGAGCAAGTCCCAGTTTACAATGTTGTGCCCAGGAGGGTTTTTATTTTGCTTCGTCTTTTTTACTGATGTGAATTTTGAGGAAAATTGGGTCCAATTGTTTCTGAGTCATTTTGAAACTCAACAAAATCAATTTAGTTCCAGTTATTTTACTGTCTAATCCCAAACCCTGTAAGCTCATTTCTCTTGCAGTAAGTCATTCCTTTAGCAGTGATGAGATACCACCATGTCAGAGGCCTAGATCAGGTTTAGACATGGAACCCATGGCATTTGAAAGACTTTGGTTTTCCCCAAACTTTCTCTCTCTTGACTCAGAGCACTTGCCAGGCTGATTCTGGGAACATGACTGTCCCAGGGCCCACCTATTAAGTCCATTTTAAGAACATTTAACCCATGATGCCATTTCTTCTCCACGGATACTCTTGTACTGAGTTTCCATGAGGACACGAAGCTATTCCTGAAAATTCCCAGGCCAATATACTATCATTTTCTGGCTTCCCTGAAGTCCCATAGATGTGGTAGAACTAGCAGCACCTGGCAGACACGTTCGTCCTGAGTTCCTACAGAGGCGACATTGTAAGCTAGCTTTTCTCAGAGCAGAGATATTACCTGTCTGGTTCCCACAGGCTCTCTAGTGTCAAGGTGCAGCTAGGCACACAGGTAGTACACAAAAATATTTGCAGAATAAATCTCCTCTACCATGAAATAATACCTGCTGAAATGAATGACTAAAACTTATGAAAAGAATAAAATCATGATCTCAAACCTTTCAATAACTATAGTTGTATAGCAACTGTCACTGTTTTATCAACAATGAGTTATTTCTACAACTGGCTTAATTAGTCTGATCAGTGAAAGTCACTTTGACTACTTCTCTCCATTGAAGTTTTACTGGTTGCTTTAGTGTATCAACATAAACTAAATCACATTTTTTTTTTAAGTAATGTTGCTTTATTTTTTTCCCCTCAGTCAATAGTTTCTGCCTTTAGTTAGCACTCACTTTTTCTGCAAACAGTAGCTTATGGACTAGACCCTGCTCTAAGCCCTGGGAAAATAGCAAGAGACAATATAGAACAATATAGACACGGGATCTGCCCTCAAGAAACCCACATTTGACTATAAGGAGATGAATACTAAACAGTTTTATAAGTATTGTTGACAAGAAACGTAAGGGTGGCTGGTGGCGGCTGGTGGAGGTGGGTAGACATTGTGGGTTGGATGGCTAGGGTGGGCCTCCTCGAGCTGTGGCTTGTAAGACAAGCAAACAGCTCACACAGAGATCTGGGAAAATGGCATCCCAGCCAGAAGGAGCAACAAAGGCTGAGCATAAGGCAGAAAAACTCCAAGGATTGAAGAAATGAAAAATAAGACCTGTGCAGAAGACAGATAATGCAGGAGGTTGAGAGGGAGCGGGAGCAGGACTGAACCTCACAGCGTCTCCCAGGCCAGGATGAAGTGCACACTGCAGGAGGAGAAGCTGCAGATGACTTGACACAACTTTTTCTAAAAGACCTCTCTGGGTGCCCTGAGGGACAGGTTGCAGGTGGGTACGAGTAGCCCCTGTTCAGGTGTGACATGAGAGGTCACAACCCCAGGCAGCGGCAGTGAGGATGATGCAGAGAGTGAGAGACAGATCTTGCAGGGAAAGGTAATGGGACTTGCTGGCTGATTGACTGTAGGGGAGAGAGAAAGAACGGGAGTGAAGCCTTATTGAAATTAATGAGATCTACTAATTAGGATAGCATTTTACCATAAACAAATTATTAAGCACTTTTCCTGCTAGTATCACTGTCCTGCCTTTAGGAATAAGGCTTAAAGATCATTAAAAAGGAGTCTGACAGGAGTCAGGGGACCTATAATAATTTCTAACCATGGGGAAGGGAACTGCAGAAGTCAAACTATAATAATATGTCACATTTACAAAGGACGTTGCTGTTTACAAAGTGCTTTTATATCCATGGTCTCCCTCACACTTTTATTTTTCTTCAATTTATATGACATTTCCATAGAATGGGGTGGATTAGTAGGCTGGTACATTCACATAACAAAACCTGAATTCTGATGAAGAGTTTGTTGACACTCTTCTGCTTATTATATATTGTTTTTATTTTTTTTCCCCTAAAATCTTGCCAGACAACAAGAACTCCCCTCCTAACAGAAATAATTTCAGTAATTCAAAAGAAACATCTTTCATTGTCTTTTTGTTGCAGTGCTATCCAGAGATCACCCTGACCAGACTTACAAAAATAAGATTCAATTGGATTTTTAAGAATTTCAGCATTATGAAAGCTTTGAAATGATTATGCTTTTCTCTGAATGAAAAGGAAATTCAGATTGTTATGCATGAATTAATTAGGGCCATAACCTCCCAGGCCTGCACACAGATCAAAGCAGGTTTCTGCCCCAAAGCAGGCAGAGGGTGAGAGCTGTATCCGAACAAGGGCTGTGATCTTTCCAAGTAAATGGCCATGACTCTGTAGCAGACAGAGAGAGCACTAGCCACAGGGCCCCGGAGTCTTGGAAAAAGGTACTGGTAGATGTTGCTCCCTCAGAAAGGGAGCCAGATAATGCCTGCCCCATGTACAGTGACTTCGCGGGGGGGGGGGGGGGGGGGGGGCAGCACGGCTGGGAATCACAGGGAAGTAGAGGCCGTCAGAATACACCTCCCAGACTCCTTCTCATGAACCATCTCAGAGTGAAGTGGAAAGGGCAGTGACTTTGCAGAACAACATCCAGGATCAAGTGCTGGGTCCATGATGAGAATTCAGCCTCTTCTATGAGATGTGACATGGAGACCATCTACCACTTACAGAGCTAATGAAGGATCAACCCACTAGGCTCCCTGCAAAATGGATATGTGAATGATTGGTGTGAGCATCACTAAATGTATCAAAGGTACTCTTTACTAGATAAGAAAAATAAGCCAAAAAAATTATACACTGCTGGTGGAAATGTAAATTAATGCCGTCACTATAGAAAACAGTAGGAAGGTTCTTCAACAAATTAAAGAGAGGACTCCCATGTGATCCAGCAATTCCTGTCCTGAGTATATATCTGAAGCAAATGAAATTAATATCTAAGAGACATATTTTGACTCTCCTGTTTATTCCAGTGTTATTCACAATAGCCAATATAGAGATTGACCTAAGTGTCCATTTACAGATGAATGGATTAAGAAAATGTGATACATCTATAAAGAGAGAGTGAGAGAGAGATAAGGAAATACTATTCAGCCATTTAAAAAAAAAAGAATAAAATCCTGTCATTGGAGGCAATATGGGTGAACCTAGAAGACATCATGTTAAGAGATTAGCCAGACAGAGAAAGATAAATACTGTATGATCTCACTCATTAGTGGAATCTAAAGAAGTCGATCTCATAGAAACAGAATAGAATGGTGGTTACCAGAGACTGAATATGGGGTGAGACTAGAGAGAGAAAGTCAATGGATACAAAGTTATAGTAATTTAGGATAAAAAAGTTCTAGTGTTCTATTGTACAAGAGGGTGACTACGGTTAGTATATATGTATATATTTTAAAAGAGATTTCTGCTATAGGATACATGCACTCACCAGAGAGACAGACAGAGACAGAGAGACAGAGAGCAAGAAATCGCCCCTCAGGGGGATAGCCACACCACAATCCCTTGTTTTCGAGTCTCCTCTCAGGATTTGGGGAAAACACACAAACACACAAACACACACACACACACACCCCCCACTGGCATGAGTTTTTAAGCCATTAAGACTGGGACTCGAACAGCTGTTGACTATGTAGGAGTCTGGTGATATAACCATCATGCCATCTGCTGGTCCCAGTGACCTGTATATTTTTAAATAACTAGAAGAGAGGATTTTGAATGTCCTCATTACAATGAAATGACAAATATATGAAGTAATAGATATGCCGATTTCCCTGACTTGATTCTTACCCAGTCTATACATGTATATCACAGTGTGCCCCATAAAAATATGCAATTATTATGGAGCAATTAAAAACAAAATTTTTAAATATCCTCATTGATCCCTCTACAAGTCAATTCCATAACCATTTACTAAGACAGGGTCATACACACAATGAAGATAAAGAAGACGATCCCTGCCCTTACCTTTCTCTCTGTCTCTGGAGTTATATACCTAGCTATAATTCAAAATGGACTGTGATAAATATGCAGCAGAAACACAGATAAAGATCTGTGGGAGCACAGAATCTGAGGGGCAAGCTTTCACGCCGCCTGAGAATTTAAGAAGGCCTCATGGTGGAGGTAGCATTGAAGAGTGGGAGGGGTTTCAGTAGATAGAATTACTTCAGGAAAGGCACAAGAGAAGAAATAGTGAGATCCTTTGAGGAAGAGAGGCTAAGATAGGGGAAGTTAGGCAGAGGAAGATGGGTTTGAATTTAACCAAAAAGGGAACTGGATTAAGTTAGAGAGCTAAAACTAGATACAACTTATCTTTCAGTAGAAATGCAGGTGGAAAGTCCTGATTCAAAAACAATATTTTTTAAAAAATGTCTTCCATGGGGCCAGCAGTTGGCATAGTGGCTATGTTGCTGAACTCCCATGTAGTCAACCACGGTTCAAGTCCTAGACCTGGTGGCTTAAACTCACACAGGGCACATGTGAGTGTGTGCCCAAGATCCCGAGAGGAAAATGGAGGAGAAGGGATTGCGGCATGGCCATCCCTCCCGGGCTGTGAGTTCTCACTTTCTGTCTCTCTCTGTCTTTCTGGCAAGCGCACACACCCTATAGCAAAAATTTCTAAAAAAAAAAAAAAAAATCTTCCACCTGCATTAAGTCAGCCAAGTAACAAATCCCACTACTGAGTTCCACTGATGGCTGCAAGGAATTCATGTGGCACCCGGAATCACCCGAAGCTAGAGCCTGGGCTGAAGATTGCATCAATCTGGGTGCAGAGGGAGCTGAACTCTTGTTTTGCAAGAAGGGGGTAGATGGCAGAGTGTCTGCTCTGTCGTAAGTGGTATTTTTACAGACTGAAAAATCATTCCCTTCTCATCACCCCTGGAATACTTTAGAAATTATGCTAAGTGAAATATGAATGCTTCGTGCTCAAAATTGTGAGATGGTTTAAAAAGACCTGAAACCCCCAAGGTCAACCATTCCACCTGCTCCCTCTTGTGAATGAAAAGCATAAGAAGAAAGAGAGGAGAAAAGAAGAAGAGAGAGAGAGGAAGGAAAGAGAAAGAAACAGGGGGAGAGAGAATGAGAATGCACTAGAAGAAAGAACTGCATTTGGTGACAAAAAATGAAGGAGAAATAAAAAATAAAGAGCCCACTTTGCAAGCTAAGTGACATATGTGATTGAATGTATAAAAGAAATTGAAATAAAAATAAAAATAAGTTTAAAAAATAAAGAGAGGCAGTCTCTAGATATTAATAAGAGAGAACAAAAACAGGAAATAGACAAAAATGATAAATGAGAAGAAAAAAGAGAACAGAGAAGGGAGATTAGGGAATGAATAAGTATTGAGCATCTGTAGGTATCTCTTCAAATGTTCACAGGAAGTAGTAATAGAAGCGAGAAGAAATGGGGTGGGGGGGAGATGTGGATTCTAGAACACTAGAGATACAGAGTGTCTGCTTGAAACTCCACAGGTTACCTGCCTTTTTGTGTGATTTTTTTGTTTTTTGGTTTGTTTTTTGTTTGTTTTTCTTTGTTTGTTTGTTGTTTTTGTTTGTTTGTATGTTTTTGTTTTTGCCATAGGGCATGTGCTAGAGACAGAGAGGAAACGTGAGACATCACCCTGCAGGGAGGATGGCCATGCCGCCATCCCTTCTCCATCCTCCTCTCAGGATTTAGGGCACACATACCCATCATGATTTTTAAGCACCGGGTCTGGGACTCAAACTATGGCTGATTGTGTGGAAGTCCAGCACCTTAACCACCTACTGGCTCCTGCCTGCCTTTTTCATTGTGTTTGGTGAGCACCCAGCAGCCTTGTCTCAGGGCCCTCTGCCTGACCCCTGGACTAGCAGTTCCCCCTCAATCCCAAACCTCAACATTTGGATTCGGTCTCATTTGGCCGAGTCTCAGAAGGGACACAGCACAACCAGCTGTCCGACCACCACTGGACTGGAAAGAGAACATCCACAGAGTCAGGAACGCTCTGGTCTCCCAGGCTGGACGCCAGACAGAGAAGAGCGCGGTGGGCTGCCGCTGCATCATTTCCACCCCTCACACACTTGCAGCATCTGGCACTGTGCTTGAAATGGAGCCATGGGAAATGGACCCCATGCCAATGCTCTCAGAAGGACCCCAGCCATCGGGGTTTTCTGAGGCTTTCTACAAATTAGCAGTAATTTCCTCATAATTCCCATTCAACTATCACAAACCCATTTGACATCTTCAAGACTGGGGACACCCAGAGAGTCTCCTGAGAACCATTTCTGCATCACTTCCTGTGGCCTGAGCAAGCTCTAAATGTGTGGTACTTAATCCTTCTCAGGCTCTGAAAAAAGCTCTAGAAGCTCTCCCAGGGTGGAGCAGGATGTAGAACCTATAAAATTTCACATGCATTTTGAGAACTTGTGGTTTTTTTGTTTGTTTGTTTGTTTGTTTTTGCTATAGGGCATGTGCACTTGCCAGACAGACAGAGAGACAAAAAGCAAGAAATCACCCCCCAGGGGGGATGGCCATGCCACAATCACTCCTCCTCCATTCTCCTCTCGGGATCTTGGGCATGCACGCAAACGCACCCGGCGTGAGTTTAAGCCACTGGGTCCAGGACTCAAACTGCGGTCGAATACGTGGGAGTCCAGCAACATAGCCATTATGCTAACTGCTGGTCCCAAGCTTGTGGTTTTCTTTTGCCCCATATGGGCCCTAGAGAGTCCACTGACTTCAAATTAAGTCTCCTGGGTCTATAACTGTTTTCCAGAAATCTTGATTTCTTATTTCAGACATGCAGGGTATCTTCGGAAAACCCTCAGGATTGCAGCACAAGTAAGTGGCATTGCTGAGTTAGGAGGGATTGAGATTACTACCTCCTTTAAGTAACAACTAACTTGTATTGATAACTTTGCCTTAACAACAACAAAAAAAAGAGTCACAAAAAAAAAAAAAGCATCACTGAGGCTCAAAAAGATAGCAACTTTTCTTTCCTGATCTGTAAAAGAAGGATGAATACTTGTATTATGTATACATATACAGAGAGAGAGATTCTAGAATTTAGAAAGATTTGTAGAATCTACACACACACACGCATACGCACACATACATCCTGGTGTATATATGTTTTGTGTTGTTGTAAAAGTCGTGAATATTTTTCTATGTTTTTCTGTGTTAAAAATAGAAACCAGCTGTCCAACCTCCACTGGACTGGAAAGAGATTGTCCAACTTTTCAGAGGACACTACACACACACACACACATACATACACAATCATATATATATATATATATAATTTTTATATATATATATATATATATATATATATATACACACACACACACATAAATGATAGCATTTGGGGTGTTTACTGGACTGAAAAAATCCTTTAAAGAAAAAAATGTGTGTGTTGATGTAAACACAGTAAATAAATCAGATCCAGGCTATTTTATAATTATTTTAGCTTCTGACTAATCGTCTTCACTTTCTATGGAAAAACACTTCATACTTCAGAACACTTCAGAACAAGACTTTGCTTTCAACATGAAGGTGTTGCTGTCACTGCTTATTTTTACTTCGCTTCATGATCACAGCTCCAATAGTTGTAAAAAAATAAACCTGCTATCATACCTTGCATGTAATTAGTCCTAAATGTGTGGCCTATTTACAATAGCAAGTTGTACATCAGGCACCACAAACACTTCAAGTGCCAGATATTGCCATGCTTTTATGACAGTCGTTAACTGAGCAGCAAATATTTAATGTGACAGTCACATTAACATACAGCTCTGTTGATAAGGAAGCAGGCCTCCCTCCTGCATTGCATGATGCAATGCTCAGCTGTACATTCTGATGATGGTGTTTCTCTGCCCAGTCCAGAAAGCCTTGAGGGAACATGGAGTTCCTGAATCTTCAGTTATACTAGCAAGCGCAGGAGAAACATTTTCATTCAGACACTGATCGAATATCACCTGCTTCTTTTTTTTCATTTATTTAAAAAATTTTTATTTATTCATTCACTTATTTTAATTTAACCAGAGAGAGACACAGAGAGAGAGAGAGAGAAGGAAAGTGAGAAAGCAAACTACCAGGACCAGGACTCGAACCATGGTCAGCCATGTGGGAGTGTCCAGCACCTTAACCACCATGCCACCTGCTGTTCTCCGAATACCACCTGTTTCTAAAAAGTCCATCTCCCACTTAGGTATACTTAATACATGACTCTGGGCCTCTGACATCTAAGTTACAGGACATCTGTTTCAAAACAACTGCAGTGTAAAGAAAAGAAATGCCCTTCTACTCCACGACTTATTTCAAAAGGAGGTGCCAGGACGAGGACAATGGTTTGGTACAAGGAACTGTAACTACATTTTAGATTTAAAATATATTTTCCATCCTCCTGAATGTACCAAAGATCAGCCACATTATTCCTTCAGCCTTTCTTCTTCAAATTCCAAAAATAAGAAATAAATACTCAAGTTCTCAAATGTCCAACTTCAAAAGATGTCCTCACAGTTGGATCCCAAATGTCTTTGTTTAATTTTCTGGTATTCAAGAAAACTGCTTCACCCCCCCACCCCCCTCCCAGAAGCATTGTATTACAAAGCCATAGTTCTCAGGAATATTTATGTTTAAACATAGTTTGTGTAACCCTGGAATTGCCATACCAACCCAGGCATTCTCTTTGGTGCCACTTCTTGGTGGTTTCCAATCTATGGTGAACATTTCCTGGTAGAAACTGCCAAAGTCAGACATCAGGCTTGCACACTGAGGTGCCGAAATTGACCCTACTGGGAGACACTGGTGATGGTTTATGTGAAATGACCCATTTGTAGGCCAAGGAACATGTCATGAATCAACACTAGACAAACAGTATCTCTTTCCACATTATGTGTTCCTGCCCCATATCCCAGCAACACCTCCCTTATCTCATTTTACAGCAGGGGTTGCAAATTCAGAGGTTCACAGTGCTCATGTAATAGCTTTGATGAGTGAAGTGGACCAGATGTAAATAGTTTGGAGTGGCGGGGACTGGGGATAAATGAAAAATAATGAGCAATCTGAAATGGACAGTTGGTTCTTTCACAGAGTAGATGGTTGCCGTGCAGGAGCCCAAGTCCAGAATGGTAGATCTTCCAATTGTTTAACAGGCAGGAAGCCCAGAGTTTATGTGAAACAGCCCAAATTTTAAATATTGGAGACCCATTTATTTATTTTTATTTGCTATACTGATTTAACTTGTTTATGGGCATATTTGGTGCCATGGGCCAACAGTTTGTAAGTGTGGCTCATGGTATTTAAGAACTTGACAACCAGTTCCAGGTACTTGGGAGACTGAGGCAGTAAGACTGAGGCTAGTCTCCCACATAGTGAGACCCTGTCCCTTCCCTAAAAAAGACAGAGAGGAAAAATCTTAACAAATTTAAATAAATAAATGGACAACCATCAGCTGCCCATAGGAGACTAGGTTAAGGTCTTGAAGTCCAAGCCAGCCAGGCCACCACCTTTCACAGACTTTTGTTGTTTTTGTTGCAACCTGAACCATGGCTGATAAATCCCAGTTCTGGTCCTAGAAATCATTCTGAGTCTGGAATTAGTCTCAGAATGTTGGAATCTAAGTTCACGAGTCAGAGTTTTTTGACCATGTTTTACAGAACACATAGTAATAAAAACAATAGCTAATATTTATTGAGCATGGTTCTGCATGCCTTATGTGTACTGACATGATAATAATAATCCATGATAGCCCTTACTTGATGCCAAACACTGATCTACCTGTTTTATAGATATTAACTCATTTTACCCTCAGAACAACCTTATGGGGCAGTTACTATCTTTTTTTAAAAAAAAGTTTATTTATTTTTCCCATGAGCAAGAGAGACAGAGAGACAAGAGACAGCACACCGAGCAAGGTCTGGATCCCGCAATCCACCCCAAGCTTCAACCAGCCTGGGATCAAAGATATGAGTGCTTCTGGGATACTCAGGGACACCTCTGGACACAAACCTTGAACCTTTCCATGTGGGTCAGTCACATCAAACATCATGTGCCACCCCTGTACCAGACCCCTGCGACAGGAATTATTGTTACCATCCATCCTCCCCACTTTGTAATAAGGAAGTTGAGGAACCAGAGGTTAAGAGTCCTTCCAGGATAATACAGTAAAAAGGAGTGAAGCCTAGATTCGAACCCAGTCATTTTTGGTTCATGTTCTCAACCCTGTACCATCCTGCCATTTAGAAAAGGGATTTGATGACCAAAAATAAACAAAACACCCACAGGGGAGACTTATAGGCCTGCGTTACAATTCTAAATTTTCTAATATGTATGTGAGTGCAAGAAATATAAATAAGCATTAGGAAAAGCGGGAACAATTCATTGTCAACCGATAATGGGATGAAGAAAGGAACGGACATTTATTGAGGGCTCTCTATGTGCAAGTGATTTACCTATATTAATATCTCATTTAATCTTCACCCAAACATCATGCAATTTATCCTCTTCCCACTCTGCACCTGGGGATCGCCAATGGAGGTGTGTCTGACAATGGGAATCCATTAAGAAAAACCACAGAAAAGACTCCAGATATGATTTTGACTGGAAACACATCTCTATTTAGAATGAGCAATCTTTTCTGATCATGTCAGTATTTGGTTTTGAACCTATTAATCCCCCTCAGGAAAAGACTGAGATGGAAACAGGGAAGAGTGTATCAGAATCAGGGGGCAGTATGTCTAAGATACACTTGACCTTGTTGCCCCTGGAAGGCAGGTCAGTACAAAAGGAAGGAAAACACAGTCCCTCTCCCCCCAGAAAAAAAAGGGTATAAAATCTAAAGACAGTACACTTTCAGTAAAGAAAGATGCTGCATGCTTTTCTCTGGGTAAGATGTGAAAGTTCAAATGCAAGAATGTTTCCACTTTGCCTGTTCTAAAAGTGTGCTCTACTCCAGCAACTTGGAGTGCTGGGACATCTCATCCTATGCTGCCCCGTTCCATAATGACATCTTAGTTCTCCTAATCCAGCTCCATCCCTACACATTTAAAATACTCATCCACCCATGGTGTTTACACATTTCAAATATTTGTAGTCCATTAAAAAGATATTGAGCACATGGAGAAATAGGTGTCCACATTTGGAAATCATAAATCTATGGCACTGGGGATTACAGGCTCTCTTTATATATTTTTTTTAAAAAGACGAGAATGGTTTTCTTTGATAGTAAACAGAACTCTAACCCTAGCAAGCTGTGCATTCTTTTTAGGGTATCCCTCCCAGAGAGGTTTACCAGTCAAGGAACTCTGGGGTCTTTGTGCTGTCTCCTCCTCTCTCCCCGCTTTATACATAAGATGGCACTAGTTGTGTTCATCACTTCTCTCCTTTGCTATAAGGTGCCAAAGACATCTTCCAGACACAGAGGGAGTGTGTGTTTTCCCGCACCTCTCTGTGGTTTCCCACCTTTGCCTCCCATGGACCCACATGCAAACACGCTTCAAGGTTTAAGCAAACCATGACTGAGCACAGAATACCCAACTGCTCTGTGGGAAGCTTGATCTTGTCACCCCCTGACCCTGCCTAGGCCTAGGCATTCCCTCTGAGAACCTGGAAGGTGGGATTGGGGAACTGAAAAGCTTTCCCTTCAGAGTGTCAACATGTTCACTCTTAAATCCCCTGGAAGAAGCTCCTCTTCCCACTTAGTTCACAGAGGTTCACCCCTCATCCTCCCCCAGTTATGTTCTCCCCACCCCAGGAAAGGACCCGACTCATTCCTACAAATACAGGCATGACTTGCTAAGTTACCCTTCCTGAGATATTTGCCTTAACAGATGTAAGGACCCTGATTTGAGGGAAAGATCCCGTTGTGATCCGGAGAAGAGGTACTATTGAACTGAATGAGGGAGGTTTGGCGAGATTTTAGGAGAATGTGCTTCTTAAGACGTTATGCAATCAGCCTGAAACAAAATGAGATGGTCTTCCCCTGTCCCATAGACAAATCATGCCCCCACTAAAGTGGGTAGTAAAAATTCTCATTTCCTTCTTTCTTCCAAATCCCCACTCCTTTATATACCAATCTCTGCTCCTACTGCTAGGCTAATGAACATATAGACAACACAACCCCAAAATGTGCTGCTGAAAACATCTATGGCCTGCCCCACCCCCTCTGAATAGAGGCTGTTCTGACTATCTTAGTCAATTTCAGTTAATGAACTCCCCTCCTTCTCCATAGAGAAACAGAGAATCCATCAAGACAAGGCCTCTACATATCCCTCTACCCATGCCCGAATGCCCCCATTCCCACCACCGCTGTCATCTGCCACAACCACACCAGTAGCACTGCTCCCAAATGCCACAGGGACAGTGTGACACTCCCTCCAACACGATCCTCCCACAGGCCAATACCTATCCCTTCTTTTCCAGGCATCTCTTCCAATAAGCACTTTCTCTTTATCCTGAATATGTTTTTAATGTGCTCATTTCTGGCTTCTTCTCTTTGGCTTTACAACACTTATTCCACAGATGGTTAGTAAGCAAACCCTCTCTACTGCCTCAGGACGGGCCCCGACCACCTGTTGCTATGGCCGTTGCAATGCTTTCTTTCTTTCTTTTTTTTTTTCCTCACGACAACAGGTTTTATTATTTGTTCTGACAAAGTAAACAAGACACATACTCAAGTACATACAGATGCATACATAAAGGCCCAAGTAAGTCTACAATGTCACAAAAACTGTGACTCCTGGTATTCCTCATAACAATTAATGTTTAGAGACTGGTCAACTTTTATTGAGCAATCCTGTTTTACAGGAGATATTAAAATGTTCCAGCATCTAAAAGAGTAAAGGATAAAGACACAATAATACCATCCCTTGGCAAAATGAATTATCATATCCTTAAAAGGGTCTGAAGGATTATAAAACACCTGAGGGGTTAAAAATCACCTTAAGCATTTTGGACACGATGCTTTCTGATTATTCTCTCTACCTTTAGCTTTATCCTTCAGTAATCCAGACTCTACACTATCAGCACAGAGGTCCCATAAAGGACAAAGGTGAGTGTGCCCGGACTGAAGAAAATCTTTCAATGCCACCTATATGAGTTTACTATTGTTGCTCTAACAAATTATACCAATTTGTTTTCTAGAGTTAGATAATTCTGTGGGTTAGGCATCTGACACAGGTCTTACTGGACTAAAGATGTCGGCAGGGTTGGGTTCCTTTATGGATGTTCTCGAGAGGAGTCCAGTTCCCAGCCTTCCAAAGCTGCTAAAGCCATCTGTATTCTGGGTTCACAGCCCCTTCCTTCATCTTCAACTACGTATCTGAGTCCTCCCATTGTCTCACTCAGATTTCTTCTTCTACTTCTAGGATCCTCATGCTCACATTAGGCTCATGAGGGATGGGGTGATCTGGGGTGTTACACATAGAAGGTCTTCAATCAGCACTTTCTAGAGAAGTGAATAAAACCCCAAGAACCTACATGATAATATCCTAAACAAATGTATGTATGGTTGCTCCACAGCCCTTTCAGTCCTGTGGTTGGAAAGCAAAATTAATGCGCCCCTCTACCAGCTAGGACATTTTTCATGTCTTAGTAAAGAATGACAAAAAAAAAAAAAAAAAAAAAAAAAAAAAAAAAAAAAAAAAAAAAACCAAACATAGGCCCTGTGGTCAGAGGGGCAGACACAGATTGGTCATTTCCCCCTAGTAAGCATGATTTCTAGCCAGTGATTTACATCAGCGTTGGTTTTACCACAAAGCTAAAAACATTAGTGCCGATTTCATAAGGTTATCTCGAGAAGTGATTGTAATAATGTAGGCTGATGATTTAGCAATAAATAAAGTTAGGGATTATGACTGGGAAGAAACAGAGGAGGACCAGTGCTCTTGAAAGACACAAAGTGAGTTAATCGCCAGGCTCCAGACAAGAATCGCATCCACTTGAAAATAAGGATTAGCATCTTCTTCCTTCATCCTCCCAGAAAACTCACATCTCATGCCAGGGAATAGGCCAGTAGCGACACTGGCCCTCCTCACCTCCCCCAAGTGAAGCCAGCCAAAGAAAACACATGCAATCCAAATTTTTAAAAGTCAGGTTTCTTCTCTAAAACTATGTCTAGTTGAAAGCATTAAAAACTTGGGATAAGGAACACATTCTATCAAGGACTCTGGATTTCATTGTAAAGCACTTGAGGTAACAGGGTTATAAAAGCTATGTGGATGCATTTTTATGCTCCTATTACTCTCTGGAATTAGTTTCCTACCACGTCGAAAAATGGAAGTGTGAACATGAATGAATTCTTCTCTTTCTGTTGACTGCTTCTGCTGAACCCAGAGCTGGGCAGCCTGCCTTGCCGGCTCCATAAGTCCCATTTTGTGGTTTCAGCCTGTCAAGGAGGTCACTCACTGATGACTCAGACACACTGGCCTGAAGGTATTTATGTGATCTCCCGAGTCGGCAGAAAGCCTGCCCTTAGAACAAGGCAAATATATCCCTGCTCTTGATGGCTTCAAGCTCTGCAATGGGGGGCTGACCTGACAGCTGCTTGTCCTGAGGGAGAAATAAAGGAAACTGGTGAAACACATGCTATTTCCATGAATTCCCACTCATCTGCTGTTAGAAAATTCAGCAGAGACCCTGACAATAAAGGTTAGACTTGTAGTGTCACAATAGAAAGGAAAGGAACTTTAACTTGCCTTCAGCATACCGAACAGGCCGCACTTCACAAGATCTGTAACTCGCTGAACCCTCTAAGATGCACCACGGAAAAACTATCAATGGGCATTTGTCTGAATTCATATTTATGGCATCTGTTTGACATGCGGTTTTCATTTAGATGGCGATCCGGATACCGTTTTGCTTAAAGTTCTGGCTTTTTGAGCTGTCTATATCAATTGTCATTCACCAAAAATCAGATTTTCAGATGTTTACTGATGCACCAGAAGAGTATTTCAAATCATTCAAAAGAATGGTCTCCAAGAAAAAAAAAAATAGAAACCAAATGCTAATGAAAATTCTTGTGTTTCATGTAGAAAAATGTTCTAAAATGGAAAAAAGCATTCTAACCAAATTTGCTGCAAACGAATCATTTGTCTGTCTTGGGGAATAAGTTATATCATTGCCCTTCTCTGTTCATTCCTAATTTAGGCAAAAGGCCCATATCAGATGCATTAAATCACAGTTTAATCATTTTTATAACTAGGTGTAGTTTTTTTCTTAAAGCTGTAAAAAATTCCCAGTGCAATGACACAAGCATCTCTGTGAGTCAACTGTTATTCCAGGATTTATGATAATTCTTCATCTTGAGGAAAATTGAAGCTAATTGGAACAAACTCTGTACTTTATATTAATGCCATTTGAATACAGTGTGCACCGCCAGTTACAAAGTGACATGGAAAATGAGGCCATTCTCAACAACACAGTGGTTTCTCAGTTTTATGTATTTTTTAATTTCCTCTATGGAAAATCTGGTCTTCATAAAAGAACTGCTAGAGAAAAATGTGGAAAAAGTTGATTCATTCCATATTTACATTCTTTCTGGTACCTGGAAATGAACCAAATGCAAAGTATGCCAAAAAAGAAGTTAGTTAAGTCATTTAGAAAACTCATCTTCCCCCAGGCAAAAGGACAAACTGCTTTGGGAAAGGCCTGCTTTGATAATATAAAACACCTTTCAGCCTAATGAGATCTGTCTCCCTAACCTTTCACCAGGCCTCAAAGAGGCCAGCCTTAAGAAATGGCTGATTTGGGGGCCAGTGAGTGGTACGGTGATTAGCATAGCTGGATTCCACTGCACTGTTTAAGTCTAAGACCCAGCAGTTTGAAAAACACTCCAGACGTGTGTGTGTGTGTGTGTGTGTCCAAAATACTGAAGAAAATGGAGGAGACGGAACTGTAGTATGGCTCAGGGAGGGAAAGAGAGGGATGCTTTCTCTATTTCTCTCTGTATCTGTCTCTCTCTTTCTCTCCTGTGAGCACATAAGCCCCATGTCAAATTAAAATAAAAAGTACTTTAAAAAAAAAAGAACTGAAAGAAATGGGTGATTGTATATGACACACAACGTCCCCTATACACTGCCTTCCAACCTGGGAGAGCCAGCACTATCCACATCCCAAAATCCCTCCTCTGATATTTAAATAGATTGGGGCACTGAACCCAAATGTGTCCACCAACAAAGAAACACCAAATTTCACTACAAAGGTACTTTAAATCCTCCTTGCCTGATCTGCTAATGCTATTTGCCATTTCACTTTGAAGAGCTGGGCAAAATAAAAGAGAGGTGTTGCTCTCATGAGCTGAGCAGCTTGATTCATCCCTCATAGAACTGCCAGATGCAATCCCCATTCAGCTTGTCATTAACGGCTTCATTTCATTTCATCTGCGATAAAAACAATTTAGAAGCATGGAAATGACATTATAGTTAGGTTGCTCTGAAACATCACAGCAGTGAGAAAGTTATTACACAAGTGAATCTTTCTTTTTGAAAACCTATGGTTTTACCTGGGTCACAGAGCCATTGAAGTCATGGCTTTCAACTTGGACAGGTAACAAAATTTTTCCCCAAACAATGCAACCCTTCATAACTCTCACCTAGAGAAAAAAAAAAAAAAATGACCCAACCTAAGAAAAAGAGGACAAGTTCATGCTCCAAAGCGGTGGCCAAGCCACAGTCATTTGATTGTCTCTTGGGAATATCATTCAAAAATCCGCTCTGCTGGCTACTGTCATACGACCCAGAGGTTAGTCTGGTGAGTTGGCATGAGAGAAGGTAAGGGATTATTGTCACTGTCTGGTGGCAAACTCCTGTTTGCTTTAGCTAAGTCATTTCTTCTTTCATTTTTTTCTTCATCTGGGTCTCTCTTTTATACCCATTCTTGTGACAATGTATATATATATATATATATATATATATATATATATATATATATATATATATAAACAAACAAACTGGATGTAAATTCATAAAGCCTAGGTTTCTGAATCTAACTTGTATTATTGTGTGAATCTCTTTTGTTCTAACCTTAGTATTGTCACCTATTCATGGGTAATCTGATAAACTAAATAGTCCCTGAATTTCCTTTCAATTCTGAAGAATCCATGACTCCATTAACTGTGGATAGATTCGAACTTACATCTGCACCTTATCTGTGCCAGACACAGAGCAGCACTGACTTGTCCTTCAACATCCAGTTTAGATTTTGCTTTCCTCATCTGAGAAATCATAGCTCAGATTCCTTATCCAAGCTCCAGACTGGTATATATCACCACCCATTTGACATTTCCATCACGTGTTATCTCACAGACACGTCCAACTCAAGTGCCAAAACTGAACTCCACATCTTCCGATCCGGGCCTACTCCTCCTGTTTCCCTCATCTCTGAAGAGAAGAAGACCTCATTTCCCAACCCAGAAACACAAGGATCATCTTTGACTCTTCTCTTCCCCTCACTTTATATATTCCATCACCAAGAATTGCTGATTCTTCTTCATGAATAGCTCTCTCCTCCATCCTTTCCTCTCCAATTGTGCTTACCTAATTCAGATTCTCATTTCTCTTTCTGCATCGTAGTAACAGCTACAAGTCTCTTCATTTCTCCTCCTAGAGCCCTCCCAATCCATTTACCACATTGCCTCCAGAATCACCTTTCTAATCATGTTATCGAGGCCTTTCAATGACTCTCCACTCCTTACAGCACCAAGTCCAAAACCTTGAGAATAGTAAATAAGACCACGCAGACCTGCTCTTTACCTTCAGTCATACTTCCCCTCTCTACCAGCTCTTTGAAAAGCAAGGGTGAGCATCTAGGAGTGTCCCACACTTGTCACAATTGCTTACTTCTGAGAGTTTGCACATGATGCTTCCCCTTTCTAGAAAGTATCCTGCACTCTTCATTCAACTTCTCCATGTTGTTCAAGATTTGTTGCAGACCCCTTATCCTACGGGAAGTCTCCATGTGTCCTATATGTTCCCTTAGAATTCTGGATAAGAGGCCATGATCTCACTTATCCACGGAATAATTGCCTATTTACCCTTTATCTCTTGCACCAAACCTTATGGTCCCCAAAGATAGGGAGTATGTTTTATTTTTTTTTCTGTGTTATCAGTTTGGTGCCTAGCATATAGAGGTTGTTCCATAAATGAGTCTCATAATCCAAGCATTACATTTTTTTGTCCCATGCCCTACCAGCCCGCACGATTTTTAGTTTATTATAAAACAATATGATAACAACAGAATTTTTTTTTAAATTAACAAAACCTCATGACATCACAGATTATTTTTGGAAAGAGACAGGATATAAAGAAAGAAGAGCTTACCATGTTAACAAATCTGCTGTGTTTAATTTTCCATTTCTTCTCATTTCATTCATTTGCAAACACAATGTTGACATAGTTGAAATTACAAAATAGGTACAATTTTGTATTCTGCTCTTATGTCCCAGGTTTCTCTCAGTCTTAATAAACCTACTTGTAGGGGGCCCAGACTGTGGTACAGCTGTAAAAAGTGGCACTGCAAGGCTGACCCACACAGGAAGGTTCTGGGTTCACATCTGGAGACCTCCCTGAGAATACCACGCAGGCGTACACCTATGATTCAGGGCTTGCTAAAGATAGGGGTGGGTAGGGGTATCAAGGCATTAAGACCTTGTTGGGGGAATATCTCTTTCTCTCTCTCTCTCTCTTTCCCTCTCTCCCCACTCACTCACAGAAGTAAATAAGTAAACTTTTTACATAACAATAATTAGAATCATAAGAACTATATAATTAGCACAACTTATGGGTACCAATGGCAGCTCATAGGCCTATGCTTTTAACCTTCTCTCCTCATACTTGCCACTGCCTACTGGGTTGTTATACCTGGATTCCTCATAGGAGTCTCCAAGTCAAGATACAGTATGATTGCATCCATTATTGTCCCACTAACTTTTCCCTGAAGTTGATTATCTTCCTAGTTACAAGGAATATGGTCCCACCACTCCAAGTTCCCTTAGTCTCTTTTGCATTTCCTCACTTTAAAAAACTGCACCAACAATTCTCATCCGTATTGCCTTTTAAAGACACTTGAGTGTTGTTCCCTTTTCCATTCCCTTTGCTTTTCCCTTTGTTTCTCATTTCTCACTTGAGTGTTGGCACAGCTTCCTAACTGTTCTCCCCACTTCATTCATTTCCCCCATACCACCAAGGTCATCTTTCTACAATGGATAATGATCTTGTCTTTTTACTACTTAAATTCATCCAGTTGCTCACCATCGCTAAGGATAGATTCCAAATACCTTACCTTAACAAGGACAGATTTCAGCAATCTGGTCCTATCCTATCACTCTAGTTTAACTTTTAGGTACCAGATCCTCACCCAAGTTATACAAGGGGAACAAGGTCTGGGCCAGGAGCCTGGAGCAGTGAGAATCTGGTGGCATTTCCTGTGGGCTATCCCCACCAGAAACCCAACTGCAGCACAGACTGTACTGAGGAGAAACTGGATCAAAATCCTGGCAGACCTCCATGCTATCATTCGTCTTCAAGACTGGACAGGAGGAGGGAGTGTGTCTGTAGGCAAAGGAACCAAATTCTGGGAATCTACATAGAAGTAAAGGCAAGCTCAGGGCATGAAATGAGGAGAGATCAAAGCAGTTCTCTGAACCAAAAGGCAAGCAACAGTCCTACTTTCACTTAGTGAACTTAAACTACAGACTGAGCTCTCCCAAGGTTGTTTGAGACCATAGCTTTGTACTACATTGGGCTCTCAAGCACCACTTACAGTGACCCAAGGTGCCAGGCTCTCTCCCATCCTTGTACAAACATGCTGTTTTTGTGTACTCTCTGCAAGCAGAGTGCTTACTAACCCCTTGCCTGCCTGGCAAAGCCACTCTTCAAGTACCACCTCCTTTACAAAGTCATCTCTTAATTCAAAGGCAATATTAAGTCTAGGTGACATTCTGAGATCAGCAGAATATAAAGTATAAATTACATTTGGTAGGAAGTATTCAGTTCATCTTAGAGCTAACATTATTAGAAATGTATATTAGTAGAGGAAGCCCTTTCTCATGCCACTTACAACTGGAATTTGCTTTGACCACTGTGATTTTTGATGTGGTATGTTGACAAATGCTATAAAGAAACTTTAAAAGGCTAGATCAAGATCAGATGGTATGCCTAATTGACAGTTCCTGTATATGAATCACAGACGGTTGATAAACCAATAAATGTTACAAAATGTCTGAAATCATTCTTAAACTTTTTCAATTTACTTTTATTGACTATGGTCCTGGTAGAATTATTAAGACCATAGCCCACCTACGCATCTCACAGAATAATAGATTGAGAGACTCAGACCTGTGATTATTTAAAAGAAATCCAATTTAAAGCTTTGAAGAGACCCTAAGAAGTCAGTTGGATGAATTTGGTTGACATAAATTAATGCTTTTTGTAAATTAGATAAATTCTTCTTTGTGTCCATTCTAATTTAATAATATCTAAAGAGTTAAATCAATTGGGCCACCATTCAGAAAAGAATTTAAATAGTTTTACAGCTAAAGAATTCTCCTTACCAAGGGTTTTCTTCAATGTAAAGGAAATGAGCAAAAGTGGTACAATGGGGCCAGCAGGTGGTGTAGAGTTTAAGACAGATGGATCCCACATGGTCAACTGTGTGGTTTGAGTCCCAGACCTGGTAGATTGAAAATCACACAGGGCGTGTATGCATGCATGCCCCAAATCCTAAGAGGAAAATTAAGGAGAAGGAATTGTGGTATGGCCATCTTCCCTGGGGGAGTGACTTCTCTCTTTATCTCTCTATCTCTGGCAAGAGCATACGCCCTACAACAAAATTTTCTTTTAAAAAAAGGTGATACAATGAGTAGAGTTATCTATAGACATAGATTTTTGGTATTGGTAAAGTAGAAAAACTATTTATATCATTATTATAACAGGATTTTGTTTACATGATTCCCTTCCCAGAAGCCAGGCTAGAAACACCATCAGACCTAAGCTCAGACTTACTAAGGGTACTGCTTGGAGACAATACTATTAAAGAACACAGAAAGGATGGGACCAGTAGTTGGCGTAATGGCTATGTCGCTGGACTACCACGTAACTAACCATGGATTCAAGTTCCGGATTCAGTGGCTTAAACTCAGGCCAGGTACATGCATGTGCATGCCCAAGATCCCGAGAGGAGAATGGAGGAGAAGGGATTGTGGCATGGCCATCCCCCCTGGGGGGGGTGATTTCTCGCTTTCTGTCTCTGTCTTTCTGGCAAGAGTACGTGCCCTATAGCAAAAACCTCTCCAAAACAAACAAAAAACACAGAAATGGTATTTGATTGTTTTTTTACAGTTTCTAAACTGTCCTTCTCAAAGAGCAAATGGAAACCCACTAGTTCATTTGATACCAGTAGCCTCCTTATTAGAAATATCATTGAAATTCCCCCTAGAATAACAACAAGGGTTACTATCTAACAGGTTTTAAATGCAATTATAGATTAATTTAATAAAATTAATCTATAAGTGGGGTGCCACTTTCTAACCTACCACAGAAGTGGAACTTCTCTATAGGAAGGAGGAGTCAGGGTTTGCTTCTCACCTCCAAGATGATAGATCTTGTCCATCATCTTTTAAAATGGCTAAAATGTAATCCAGCAGACACAAAAAGTTGAGCATCCAACATGGAGGGAATAGCAGGTGCAGAGAGCATCACACAGTTTCAGCAAATGAGGTGTGAGACCATATGTGATGCCCAGCGGGACTGATTATCACTGCTCATCAACCCCTAATGCGGGGCATGGAGAAATAACCAGAGCTAATCAGTTTGGACAGTTAGGACAGAGCCAGATTACACACACTCTGGACGCACAAGTGAAGATGCCCACACTTGCTGTTACAGGCAACTGGGAACCACTGTGGACTCTTAAATAGAGAAGTGCCATGATGGCCAATTTTTAAGGACCCTAATACAATTGTTGCGTCTTTCCAGCATATGTTCTTTCATTTACTCTATCTCAGTAGCAAAATCTAAGCCACTACCTCTACTTTCCTAAATTCTGTTTTTTTGGAAATATTAATGAAAATTCAGTATAATTCCCATCATGAAAAGATATTACTATTGGACTTTGCTTTATTTACTTGAAAAATAAAAAAAAGTTAAGTAAAACGAATGAATCATATATTATATATCTGTGTGTATATACATTTATATACTTATATGTATGCACACAAACACACACACATTTATTATTTTGCTTGAAGAAAAGGCTCTCTTTATGAGCAATTATTTGTACACCTGGCTTATAATAAAATCATATCATGCAAATGAACTGGGTTGACTCGAAGATGAAATTCTGATTATAACAATATGGAGGCTCTGCGATCTTCCATTAGGGAGAAAGGAAATGCTAGTCAGCAACCCAACCAGGAAAAACTATTTTGGCCCATAAATTATGCAGTTTTGTGTTTATTCAATTAAGTTAATCCTAAATGAATCCTTCTGTGAAAGCTCTATGTAAACACTGCAACATGCACCAGAAAGCAGCGCTGCATGCTGCGGGGACGCCTGCAAGGAGGGTTGTGATTGGACCCGCCTCGCTGTGGAGTGGGGCCAGTTGCTCCCTCACTTTATTCCACAGACATCTCCAACAGTGTGAGATCAGGTTTAATAAAAACTCCGTCTGGCTCTAGGGCTGTGCAAATCCAGGTGAGGCCTCACAAGTCCTTAAAACTTGATTGTTTGGGGTTGCAGCAACGCTGAAATTTGATGAAAGTTTTATTAAATCTGAGAGTACCTTAAGAAGACACATTTTAAAAGGCAATATGGAGTATCAGGAAGGCTGCCCTTGTGGGCACACACTGAAGGCTCCCTTGTAGTACAGGGATTTGATGGGCAAATGACCCCTTCATGACGCTGCACTGAGTAAAGTAGGCCAATATTGAAATCCTTATACCCGTCTGTAGTTGCCATAATTCCATTTCGACCCAGCAATAAGTGATTGACTTAGCAGAGTTAAAAATAGCAACTCTGAGAATTTCTACACTTCAGGAAAGGACTTCTCTCTTTGCAGTTTGCTTTGTGACTGGTATCCTTCTCCAGGCCTTGATAACAATCACCTTGAAGCTCAGGGTTTGATTTTTAACTGACAGAGAGGCTTCATGATATAAACTCAGCCTATTCTTTCTTATCAAGCAATACAGTCAACATTGATTTGACTATTTGGTTACACTGAAAAACAAGTGGTGGCCCAAATAAGAGAAACAAGGAAGAGGTGGTAACGAAACAGCTGGAAAACATTATCTTCCCCTAGAAAACAACTCTGGTGGTCAGTTAACATTGCAGGGTTTTGAGATAACAATACATGAAAACCTTTGTGATGTTCCCCCACAAAATGTGGGTTATGTTAAAATTCCACAAAACTAAGATTTTAATTTGATGCCTTTGGATACCAAGAGAAACATTTTCAAAATGGTATTCGTTGTAGTAATTTAACCTCTCAAAGCCATCTGGAAGACACAACAATTTGGAAATCACCAATAGTAAACACAGGCTCTTGTTTTTCTTTCTGCCACTACCATTTAAACTAAAAAGACTTTCACAGCCTCTTAAAACTGGTATATTTCCGTTGGGAAATTTTAAAAGGAGGGGGAGAATGATAAATACATAGCAGTCTCACAGGCAGATACAGCCATTATTTTTGGATGATTCATCAAAGCTCTAACCTCCAACAAACTTTGGAATTGGTCAATCTGAAAGTGCTCATTTGGAAAGTCACTGAGTTATTGAATGAAAAAAGAATTTTGGGGTTACATTGAATAGAATGATGTACAATTGTGAACCTTTAACTAAAGTTTATAGATCTCATAAAAATAATCACATAGTACTAGAAATTCTATGTCTCAGGCCCACAGTCAGCCCAATGTTTTCCTGCTACTAGGGTTTCTCCAATTTTTTTTTTTTTTAATAGCACGGAGTCAGTGAACAACAATAGAACTGAATCTCAAAAGATTGTTTAAAGTAAGGTATTTATAGACATGTAGCTATCAGTTTTTTAAGTTTCTTTCTATGACTTGACTAATATACACTATATTTGTGTTAGCAAAGGCAATTTTATATGTTGTAAAGATGTACAGTGATCAAATATAAATTTTTTTAAAAAGGAGAAAGAAAAACGCAAAGACAAAAATGTTTTTTGTGGTTGTTGTTGTTTGTCTTTTTTTATTTCATGAGAAAGAAAGAGTGAAAGAACAACAAGCACCCTCAACAGGTCTCATGCTACGGCCCTTCCCCTAACCCTCACAGTCAACTGGGATGTGCTCATGCCAGGGCAACAGGTCAAACCAGGAACCGAACCTGAGTGTTCCATATGGCTTGAGCATCACAGAATGGCATGCTACCACTGCTCCACAGTGGCCGGCCTTCCGTCAAATTTTTAAAGAACAATTCTAGCAACGGCTTAAACTAAAATGTGTGTTTCTGCACAGTAAAATAAAACAAAATGTCTCAGAGCAATTTAGAATTAAGTTCCTTATGCTCAGGTAGCCAGTTACAGTCCTTCTAAGACTACTCTCTTTCAGGAATTAGTTGTCCATTTTCTGAGTACTGCCTAAGTTAAATCTTTGAGAATTGACATAATGAAGCTGATGATTGGGACTAGGGTGCTACTATGGCCTTGGTCAAATACAGACATTATAGGTTTCAGACATAAGAAAACTGCCAAACAACTTTAACACCTTCCCACTCCTCCCACTCCCATTACTTTCTCTCTCTTCTCCATGTATTGGAAATTGTGCGCACACACACACACACACACACACACACATGCACATACAAGTACTTTGTGTGGGCATTGTGAGTCTGTGTCCTTCTTGGATCTAAATTCTCTTAATCAGGAAGATAAAAAAAAGACAGATGTAATGAACCTCAGAGGACCCGTTCTTTAATAAATACATTAACCAAGGGGCCAACAGGTGGCATGGTGGGTAAGGCACTGGACTCCCATATAGCCACACGCTGACCACAGTTCAAATCTTGGACCCAACAGCTTGAAAATCACACCAGGTGAGTGTGCATGTGTGTGTGTGTGTGTGTGTGTGTGTGTGTGTGCCCAAAATCCTGAGAGGAGAATGGAGAAGAAGGGATTGTGGCATAGCCATCCCCCCTTGGTGGTAATTTCTCACCTTCGCTGTTTCTGTAGCTCTCTGTCTCTCTCCTCTCCAGTGGGCATATGCAACCTATGGCAGAAACCTTAAAAAAATAATATGTACGGGAACCAGCAGTTAGCGTAATGGCTATGTCGCTGGACTCCCACGTAGTCGACCGCGGTTCGTGTCCCGGACCCTGTGACTTAAAGCTCACGCCGGGTGCGTGTGCATGCGTGCCCAAGATCCTGAGAGGAGAATGGAGGAGAAACCCTGGGGGGTGATTTCTTGCTTTCTGTCTCTATGTCTCTCTCTGTCTGTCTGGCGAGCGTACGCGCCCTATAGTGAAAAACTCTCCAAAAAAAAATAATATGTATATATGTGTGTGTGTATGTATATATATATATATACATACACACACACATATATAGGTACCGTGACCATGGATATCATAGGCCTCTTATCCAGGTTTTATATTTTATTCAAAATTCAGAAAAACAGGCTCATTTCACTCACAAAGCAAATGGGCACTCTTTTCCAGGAGACACCCAGTGGCTTAAACTCATGCTGGGCATGTATGCATGCGTGCCCAAGATCCCAAGAGGAGAATGGAGGAGAAAGGATTGTGGCGTGGCCATCCACCCAGGGGGCATTCTTGCTTTCTGTCTCTCTCTATCTTTCTGGCAAGCACACACACCCTATAGCAAAAACCTCTACAAAAAAAAAAAAAAAAAAAAGAAGTGTGTTCAGTTATGCCCCAGTGCCCTTGGTGCCAGGGTGGACATGGTGACTGAAGGCACCTCTTATTTCTACTCTCTAAGCCACCACGTGGGTACACCCATATTGCCCTTTAAGTATTTTCAGGATATAGTCAGGCATCACCTTAAAAAGCTTTTTTTGGCCCTTGCAAACACTCTTGTTAGGAACTTGTAAATGAGTAACAAGAATTGTGCATAGCCCCGTGGTTATCCAACAAATATGAACTTCCAGTAATTCTGTGTTTTAAATGAGATGGACATGAAAATGTTTAAAATATATTGCCAGCCCACAAGGCAAACATCAATAAATACCACCCAAAGCCATTAGATTGCCTCTTCCCCATTGTTCGTAATGTTGTCATCTTTTTTATTAGCAAACTTTTGGTGAAGAACTTGGTGCTGTTTGGTCCCAATGGAAAACAAAACTTCCAGGGGCTTAGAACCTCAGTTAGAGACCATTCTGCTTAGACAGCACCCAGAAGGACAGCGATTAACTCAGGAAGGACTGAGTATAGCTAGTACAATGCCTATCTCTCCATCATATTCACTCACAGACTTTTTTCTTTATCATTTTCTATTATTTCACTTTAACATTGTAATACAAATATTACTAGTGCATTTTTTAAGAGTTCTTTAATGATACAGATGAATTTTGTCTTCTCTGTGTTCTCCCATGCTTAATGTGGTAGATTACATGGAGCAGCCATTTAATATGTAGCCAAAACGAACTGATCTACTTAGAATCTTCCAATGTATCTAAACAAAGGCTAAAAATAAGTTGTAAATCTTAGGAAGAAAGCTCTGCTATAATAAGAAGCCTACACATTTCTAGTTTAAGGGGGAAAAACAGGATGAACAAAAAAAAATTAACATAATTACTCCTCAAAGTCAACTCATTTATAAATAAAACATATTTTGATAAACTCATCTTTAAATGTAGTTACTCATTTATTGAACCAACACATTTTTATTGAACACCTATAATGTACTTGCTCTTTTACTGAGGTGCAGGGTTCTTACATGTGGACACAGAGAGAGGGGGATAGGTTGACACTGAAGCTGTCTCTGGGTGACAGGGGTCCTTTCTGCACAAGAGTGAACCCTTATAGACAGGAATGTCTGGCCTAAGACAAAGTCACGAAAACTTAGTTACTCAGGACTTGCCTGTGTCTTCCTCAGTAGTACCACCCTTTCACTCCCAGTTCCCTTCTCTCTAGCTGTGGACACATGTCCAGAGGTTATAATTACAGTTCACGTCAAAAACACCAACATCTGTAAAGAAAGCTTTAAGACTCCACTTGTGAAATGTTCATCTTGTTCAAATAAAGTTGTTACACAACATGTTTGGCACATCGGTTCTGGTTTCTCTCATCCTCACAGCCTCAGGATGCCGTGACAGGGGAGTCTGTCAGAAAGATGACTAAGCTGCCCAACAGCAACCCCCAATTCTGATTACCCTAGACTCCTGAAAAGAAGGAAAACATTACACACATGTTGCCCTTTCGTGTGCCTTCTGTTTCTGCCTTCTCACTCCAAAATGTCACCATGAAACCTTTCCCCTAACTCTGTCAACCGGTGGTTCCTCAACGGTTCTGGACTCCTGGGCCTCTACTTCATCTCTCATCTTAACTCCAGCCTAGATCACTGTCATCATGTGGGCTGAGGCATGGGAAGAGACCAGAGTAAATTTATTGATCTCCAAGAGGACTCCTTCACTAATTCCTGGTATCTAATATAAAACTCCTCTTCTCTCCTCAGGAGCTCCTATTATGAGTAATAGACGCTTCTAATTTAAGCAGCCTTTATGACCACAGCCAGATCTTCCCTGGGCTAGTAATTGTCTCCCATAGGTAATTTTTTTCTGGCTACTTACCGTTTGTCTCACTAATCTCTCTATTTGTTCCTGTAGCTAATAGCAGATCCCCAAATACCCTCTGTAATTTTCTAACAAGCAGAATTCCAATTCCCCATTAAGAAATTTTGTTTTAAGGTGTAATTAAAGATCATTAAAAAAAAAAAAAAAAAAAAAAGGGCCAATTTTGAGTAACCCACAAGCAATGTTTTCTCTGCCAGAAGGATGGGTGTTTTGGGGAATTAAAAATCACTTTACAAAATTACAAACAGGTTTAATGCAGCCATTTTGATCAATGGCCTTATTTTCAAGTAATATACCTAAAATTAAGATAATGAATTTTAAAAGGAGTAGACTGAATAAAAATTATCTGCTATTCAACAGGCCTATCGCCAAATACTAATTCTGTTTCTAACTAGAGTCCTTTACTCTTTTTAAAAGGGCAATGAAAGCAAAACTTGGTTTGTGAGCACCTATAAATTAGCATTGATTTTGTTTCACTGCCAAGCTAAAGAAGTATCAGCATTAAAAAGTTCTTTAACCGTATTTAAAGTATGCACACTTACATTGAATTTAGTCGCAGGTTGTTCGTCTTGCTATTTACAATGAACCAAAGAAAAAATCAATCCACAGCATAGATATTTTATGCATGGCTATAGGAGAAACATGACTAGTTGAGAAATTGTTAGAAAGCATTGCTACACTAAGTAGAACACAAGACAGTTTATGCTGTTCGGATGTAAACCCACTAAAGTGTGACTCAGTGTTAAATGTTAACAATTGCCTGCATTTGAGCCATTACAGAAAGGAAGGGCTCATTTAAAGCAAAAGTGACATGTCTGTCCCAACATTATTTTCTCAATGATTATGTTTGTAAATATTTAGAGCTGTCTGGAAGCAAGGAAATGCAAAAATAAAAAACAGAGCATAGTACATGTGTTAAAGAGTAAATAAAACGCAGTTTAAAAAAGCAGTTCGAGTGAGATATAGAAGGAATCAAGATTTGAAACAAAAATTTCAAGAGTTGTGATGAAATATGGCACATGTGCACAGAGCTGTTGAAACCACCCGCAGATCCCAACACATGGAGCGAAGTCTCACGATACTGGCAAAGACACCTCGCACCAGGTTTGTTAAAAATTGACAGCCACGTGCCGAACTCTCTTGCTCTGCAAAAACCTGATCTTTTTCAGATTATGTGAATCTAAAACTGATTGGAAAGAAGAATAGCTATTAGACTTGTGTCAAAAGGCCTTTCTATAATAGAAATGTACTAGCCATTCTGAGATTTAATCATAACCCTTCAAATCTTTCTAAGCCTCTAGAAACAATGTCTTTTAAAATACAGCAAAACTTCAAATGAATTCTCCATATTCTATTTTTTTTCTTACACACTTTTTTTTGAGAGTTTTTTTTTTTTTTTTTTTTTTTTGTTTTGTTTTGTTGGTTTTTTTTTTTTTTTTGCTATAGGGCATGTGTGCTCACCAGAAAAACAGAGAGACGGAGAGACAGAAAGCAAGAAATCACCCCCCCGGGGGGGATGGCCATGCCACAATCCCTTCTCCATTCTCCTCTCAGGATCTTGGGGACACACGCACATGTGCCTAGTGTGAGTTTAAGCCATCGGGTCCGGGGCTCAAACTGTGGTCAACTACATGGGAGTCCAGTGACATAGCCATTATGCTACCTGCTGGTCCCTCCCTTACACACTTTTGCTAGGGTATGTTAATATCTCAAGATTTTCTTTTATAAATAAGAATAAGAGAATGAAAACAAATGCTATGATCAAAATAGCTCAGTCACAAAAAGGGTTTGTTTCCAGAGCTTCTCTGAGTACCCCAAGAATATTGAAACATGGAAACTACTAACCTGCTTACCAAATCCTCACTCAAATAATACAACTTGTTATTCTTTTAGTGATAGTGTTCTCGTCCTAGTAACATGACAAAGGGGATTAAGGAGCTAAAATTGATTGCACCTTTATCAGTGGCTGATACTGTGCTAATCATTCCCATGTATTAAGGTATTTAGTATTTACAAGGACCCTATGCGTGTTTCCATTTCACACAAGAGGAGACCTACATCCAGGGAACCAGCCGTAGGGTCACTTTGGTCACTCAGGTCACTTCTAAAACCTGTAGATTTGTCTATCAGATAACAAGATCACTAGAGATTCAGAGACATCAAACATTTGAAAACCTTTCCTTACCAGCTGCAAAAATTAATTAATGCAATAGTCTTCAAGTCTGTTGTTTCTTTAACTGCACACTGTTAAAAAAAAAAAAACACTCTTGTGCGTGTATCCACAACATACATGTCTTCATTACAGAATATAGTGTACAGTATATATTGCTGGTATAGATTGTTGTCCACAGCTAGTACTTCAAGACACAAGACCAACTTATGGCAAGACTCATGGCTTTAAAAAAACTAGCGTAAAACCACATGACAAAGAGCCTTCCTAATATTATGACAATTTTTGGCTGAACCTCTTGCCAGAGTATGATCAGGTCAGCTCTGCATTGATTTCCTGGCTTGAAGTGCTAAAGAAGAGCCCATCTGGCTGGAAGAGAAGGCTCAGCTCTGGCCAAGTTTGCTTGGTTAGTACTAGATTCAAACCAGTTCTGGAGGAGTAGAGGGATACTGATTAATGGAAAGCAAAGTGAAGATAGGAGGAATGATGCCTGGTGTTACAAATACAGTGGGGAGACTACAGATGGCAACAATTTGCTGTGTATCTCTAAGTAACTCAAAGGAGAGATTTTTGAAGATTCTCGAACTCAAAAGTAATGACAAATGGTTGAGATGATGGATGTGCTAATTACCCTGATTTAATCATTACGCATAGTCTGTGTACTGAAAAATCACATTGTTCCCTCACAAACATGTGCATTAAAAAAAAATTCCTTTACTGGAATTGTTTTAAGTATTTTGTGAGGGTTGTTTTATTTTCAATTATCATTTTAAACAAGATAGCATTCATGAGTACATTTGACACAAAAAAAAGCAGTACACCTAAAGACCAACGTGGCGGTCAGTCTCACAAGCCCATCACTACTCCTTTCCACATTGCACAATCTTCTTCCTGTTCATCTGCTAAAGTCATGTGATCATCTACTTGGCAGGCCTGAGCAAGGACAACAGGGCCAACAGGTAGGTATCTTAGGTAATTAGTGAACTTTTATTTCACTGTTTTTAAAACTAAACTTCCTCATGACTAATCTGGTTCATTCCTTGCAGTGCCATACCCCCTTAGGTATCACTGTTCTAGCAAAAACAGTTAGAAGTCAACATAGCCGGGGACCAGCAGTTAGTGTAATGGCTATGTCACTGAACTCCCATGTAGTCGACCACGGTTCAAGTCCTGGACCTGGTGGCTTAAACTCACGCCTGGCACATGTGCATTCGTGCCCAAGATCCTGAGAGGAGGATGGAGGAGAAGAGATTGCGGTGTGGCCATCTCCCCTGGGGGGTGATTTCTCGCTTTCTGTCTCTCTGTCTCTCTCTGTCTTTCTGGTGAGTGCATGCACCCTATAGCAAAAACCTCTCCCAAAAAAAAAAAAAAAAAAGTCAACATAGCTGCATAAGCACTACCTTCAGCATAAGATCTTCTTCGTTGATTAATTTTTGGTTTTGTTTTAGTTTTGGCTTTTTAAAGATAGGGTCTCCTATTTTGCCCAGGCTGCTCTTGAACTCATTATCCTCCTGTCTCAAACTTCTGAGTAGCTGAGACTATAGTTGAGTACCACCACTCCCAACTTCTTGATCAGTTTTAACTAGTTTTCCAAGACATGTCTGCCTAATTTCTAGGACAGAGTGAATAAGAGATAATGTTAGAAAATGATTCGAGGGACCAGCAGTTAGCGTGATGGCTATGTCGCTGGACTCCCATGTAGTCGACCGCGGTTCGAGTCCCGGACTCGGTGGCTTAAACTCACGCCGGGCACGTGTGCATGCGTGCCCAAGATCCCGAGAGGAGAATGGAGGAGAAGGGACTGCGGCGTGGCCATCCCCCTGGCGGGTGATTTATTGCTTTCTGTCTCTCTGTCTCTCTGGGGGGTGATTTGAGGGGTGATTTCTCGCTTTCTGTCTCTCTGTCTCTCTCTGTCTGTCTGGCAAACGCACGCGCCCTATAGCAAAAAACCTCTCCAAAAAAAAAAAAAAAAAAAGAAAGAAAGAAAGAAAGAAAGAAAGAAAGAAAAAGAAAATGATTCGAGCCCCTAGCCGTGTCATTTATTCATTGCAAATTACCTGATCCCTCTGAGTATCAATATTTTTACTATAATTGTGAGGTTTAGTTGAGCAATATTTAACAAAATATTAATATTTAGCCCAGGAGGCATAGAGTAAGTACAATAAATGTCAGATAAATAGTTGCAAAATATCTGATAGTGAAAAATATTTTAGTGGGCAATCTCCCAGAGGAAATTACCTTCTATGAATTAACAAAGACATACCATATTTCTACAGGCAAAGGCTGATTATGTTAGTATATCATTATATTCATACCAATTGAAATCTTAAGTCTGAGTCCCAATCCTTGACCTAGGTTTATAAGAAATAGATCCAACAATAATACATTGATTTGTAAAAACAAAACAATAACCCAAAAAACACACTACTTGTCAGTTATAATAAGTCAGTGGTCCCCAGACCAGCAGCAGTAGCGTAAGCAGGGAGTATGTTAAAAATGCAAATTGGGGAGGGATGGATGGTGACACAGTAGTAAAACACACACTCAGCAAGGCTAACTCAATGAGACGGTCCCTGTTCAAGCCTGGAGACTTCCCTGAGTACACTAGCACATTCTTGCCCATAGTTGGGGCCAGCTGAAGGCTGGACATAGAGCATGGTAATAGGACCTTATTAGGGGTTCTCTCTCTCTTTTTCTCTATTATTCTTGAAATAAACTTTTTTTTGAGAGAGAGAGATTTTTTGCTATAGGGTGCTTGTGCTTGCTGGAGAGACAGAGATAGAAAACAAGAAATCACTCCTCTGGGCGATGGCTCTGCCACAGTCCCTTCTCCTCTACTCTCCTCTCAGGATTTTGGGCACACATGCATACATGCCCAGTTTGAGTTTCAAGTCGCCGGGTCCAGGATTCAAATTGCTGTCGACCATGTGGGAGTCCAGTGACATAACCATTATGCCATCTACTGGTCCCTAAAGTTTATTATTTTTTTTTAGAGAGGTTTTTGCTATAGGGCACACGTGCTTGCCACAGAGACAGATAGACAGCAAGTGAGGAATCAACCCGCAGGGGTGATGGCCATGCTGCAATCCCTTCTCCCCAATTCTCCTCTCAGGATTTTGGGCACACAGACACACATACCTGGTGTGAATTTCAAGCAGCTGGATTCGGGACTTGAACCTCAGTCAACTACATGGGAGTCCAGTGACATAACCATTAAGCCATCTGCTGATCCTGGTCCCTAAATTTTTTTTAATGCAAATTCTCAGTTCCATCTCGATCTTCTGGGTCAAACACTCCTGAGACAGGTTCTGTGTTTTAATAAGCTTTACAAATTATCATAATACATGCTAAATTTGGAAAACTGCTAATATATTGATAAATTATGCCTGTCTTCTAAAGCAAAGGGTGTTTGATTTTCAATCTTATGTCATAGATGAATTAACTTCACCTGTATAACTTCCCTGTAACGATGTGAGCTCTCTTTCTTTGTCAACATTACAACATTGGAACACTGATAGGGGTAACTATACTTGTTAAATTTGATTTGATTTGTAAAACTGCACAAAGTTGAACACAAACATCTGGCTATAATCCAGAAATGTTATAAATTCAAGATTGTTGCTGTTCATGAGACATTTTTAAACAAAATTGTATCCACAGGTTACAATTTCCAGTGCAATTTGGTATAATAAATAAATACATAAATAAATAAATGAGGTTCAGTATCTGCTCACTGTTTTATTTATTTATTTATTTATTTATATTATTATCATAATCTTGTTTATATTACATTGAATCACATACATCTTTACAGTGTATTACATTTCTTTATCCAGAAGAAATACCTTGCATATCAGTCAAGACAGACATTACTATCCATATTATCATCATCAAATAGCTTTACATAATTTTTTCTAGGTCATTATTATTATTATTATCATTATTTTTTTAAACATTCAATCATTATATATAATTTTGCTTGTAAAAAGAATTTACCCAACTTGAAATACTTCTCAGACCAGTCCAGTTGAGAATACTAGACATGTTATCAACAACAGGTAATAAACCATTTCTGTGTCCCCCTAATGTCATGCCTCCCTATTTGTTCTCATGCTATCCTTCTCTATACTCTTCCTTTCTCCTGCCCCATTCCACACTGTTTTCAGCATCCTTAACTATTTTCACTGCTTTTATGCCCTCCAGTATTTCAATCTCTACCATACAGTGTGGATAGTCAGTATACATTAAGTGGATACATACAATATCTTTCTTTCATATCCTGGCTTGCTTCACTCAGCAATAGATCCTCCGCTGTTTTCTTGATAATACGTGTAAGGCTATCTTGGAACTGTTTTTTTTTTTTTTTTTTTCAAATAAGAAAATAAAAACTCCACTTACTTTTTTAATAGTGCATTTGATACTATTAGTTAAAGAACAATTTGCCCTTATTAACGTTTTATCTTCTTTTAGTCATGTTGATTCACTACATATTATTATTTTGTGATTTAAAAACAAAAACAAACAAAAAAAACTTTGCTAATCACTTAGTCCAGATAGATGTTTGTAAGTCTTTTTTCTTTTCTTTTTTTTTTTTTGGGGGGGGGGGGAGGTGGAGGGAGGAGGTAGATTCTGTCCAATTTACAAATATATCTACAGCTCCATGAAGACAAAGCCATGCCTGATGTGAAAGAAAGCCATTTGAAAGAACAGTGAAAGCAGCTCTTTAAAAATTGCAATTTTCTCTAATTTGAAAAGGAGGACCTGGGGGCCAGCATGTGGCATGGTGGTCAAGGTGCTAGACTCCTACATGGCCAACTGCAGTTCAAGTCCCAGACCTGGCAGCATGCTTTCTCATTCTCTTTCTCTCTCTCTCTTTCATCAAACTGAAGAAGAATAAATAAAATAAAATACATAATTCTTTTTAAAAGGGAAAGAAGAAAGAAAGAGGAAAAGAAAGAGGAACATGAAAGAAAGAGAAAAAGAAAGGAAGGAAGAAAGAATGAAAGAGAGAGAGAGAAAGAAAAAGAAAAGGAGGACCTGAGCATCTTTCAGCAGTAACAACACACTTCGAGCTAGATAATCCTAAATACTATTTTACTTACAGATTAAACTGAAACATACACATGAACAGGTGCCACCAGAAGCCAGAAACACACAGAGCTAGGAACTCTTGGAGTACTGTCCGTTAAGACACATGACTCTTCCTTTGGAGAATCTACTATTTATTAACAGGCTGATGTCTTGTTTTACAGTTTTGGGGCCTGCTAGCAGAGACTGTTGCCCACTCACCTGATATTACTTATAAGACAGAATATGGATAATTTGAAGGTTCCGATGGCCTTTTAGTATTAGGACTGACAAATGAAATGTTGTAATACATCTGCAAAATTGGATGAAAGAAGAAAAGAATTTTCTCAGATAATAAAGTATGGCCCAACTCCAGACGGCCAGCTGTGAACTTGATTTTTTAAAAATGATTTACATGGTCCAATTGCACTGTCTCTGCAATTTTCTTTTTACACATCAGTCTGGATATAGATTTTTATATATATATAAGATTTATTTGGTTTTTTTTTTGTTCATTTTGATTTATTATTGCACTATTTGGACTCTGAAATGTCTTCTGTGAAAAATGATGTAACATTTATTAAATTTATTGTACTTAATGATAAAGCTTTCAGTAAATTCACCAGTGTAAAAAACGATCAAAATAGCACACATTTAATTTAATGCAACACATGATTCTACTTTTGAGAGATTTTACATACATACCAATTGCATAAGAATTTGAGCCTTGATAAAGGCTTTGCAACTTGCTTTTGGCAAGAAACTAATTTGAACCTATTTCTTTCTCTTTTAGATTATAATAGCATCAAAATTCTTATGTGAGCTTCATGGTAATTTGTTGGGCATGAGTTTTAGATGCTATCTCTCATTTGATTAAAACTCTTTTGAGTAAGATTTTAGTGCCTTATTTCTCCTATCAAAAAGAGAGAGAGAGAAAGAGAGAGAGCATGTTTATAAAATCCAATTCTAAACTAACTTTTTTGGTCGGATATATACTTCTTAATGAAATGAAATGCCTTCATCAATTTAAAATGCTTCCCAAATCCTTGGTCATGCTGCAAGACATGAAGTACTCAGTTGGGGATGGATTATAAAGGTTAACATATCTTTTCAAGTTAATCAATTTGAACTAACTCAATTCTTTCCCCCAATTTAATGCTTCTATTTTTTACCAGTGACCCGAAAACATTTGATTTCATAGATGCCAATGTGGACAAAGACTCACAACGCCAAGGAGTAGGTAGGTATTCACTGAAATGGTAGCTTGTTCATCTTGTTCGAACTAGTTGAAGTTCCCATTTCCTTGTCTCACACTCTAAATGTTATAATCATGCAATTTAGGCATCTTATTAAAGTTGCCATGGAATGCTTAAGTTTGTTTTCATGACCGATGATTACTTTTGAAAATTGAGTTATTTCTCATATAATTTATTTTAAAACCTAAAAGCCTCACCATTTCACAAAGCTTTTAAGGGTTTGGAAATGTGCTACCATGAAATTACCTAATTAAGTTCATATTTTACAGCCAAACCCACAAAACAAAAACAGCCCATAGCATTAAAAACAAATGAATCTGAAGGTGCTTAATGCAGATGAGGCTTCCTAATTTAAAGCCAATATCAAATAAATGATATACTTTGTATCTAATTGAATATGTCATTGTTATGGGAGGGGGTGTATTTTTAAAGGAAATGAACTTTCCTCTGTCCTGTAGCAGTGTCACTCCATTGAAGCCCACCTCCACTTCAATTTTACGAGGGAAGTGGCCAATCCAGAACTAAGTGCTAAATGGAGGGAGCTTGGGAGTTGAAGAGGGGGTTGGAAGAGAGCTATGGAACAAAGATCACTGGGTAGAACACTGAGTTCACACAAATGAGCCACAGATCCCAAATGGCACAATCAGAATGGAGGGCATGTCACACCAAATCCTCACATCGAGGTTTGATTCCGTTTCCTTTATCTTTCTTTTCTTTGAAAGATGAGATTCTTCAGATTTGTTATTTCAAACTGACGTAAGAGTGAAGTTCCCTTTTTTGGAACTTAGACAATATGAATGACTTTTCTTTCTTTCTTTCTTTCTTTCTTTCTTTCTTTTTTTTTTTTTTTTTTTTTTTTTTTTTTGTTTTTTTTTTTTAGATTTTTGCCATAAGGTATGTGGGATTGCTGGAGAGAGACAGGGAGGGAAAGTGAGAAGTCACTCTCCAGGGAGGATGGCCACATCACAATCCCTTCTCTTCTCAGGATTTTGGACATGCAGGCATGCACATGTGCCCTGACATGATCTTCAAGTCACTGGGTACAGGCTTTGAACTGCAGTTTATCATATGGAAATCCAAGGCCTTAACCACCATGCCACTTGCTGGCCCAGTGATTTATCATTTTTAATTGCCTGATTGGCTATATATATACATATGTATATATGTATATACATACATATATATATATGTGTATATATATATATATATATATATATATATATATATAAACACCTCTATTTTTATATGTCTTGCTTTCTAGGGAAAAGTTCCTTTACATGATTCTAATGTTACTATTATAAAGTAACTGGAATTCACTGAACAATTGCAGTTTCCAGCTCTATTTACTGCTGGCAGTTGGCCTACTCTAATCACCATCCATTCAACCTGCATTTGGTCACTAATGCACTAAAACATTGCTAATGACACAGAGGTATGACAAGATAAGACCAGTCTCCTAATGAATGACTCCACAAAGCAGAGGACCAAAAGTAATTATAGAATCACGTGGACCACTGGCTTTGAATTGTCAAGAACATCTCATTTCATGTTCAGCTAAAACAACTCACAGATAACCTTATGTTTGGCAGAAGAAGGGGTTCTGTCATAAATGTACATCAACTGACACCTGCTTCTGTTTCAAGAACTTATTTTTCTCCAAATTCTTTAATACGAAGAGGAATTAAAGTTTTTTACATTCAGATGGTATTCTGACTACACAATAAAGCCTGGGGAAATAGAAAACAAATTATTTTAAATGTTTTCATAATCTTGAATTGGATTTCACTAAATACACTTTGGCGTCACCGATGTTCCATGCATTGTCTCAAAACTTTCTAAGAAGTTTTTGCTTACATTGGATATCTAACTAGTATAATTACAAAAAGGTTGAATGCATTTCAACATGTTAAATGACTCCTTTGATACAATTATAACCAAGAAAATATAATCAGCAAGCTAAATTAAAATGCTAGTAAAATTTTTGTACAACTATTTTATTTGAAATTGTTTATTTTTAAAAATGTTTCAATACAAACAAAAATCCTGTGAGAAGAATAATTAAACTAGTTCATAATTCTATTAGACTTGACATGGAAAATTGAAAATGTATTTTCTAACTGAGCAAAAAAGGATTGCTTCACTGAGGCAACGCCAGAACAGCCCAGTCGCTCCATCATAAAATTGAACCATAGACTCCAGCCCCGATACTGTCACTTTTACCGAGATGGATATTTTTCTCCATAGCCTGTTAATGGACAGTGTTGAAGTGATGATAAACTCAAGAATCTAGGCACATATATCAATACACTCTGTGATAGGAGGGGGGAAAAAACTGAAAAAAACACAAACTCTACATAGACTTACTGCTCTGCTAATCTCTACAACAAATGCAATACTTCAAGGTATTTCTAAACAGTAACCATTTGCTTGCATTCTAGGTCTAAAATAGCATCACCTTAATCTTATCAATTTGAGATTGAGAAGAAAACATAAAGTAGGCGACGTGTGTTTTTGCAGAACATGCAATTCTGATTACTCGATTGTGACTGAAAACCACTCACTGTTGGTTTTGGATAAGCTGAAATTAATAACGAGTGACAGATGAGACACAGTGTAGTCAGGAAAGACATTTTAAAGGAAAAGAAAAATGTTACCAGAACATGGAGACAGGGGGACGAAAGGCTCCTAAGCCTCCAGAAAACCCTGATACGGGAAACTGAATGCGGAGCGTGTTTATTACATGTGAAATAATATTTTACACAGACCTCCAGTTCAAGCTTTTACTAGGAAGGAATATAGGCTCGGGCCAGAAAACTAGAATCAAATTTGGAGCCCATAATTGCAAATTAACCAGTCCTAGTAATATGTTTGCATTTTTAAATTTATCTTACTTCAACTTTATCTTTTTATTACATGTACTTATTTCACTTTAATTTGCATACCTGCTGAAGTCCTTCAAATTCTTTTTGGAAAGAAGTGGGAATATATGCGTATTTCATTGAATCCAAGTCACCCTTTGCTGTAAGATGCACCGTTATTTTATATACCGTTAAGGGAAAGGGAGACCAACAAAGACCCCAATGCCAATTGAACTTTGACACATTATTGATTATAAGATGCATCCTAATTTCAGAGATGATAGATGTGAAATGAAAAGTCTATCTTTGAATCAGTAAAATACAGTAACTCATCCTCATTGGTATATTTATAAATATTTATTGACAGTTTAATTTTGTGCGAGGCTTTGAATGACAAGGCCAAGAACTCAAATTGTGGAGAAGGGCCAGACATTGGTTAGCCATCATCATGTCCTAGTCTCTTGTTTTACAGATGAAGAAATGTAGAAGATATAGTCCAAATCCTCAAGATGCTTATAATCTCACAGCAACTTCAAGGACCACGTGACAACATCGTATGCATTGCCTATACATCAATTACTCAGAGAGTAACAAATATTTATTCCGAATGTTTATATTGAAACTAAACTGATAAGTCTTTTCTTTGCTCTGTCAAAAAAGAAACACTAATATCAACTGATTATTCTCTTACATCTTTTTTTTTTTTGCAAGCTATAAACTATTTTCATCTCTGGTCTCTCAATTATTATTGAAGGGTTTCTACCATGATTAAACTCTGTTGTTTCAGTGAAATATTTAACCAGAAAATGGGAAAAGCCTTCTGATGTGGAAGTATCCCAGGGTGAGGAGAAAATTGGGATCTCTGAATTTTTCTTTTCTTTTTTTTTATTTCAATTTATTTATTTGCATTCATTCACTGTACATCATTACAGCATACAAAATGAGATTTTCCATCCAGAGTACACTGTATATTGTCTCAATCAAGCACATCAACAAACATGTTATCGTCAGCAGATGATCTTCCATTTCTTGTTTTCTGTATGTTTAGCTTTCCCCCCTCCCCCCATCCTTGATTCCCTATCTCCTACCCTCTGCCATCTCCCATTCTCCTCCCACACTGTCTCTGGTATCTATGTTTGCTTTCTATACTGTTTTCCCCCCACATTTTATTGAATCACCAATGACCCTAATCAATCCAAATACTCTCATAGCAAACACAGGTGACATACACATTTCCATGAACACAAGTCTAACTTTATGCATCCTATAAAGTAGCACCTAGCTGGGGCTACATATCCTACTGCAGTCATTGAATAGATATATATTTTTTTTCCTGAAACTTTTTTTTTTGTAACTCAATTTACATCCCTTACCTAAGCATCATCACAGCACACAAAATGCCATCTCCTATCCAGTACACACTGCATAGTGACTCAATCATGCACATTACAAAAAATGTTCCATTTCTACTTCCTAGAAGTATTTCCACCCCTCTTTCTGACCCTCTGTCCCTTCCCACCCTCCTCACACACCACCTCTGGTGTCCACAATTGTCCTTCATTCCCTTCCCACCCACATTGCATTGATCACACAATTTCCTACATAATCTAACTAATTTCAATGGTGAGTTCACTCATTACTACTAAGAAAACCAGTTTTAACTTAAATCAAAGAAGTGCCAAGGAACTTTGCTTAAAGCCAGGAAACAAGTTAGGATTCTGTTCAAATGGTAGGTGCATGAACCTATCAGTCTCATGTACTTTTATCTTCTGTTTTGGTTCAATTTTCCTGGTTAAATTCTGGTATATAATATTCAACTCCAGACTTGTCCCTATGATTAAGTTGGCCACTTTCTTAGTTTTTGGACTCTTATTTCCATGCGTCTGTGTTTAATTTTCCTGATACAGCACACCCCTGAGAACTTCTTGGAGATCTGGTCTATTGCTGGTAAATTCTTTCAGGTTTTGTTTATCTGAGAATGTTCTTGTCTTTTCTTCCCACCTGAAAGATAATCTTGCCGGGTACAGTATTCTAGGCTGAAATTGCTTCTCTTGTAACACTTTGAATATATTTTCCCATTCTCTCCTCGCTCTCATTGTTTCCGATGAGAGATCTGCTGTTAGCCTGATGGGATGTCCTTTGTAGGTAACTTGATGTTTTTCTCTTGCCAATCTTAGTATCTTGTCTTTGTCTGTGGTTTTGGTCAACCTGGCTATAATGTGTCTTGGAGAAGATCTTCTTGGGTTGATTCTATTTGGGGTCCTTTGTATTTCCTGGGACTGGATCTTCGAATGCCTCTCTAGGTTTGGAAAGTTTTCTTGCAGAATTGCATGGAATATATTATCAATGCCCTTATGGGTGTCTTCACCTTCTGGAATGCCAATCATCTGGATATTTGGACATTTGATGGTATCCAGTACTTCTTGCATATCATTCTCAAATTTTGGGGCCATTTTCTCAGTCTTCGTGGTGGATTTTTCTAGGCCAGCCATTTTCTCTTCTACATCTGAGATTCTTTTTTCTGAATGATCTAGTCTGCTTTTAATACTTTGAAGGGAGATTTTGACTTCTTGTATTATAGACTTCATCTCTAGCAGTTGTTTGAGTCTTTTGTAAAGTGTGTAATTCAATTTTTTTGTCTTTTTTCTCTTTTTGTTATTTCTCTCTCCCTTTTTCTTTTTCCTTTTTCTTGTCTCTCCACCCTCCAATATCCATTCAATGTGTTCTTAGATGGATCTAAGAGCACTGTAGCTAAACATTCAAATACTAATAGGGTTAAAATCTTCCCCAACATCTACCGAATCTGCTGCACCAGCAATCACAACAGAATGGCAAAGAGATTCTAGATCACCTCTGCTTGCTCCTGAACATTTAGACTGAACTTCAAGAATTTGAAAGAAACACACCATCCATCAGAAGACAAGAAATCACCACTGGATCATGAGAAATATGGGAAAACGAGAAAATACCTCTCCTCCACGGGAAAAGAGTAACTCTTCTTCATCCACAAGCAGTTCGGTGAAAATCATGGAAATATCTGATAAGGAATTTAGAGCATTCATAATATCGAAGCTAACAGAGATGGAAGAGAAGAGAGATAATGAACTGCTAAAGAGAAAGGAGAAAGAAGTTGACGAGTTCCAGGAGATGAGGAAATTCTTGCTAGATCTAAAAGAGGAATTACACACTTTACAAAAGACTCAAACGAATCTCTGAATTTTTCACTCCTAGAATTAGATCAATTTTATGTGGGCTTTGACAAACTCTAGTATGAGTGAAGAATGAAATTTGTTTTGAAATTACTATGTTCTGTGTATGAATAGGGATAATGAATCATTCAAGGTAGAGTTTCTGAATTTTGTTAAATGGTGAACATGAACAGATTTCCATTTTCCCCTCCCTTGAGGCTTAAAATACATTACCTTTATCGTTTTAACACTTCTAATAGAATAGTAAATCTTATAAACATATCTTAGCTTCAAACTACATTCTAGTTATAATGGAGACAAGTCAGTAGTGAAATCTTGGGACCAGCAGATGGCGTAACGGTTATGTTCCTGGATTCCCATGTAGTTGACCACAGTTTGAGTCCCAGACCTGGCAGCTTAAAACTCAAGCCGGGTGTGAATGCGTGCATGCCCCAAATCCTGAGAGAAGAATGGAGGAGAAGGGATTGCAGCATGGCCATGCGCCCCTGCGGGGTGATTTCTTATTTTCTGCTTCTCTGTGTCTCTGGCAAGCACACACGTACTATAGCAAAAAATTCTCTCTAAAAAAAAATCTAAATACACCCACATATGCATACACACAGAGTTATGCACAGCATAGTAACATTTTGGTCAATGATGAATCTCACATATGGTGGTTTTCTCATGGGATTATACCACATAGCCTACGTGTGTGGTAAGCTATACTATCCAGGTTTGTGTAAGTACACTCTCTGATGTTTGTACCATGATGAAATAGCCTAGACTCATTTCTCAGAATGTATTCCCATCATCAAGTGACACATGATTTTCATATATATGCACACACACTACTTGGAAGAACTCCACTGTGAAATTTTAAAACCTGGTTATAAGATAATTGGCAATATGAATAGTGGAAGTTAACAGTAACTTTGCCTGAACACACAATATTTAACATTAATGATGGTAGAAAGCCAATTAGTACAATTTAATTGGCTGTTTGCAAAATGGTGTAATGAGACGAGTTCAAGCATATTTAATTTTTAATCCAAACTCAAAGTCTGAAGTGGAAAATCAACTAAAGCCAATCCTTGTAAAAGGTAGACTGACACGTTTTAAAGACTTTATTAACACAGAGAATGGATTGGTGTCTAAAGTAAAATTTAGTAACATATTCTCTCGTGCCTTACAAAAACACATAAAGTTGGGGCCAGCAGGTGGCATGATGGTTAAATACTAAACTCCCATGTGACTGACTATGGTTCAAGTCTCGAACCCAGCAGTTTGCTCTCTTTCTATCTCTATTTCCTTCTCTTATCAAATTAAAAAATAATAACAAATAAAAGTAAATAAATATTTTAAAAATACATCATGTAAAATTATGTCAAAAATAAAATGGAATTATTTAAATAAAGACAAAAATTTGAAAGGGCAGAAATGCATAGGAAAAAATGACCCCATGAAATATAGTTTAAAAACTGAATTAGATTCTGCAGATAAGCAACCAGAGCAAGTCATTCTTCAGGTCGGAGAACTCTAGAAATCAGCAAAGGTAAAAGGAGAAATGTCAGAGATAGTGCCCAATTTCACCAAATCTGATACAAGAGTAATATGATATGAGAGTTGAAAAGGTCAGTGTTGTATCAGGGATATATGTTACTGAGAAGTCAATCGTTCCTCTCTGTACACATGATATTGAAACTACGCTGTGAATTGAGAGGAAGAGCAAAGGGTAGTGGATCGCCATCCTGGCTGTATAGTCTGATCATCTGGGGAACCTTAAAACATTGATGCCCAGGACCAGACACCAGGCATTCTGATATGGTGGATCTGGGATGGGGCGTGGTGATGAGGAGGTTTTAAAGCTGACCCAGGTAATTCTAATGTGTCCCTAGGGTGGAGGACCCCAGTTTGGAAAGATCTTGGAGCATTTTTTTTTTTCTTTCTTGTCCTTAATTGATTCTGCCCTTTGCTGATTGGCAGGTATGTATCTTTTTCTTGAAAGTGAGTATAGCCTTTTATTCTTGTCTGATACTCTTCAAAGTAGAAATATGATGTTGGTACATGTATGTCAAAGTTAGAGTGAACCAGAGACGTGTCATCTGTAGGTACAATTGAGTCTGCATTGTTTTCCGACATCTTCTCTGCATTGAAAAAGCGTGCCTTTCTGGCTTCTCAGCAGAGTCCTCCTCACAGTAGGGTCATAGAAACACAAGGAGCATAAATGCTCTGTCAACCTAAGAGACAACTGAGTATGAATTCTGCCTGTCATAGTCCTTAGTAGTAACAAAAACAAGTGGCTAATTTAGGCACAGAAAGAATCCCAAGGCCACTCTCTACAAAGCAGAGAACCAGGATTGAGGTGACGAACTAAGAATTTAGCCCCAAACCATACTTTGGACCACTCCATGAGGACCCCACTGCTTGTGGGCACAGCCTTGGCCCTATGGCAGCTGCTAGCTCTGCAGACACCCCTGGACCAGCTGCAGGCCCCTGGAGCTGGATTCCCACCCACCCCTACAGCTGCTGCTGCAGCCACACCACAGTGGAGTCCTTGCAGGTCCTGCTCCTGTGGATTTATGAGTCTATAAATCTAAATCAGCAAAGCCATGTCACATCCTGCCCCTGGCTCTCAGGGAGGCTGGCAAAGCCCACAATTGACCTTTTCCTTTCCCACTTCCACAAGTGACATGAAATCCATTTCCCACTAAAACTCATAAGGTAGGGAATTCTTTAAACAGAAAATAGTTTTGTTCACTGGGAACCAAAAAGTTATAAATAACCACTACAAGAATCTGTCACTTTTCCTGGAATCAAGCAATGTTATAGGAAATTATTTGTTCTGTATTTTACTTCCATGTGTATAGTTTGCTATATCTGAGATTAGGCCTAACTTCGAGTTCCCGAGGTCATTTGAATCTGCCTTGGCTTCCTCAGTTTCTCAGACACATGAATACATTATTAAGTGCTAAAGCAAAGTCACTCAGTTCATCCCAGGCATACTGAGTTCTTACACTGGTTCCCCATATGGTGCTATGGCTTTGTTCCTGTGTCTAAGATTTGCCAAGTTCCAGTAGGTATCACACAATATTAATGTATTCTTAATTGAACTTGGAATATGAAATAACCCATGCCTATTACCACAGTCTGGACACTTCTAAAATTTCCATTTTACATCATAAATAGATCTTACTTTTAGAGGGCATGTTTGCTAAGTGTATATTAGGAAGCCCATGCAGCTTAACGTGTTTCTGTGGCCCTGACATCACAACTTGTTCATGAAAGAGAAGTTTGTCCTGGCTCAAAGACATCTCTAAAATTTCTTCTGCTAATAATATTTTGATTATTTCTAGAACATTTTCCGGTCCTGTAAATTACAGCTCCTACTGCCAGTTGTCAGTAGACACTTTGAAAGGAGTGGTTATTATACGCTTTTTCAGGAAAAACTGAATGGTATGATTCCCAACCTACATAGTCACTCTTTTTTTTTTTTTTTTTTTGATTTTTTTTTTATTATCATCATATTCTTCTTTATATTACATTGAATTACATATAACTTTACATTGTATTACATTACTTTTTCAAAAGGGAATGCCATGCATGTCAGTCAGTATAGAGACATTAATCTCCCCGCTTCAACATTCAATATCTTTTCTATGTTTTCCCCAATCATTATTATTATTCTAATTATTTTTTAAGACAGTCTTCAGTAGCCTAACCTTGTACTGACAGATGAACCCAAATCTTCCCTGGGAACATATTAGTTATGATCCCAACTACAAAATCAAATATCTCTTCAACCATAGCTTTCTCAATGTTACTTCTTTCCAGTAGGTAACATTCTATTCTCACCAGAAGAAAAAAGTCATTGTTACCCAAGAGCAGACATCCAGTACAAACCAGAAAAAAAAAAAACAAAGTAGTCCATCCCAATGTACACTTAACAGAAATTACCTTAGGGAGGGACCAAGTATTTCTTACTTTCATTTTTACTTTTTTTCTTTTTAGATTTTGCCAGGGGTGAGTATGCTTGCCAGAGACAGACACAGAGAAAGAGAGAGAAAGTGAGAAAGCATCTTCTATAAGGAATGCTCATGCCACGATCCTGTCTCCTCCATTTCTCCCTTCTTTCTAGATTTCGGGCATGCACACACACACACGAAAATTATGCCAGGTAGGTCCAGAACTCCAACTGCTCAGTCAATCATGTGGAATCTACTACCTACCACCACTCGACTCATGTAACTGAAACAACGAAAATTCAAACTTTCTCTAAAGTCTTATTTTCCATATTTCTTAGATATGAGGACACAAGGTGCCAACAACCTTGTCTTAAAGGGATTTCTTCTTGTAAGGGACTAACTTATATTTCCCTTTTTTTTTTTTTTTTCCCTTTTCTTTTCTGTGGAGTTGTATATCTGAAATACGGATTCTACTGGGTGTTTATAGACATGAGTGCCCTCCCTGCCATTCACAGCCTGTGCTACCACCTGGTTGCAGATGGAAGAGCTATCCAAGGGACACGCTGTCCCTCTGCAGTGGGAGACGTCACCATACAGAGAGACAGAGTGACTATGCCCTTCAAGCCATAAAAACATCAGTCTTTAAATGCTAAAATACTACTTAGCAGTTTAAAAGTCTAAAGGTCCAGTATGCTCTTCTGATACTTTCAAGGGATGTAGCTGATGTTAGACATAGTTAAATGATTCTTTCAAAATATTAAAAATATTCTTATTTCATAATTTGAGTAACTCAGCCTTCATAAGTCTGATTAAAAATTAAGTCATGGCTGAATCAATCAGTGGCCTGTTTTTCAGAAATTAGTCTCTCTCAAACACTCAAACACTTGATGGACAAAAATAAAAAGTTATCTGTTGATGGTAATATATATGGCAATGTCTTTGACATGACTAACATGCAGTGTATTCACGTTGGGAAAAACCATGTTGTACTTTCAAAAGTCCCAGTGACTTTTTAAATTCAAAGTTCTTTAACTCTTAGCCCAGAAAATAAAAGTTTAGGTTGAAGGATACATCGACTTCCAGCTCTAACATTGTGTGACTTTCAGGACTCTTAAGTGAACGGGCCACACAGCAGCAGCTCCATGTGAGAGATGAGAACACTGAGGCAAGAAGAAGTGCAATGACTTGAGCATCATCCAGGGCATATGTGACAAAACTGAGACTCAAGTTCAATGCTCTTTCCATTAACCTCTGCTTTGGGGCTACCACCTCTCCATGAGAGGCTGAGACAGTCAATGAGTACTTGCCATTCAAACACAGAAACATGCCTGTCTTGTAAGAACAGCAAGAGGAGGGAAGGTTTCCTAGGTCATGGAATTTCTCCCAAATTCCTGGTCTTATCGGCCTTCCCTAACACCTCAGCAAGACCACGGTACCCTGGCTGCCTTCTTTCACCAGCTCACACATAAATTAACGTGCCAGCCCTTCTTAATTCACACTGATTAGTGACAGCACATCTCCTGATTTTTTAAAAATAGTAAACTGTAATAGATCAATAGTAAAATGAAATATGTGCTAAACTTATATTTAAGGTTTATGAGAGTTTTATAAGCTTTTACAAATGTAAAATTACTCATTAGTTTATGGAACAGGAAACACATCAATTGTACCTGATTTGCTCACAAAATCATTAGGGTTTTATTATAGTTAAAATAAACCATTCAGGACCAGCAGTTAGCGGTAATGGCTATGTCGCTGGACTCCCATGTAGTTGACCACAGTTCAAGTCCCAGACCTGGCGGCTTAAACTCACACCGGGCTTGTGTGCGTGCGTGCCCAAGACCCCAAGAGGAGAATGGAGGAGGAGGAATTGTGGTGTGGCCATCCCCTCTAGGGGGTGATTTCTCACTTTCTGCCTCTCTCTGTCTTTCTGGTGAGCGTATGCACCCTATAGCAAAACACGTACCCTCCCAAAAAAAAAAATTAAAAAAAACTTTAAATGTATTAATTGAACTTTCATGTAAATATATCATTTTTAATTCAAATGGAACATTGTATTGCCCAACTTTAAGCAATTTAGTTGTTTTTTTTTATTTATTTATTTTTTTTAGGTTTTTGCCATAGTGTGTATGGCTCACTAGAGAGATAGAGAGAAGGAAAGTGTGAATCATCCCTCAGGGGAATAGCCACCCCTAAACCCCTTCTCCTCCATTCTCCTCTCAGGATTTTGAACACACAAGCATATATGTCTGGTGTGATTTTCGAGCTGCTGGTCCATGGCCACCCTAGGTTGGCCCTGTGGGAGTCCAGCACCTTAACCACCTGCCATCTGCTGGCCTCAGTTTTTAATATTTTTGAACATTTGAGAAGCAGGCAAATACTTAGGAACAAATGAAATAGTTTATGCTTTCTGGGCAGAGTCCTCCAGTACAGGACAGAAAAGCGACCATAGTCGTCACACAAAAAAATCCTCAGGGAGAAAAGGGAGGGACGGAATTTTAAAAATTTTACATATGCTCAACAGATGGAGGGCGGTGGGCACAGGGAGAAAACAACCCCCCAATGGGAAGTGGTCATGCTGCAATTCCTTCATTTCTCCATTTAGACTTACATGCACTTAGTGTGTTCTTTAAGCTGCCAGGGTGAGATTCAAATCTCACAGTCAGCCATGAGGGATCCAGCTCCCTTAACCACTAGATGGGATAGTGGGAGGCGGGGGAAGGAGAAGATGGACTGATAATGGGATTTTTTTTTTTTTTTTTTTGGAAAGGTTTTTTCGCTATAGGGCGCATGCGCTCGCCAGACAGACGGAGAGAGACATAGAGACAGAAAGTGAGAAATCACCCCCCAGGGGAGATGGTCACGCCACAATCCCTTCTCCTCCATTCTCCTCTCGGAATCTTGGGCACGCATGCACACATGCCGGCGTGAGTTTTAAGCCACCGGGTCCGGGACACGAACCGCCATTGACTACATGGGAGTCCAGCGACATAGCCATTATGCTAACTGCTAGTTCCCGATAATAGGATTTTTTAAAAATAAACTCTTTGAATAAGAAAGTTGTTTCTGTATGTAAATATGTCCAAATTGTTGTCTGGAATGTCTACAAGTCATTTCTGCCTTTCAGGAGTGGCCTTTGCTCTTTAATGACTTCCAAAAATTAGAGTTTTTCCTGGCTGAGACAAGTTTCTTCTTGCTTGTTCACCGGCACAGCTCCCATTCTCCCACCAGAGGGAGGCTTTTACGGATATGTTTGACTTAATTTCAGGAATGAGCCCTCCTCATCTTTGTTTCACGTAAAGTTCATATCTTTGATACCTTCTTGACAAGAAGCTCAAAACACACTAGCAAGTCCCCTTGGCCTCCCTCATCCTCTTCCTCAACAGCCTCCTGCTGGTTCCTTCTCCTGAAAGCAGTCAGCAGCTTCATGCTTGGTTCTTTATCTCCTCTTACCTCATCCATACCCCAAAACTTTGTTTTTGACATAGGTGGCCTTTAAAACCAAGCTAATCAACTAACTGTGTGTTTAAGAAAAATCTCTAAGCTTATATAGGGCTCTTTCCCTGACATTCATTTATCCATGCAACAGACTTTTGAAGAGCCTGCTCTGGATGAGGATACACAGTGTTAACACACAACTTCTGGCCTGGAAGTGCTGATTCTAGCCAAAAAGACTGTCCAGAATAAATTACAACACCACAGAGTCCACACAGCATGTACTGCAGAAACAGAGAAGGAAACAACTGGCACTCCTAGGAGAGTTAGGGGAGTTTCCAAAAGGCGGCAGCCTTACCACTGGGTTAACGAGTTCCAGAACACAGGTGTACCTAAGGCAGTAGTGTAGTTTAATTGGAATAAATGGAGTGGCCATTTTTTATATACATGCCAATAAAGTTTTAGAGGTGCAAATGCAGTCAACCTCAAAATATCTGTGAGAGAAATTTACACTTTCTGACCCAAAGGAGCTGACATTAATCAACTTTTGGCATCCCCTCCACCTTACCTCACTGTCCTGTCAGGGACCTCTCCACACTTTTACCAATAATGATTTAAATAGGCTATCCCTTCTCCCAAGTTTTCAGACCTACCTGTTAACATCTCCTTTTTCACACCTGATAAATGAACCAGCAATTTATTCTTGTGGAAATACAACCATAAAGGTTCATAAATAATAAATTAAAATTTAAAGCTTCCATCTAGGTTAAATTAATCGGTAAGCCGACTATTGGCAGAGCACTTAGTCATACCTTATGATGGAACATGGTCCTACTATGTTTGGTTTTAGTTTTTTGACTGAGAAGAATTTTCCTGGTAACCATGGATAGCACAATGTCAAAAATGTCTGTATGTCTGGCATTATGTAGGTCTACTAGCCAACCATAGTGTGGGGGTTATCCAATAATCTCAGTTTTCCTCAAAAACGGAAATTAAAACATAGATTAAAAACCTTCATTTCTCTTCTCCTCCATCTTTCTTCTATTTTCCCACCAATCTTTGGGAGCCAGTGAGCCCTCCATCTCCAGCTGATTACTGCTCACTTCCTTTTCCAAGCATCCCATTCCCCCTGCCTTCCCTGCAGTGAGATTCCCTGAGGACTACTCAAATCCTATTCTACCGATTCCCCCTTTTGAAGATCGCTAAGGATTCCAAATCCTGATGTTCTCATCAAAGCTTAATATTTCACATAGCAGTGCATACTGATCTTGTTCACCATTCTTCCTTCTCAAAGCTGCCTTCTCTTAGTTCTGGATGCAGTCATTCATCAACTATCACTGAACTGCTTTGCACCCGGTGTGTGCTAGACACTGGGGTTAGTACTCTTCCTGCCTCTGTAAGGAAGACATTAAATGGTCCAATAGTTACAAACAATCATCACGTTTTTATCAGATGAACAGGTGTCAGAGGCATAGAACGAGGATCCTCTCACCCAGTGAATCAAGAAATTGTCCTCGACAATATACTGAACTGGGTCCCGAAGGTTGAGGTTGAATTCACAAAGATGGGCAGGTAGACAGGGCACTGCTGGAAAATAGAACAGTTGTGCTTCTCCAGTCCTGTTTCCCTCGCCTCAGTATAAACTGATGCTGGGTCCTCATTACTCAGTACTTTCTTACTCACATTTACTCACCAGCAGAGCCTACCTCATAGTTAAACTACCAGCAATATGAGATGGTGATCAAATATGAACCTCCTATCTTGGATTTCCCACTATCTCCCTGCTGCACAGCCCTACATAAAGAGCTATTGGTTGTTGATGTTTTCGTGAACTTGGCTCATTATTTTCCTCTGCAAGGGTCCCTTCATAGCTTCGAAATTTCCAGCAACAGCACCACCCTTCTCTCAAGCATTAAAGGTCAAAAGCTTGAGGATAATCTTTTCCTTTTCTCTTTACTCCCTGTCTTAGTCCATTTTTGTTGCTGTAACAGAATCACAGACTGGGTAATTTATAAAGAAAGCAACTTTTTTTTTTTTTTTTTTTTTTTTTTTGGCTCATGATTCTGAAGCTGGGAAATCTAAGAACATGATTTGCTGAGCTCATTTCTACCTCAGATCTTTGTCACTGTGTCTGCTGCTTCCTCCAGTTGGGACACACTCCCCTGGATTTTCAGATGGTTGGCTCATTCTCACTGTCGAAGTCTCGGCACAAATGCCTTCCCTCAGAGCAGCCTTCCCTGACTCACCAATCTAGAGTTAGCCCATAGTTATTCTATCATCCTGAGATATCTCCTTCCCAGGACATATGACAATCTAAACTTAGCTATTAATTATATGTGTGTTTATTGCCATTTCTCCCACTAGAATATAAATTCAATGAGATCAGAGACATTATCTCTCTTATTCCCCATACCATATCTCTCTGATTGCCCCATAAATTAGGGCAACATCTATTTTTCAAATGAATAAATAAATTAATAAATCAATGAACGAGTTAATGTGTAAACCTCAGTTTCCTTATCTATAAAATTAAGGTTTAGACTAGATAATTTCTAAGACCTCCCAGTCTAGTATTTTTTTAATGAATCAAAATTCTTGTCTTTTCATAAAATCAGTTGAGGTCCCTTTATGGATTGTCATTAGGTCATATTTTCCTTTTTTTCTTGACTTTAGTTCCCTCGCTGAAGAGATTCCCATGAGTACAGAAACAATATTGAGAAGAGAACAAGGTCAAACAATATAGATGAAGAAAAGAACACCTTGCTTCATATTGTGATGTGCTTGTACTCGGAGCTTTGTAACAGACTGCAGTCCCACAATCATATTTACTATCTACTTTTTGATTTTTAATACGTTTGCATTATTCTCCCTATTGCTTCATTTCACCTTGATAAAGGTGTTCTTAAGGTGGTTATTATTTCTGAGTTTTTCCCAAGATACAAAGTATATTGACTGAGAAGTTGGTGGGTTTTGAAGGGCAATGTTGACACACACATGATGAGACAGTATTTCCACTGCTAGTGACAATAACATTGGAAGTTTTGTGTATGTGTGCCTCATTCTCCTTATATATTGAGCATCTGATTACTTACTGTTGAATTACAATTATTCTTGCAAAATATTTGTAGCTACTTTGAAGATAGCAAACACTTAAGACACTGTGATGAAGACTGAAACTGGTCACTATAAGCGTTCTCCAACCTTCATGAAAAATTGTTCATTAGTAACGGCAGGTCCAAGTCACTGATGATTGCTGACCTTTACCTGTGATTGTCTTGGGAAAAAAATCAAATGTATCTGGATACTTCCTTTGTCAAAAGTCTCAAAAAAAAAAAAAAAAAAGAATTTTCATTATGTTCGGAGGGTACTGAATGTTTACTGATTATCTTAGCAGCTTTAGACTTTTAATATTTTCTGACCTCAATTGTATCTTAAAGATAAATTGAACAGCCCTCTTAAAATCCGAGAAGATCTGATATCCTTATTGTTCACAATATGAAAAGGTCAGTAAATGGAAGAAAATCTTCTTAGAGGTTTCTCCTCTTTCTATTCAAATTGTACTTTCAGTAGGCTGTGGCTTCATTCTTCACTTTTGTTTAGTTGTGTCATCAACTGCTGGCTTGTGCTTTTGGCTGTGAAGATGCCAACTGAGTCAGAATATAATCATTTTCTGCCTTTGCCCATACATGGCTATACTGACATCTTAGATTGTTAATTAGCACTTCAAAGAACACAGAAAAAATAGAAACTGAGCTTAGAGCAAAATCTGAAGATTGACGGTGGCCATTTCTGGCATGGAGTGCTAGCACGGTTTTCACCCAATCAGCGGGGCTTGGGGAGAAGAAATGGGGCACATAAGAATAGTGACCAAGGACAAAGGGTTCTCTTCCCAAGCTAGACCCCTCTTGAATCCTCTGCTTAGCATCTGCTTAAACCCCAGTTATTTGATTACATAGATAAAATAAATGGATCCCCAAGGACAGCATCAATTAAATTAATAACCTAAAGTTTCAAGGACAAAATATTCCCAAGTCAAAAGATCCAAAATAATAGAATATTTACAGAAAAACCATGAAAATCTGTCTTCCAAATATAAACTTTATAAAATAAAGTCACCTCAAACGTGCCAGATTTAATTGATGATCATAAATAATGCTATGAAGTACATTATTATTAAATCTCTTATCCCTTTAAAGAGGCTGGACAGAAAAAATAGAAAAAAATAACTATCAAGTCAATTTCAAAGCTAAGATGTAAATATCGTAATTAGTTTTGCTCTGGGCCATTTTATTTTTCATGAAAGCTTCTCTACTGATAGAGGAATAATTTATGAAAACAGAAGGAATATTTATTGCAGCCTGCCTCGTGGTCATTATTGATCATTTAATTTATAGCCTAAATAGTTTATTTCCCCTTTTAAGGGCATTTTAAGATCTATTTTTAAATCTCATTGCTACATCTTATTTCATTTTGTCTAAATATATAATCCAAAAGAAAAGGCTTAACTTATTTTCATCACTTTAAGGGGGGAAAAGTAATATTATGCTTCTTGAGCACATCTCTACCTAGAGATTAATGTATTTTTCTCTTCTTTTATTATTTCACTCATTCAAAAATAAATGTGCTTCCAAGTACTGCAACAAAGAAAAAAATAATACATCCTCTTCCTCATTTACTGTTAACTGAACTCAAGGAATATCTGTCTTCTCTTTTCATGCCCACAAAAGACCATAGCTAACCAGGACCAGCAGACGGTATGATGCTTAAGGTGCTGAACTCCCACATGGCCAACCATGGTTCAAGTCCTGAACCTGAAGGCTTCATGTCAGGCACATATGCATGCATATGTGCCCAAAATCTCAAGAAGAGCATGGAGGAGAAGGTATTGTGGCATGGTCATCCCCCATAAGAGGTGATTTCTCGCTTTCTCTCTATCTCCCTGGTGAGCACACATGCCCTATACAAAAAAACTCTCTAATAAAAAATTATTAATTAATTAAATGTAAAAATACCATAGCTAACTATGTCTTACCCCATCTGCAAAATCGTTGTCTAGTGCAGGTTTAAAAACAGAACTTTCAAAGCCAATATTCATCATTATTTTATAATTTAAAAAAACTGGAAAGTAACTAAGTTTCCTCAATAATTCTATAATAGTGACCAGTTTTTCAGCTAGAGTTCAGGACTCTCCCAGGGCCACTGTGTGAGTCCCCACAGGTAGTGGACAGCATGACTCCAAGGGATGGAGTTCGTGTGGAATGCAGTGTTAGATGCCCGCCCTTGGCATTGGCCAGTTGTCTTAGTCCATTTTATGCTACTGTAACAGAATACCTGAGGCTGAGTAATTTATAAAGGGTAAAAATGATTTATTTCTTACAGTTATAGAGGAAGGTCATATCTGGTGGGAGACTTCATGCTATGTCAGCCCATGGTGGAAGATGAAAGGGTAAGAGAGCGTGGATATGGGACTGAGAGCGAAGGGAAGGGGACCAAACTCACCGATTATCGGGTGCCCACTTCCAAGATAGTGGCATTAATTCATTCACGAGGGCAAAGGCCTCATGACCTTATCACCTTTAAAGGTCTCACCTCTCAACGCTATTGCACTGGGGGTAAGTTTCCAACTGTGGGGGACACATTCAAGCCACAGCAGCAGTGTGCTACCTACCCAACCGTATGTGGCAGCCCTGACTTAGTGTCGCATTTCTTCTGCATTACATTGATACTACTTTAACCTACATTCTCTAGCAAGCATTTTTAACCTAAATTCTCTAGCGAGTATTTTTCTTTCTTTTTTTTTTTTTTTTTTTTTTTTTTGCTTTAGGGCATGTGCACTAGCAAAAAGAGAGACAGAAAATGAGAAACCACCCCCTGGGGGGATGGCCACGCCGCAATCCCTCATCCTCCAATCTCCTCTCAGAATCTTGGGCATGCACACACATGCAGCCGGCGTGAGTTTAAGCCACCAGGTCCAGGACTCGAACCACGGTTGACTACATGGGACTCCCGTGACATAGCCATTACACCAACTGCTGGTCTCTCTAGCAAACATTTTTCAACTGTCCTTATTCCACTTTCACAGTCCTCCCTGGCATTTAACTTTTTTTTTTTTACTACTTTTATTACAAAAAGGAAATTCTGTATGCTTTTATTCACAAAAACCAGCCATTTTTCACTAAATATTCAAAAAAGCTGTTTTAAGTATACCAATTAAATTTCACAAGTAGAGTTCAGAGAAGATGTTATTTTTCCTCTTAGTTAGTGGGTATATGAGGGAAAAAAAAAAAAAAGATTTAATGTCAAACAGATCATCCCAGATATGAGACCTTGGGAAAATTTCTTAACCTCTTAGAAACTCAGTTCCTTCTGAGAGATGGAAGGTGGATAAATTCCCTTCAGATCATGTATGACCCATAAGGCTATATATAGAAGGGCTTAACCTGGTACACGGCACAATCTGTGCTCAACGTATGATATTAGCTTTATTATTTTTATTATTACTATCATGGTTTTGAGGAAATTTCAACACACCATTGTGCTTTCCTCACTTTTTCAGTGGCGGCACACTATTGCCCATTCATTCACTCCATCCTCTGCTCAGGAGCACTGAGTAGATCTGTGACATTTTTGATGCAGCACAGTCCAGAAAACTATGCATCAGCAATTACAGATTGATGTAGAAATTAATCTTGTAGGGCCAGCAGATGGCTAGCGGTTATGTCGCTGAACTCTCACATGGTCAACCTCTGTTCAAGTCCAGGATCTGATGGCTTTAAAACTCATGCTGGATACGTGTGTGTGTGTCCACGATCCCAGGAAGAGAACAGAGAAGGGATTGTGGTGTGGTCATCCTCACCAGGGGGGCGGATTCTTACTTTCTGTTTCTGTCTCTCTCTGTCTTTCCCATGAATGCACATGCCCTATAGCAAAAACAACTCTCAAAAAAAAAAAAAAAAAGAAGAAGAAGAAATTAATCTTGCAAGTTTGACATTTGACAAGGCAGACTGCAAAGAATTTTAAATCTTCTTTTCAAGTCCACTCTGTCCAAGGGGTTTATAGTTTATAGTTAGCATGTAAATGGTTTTAGTGTTTGCTTTTCCCTCGTTCCATATAAATAGGTCCTTTTTCTGGATGAGTAGTAATTTCCTTGGATAGAATAGCATATTCAACCTTACTTCAGAGGCTTGCAAAACCTCTGCCTCACCTACAGGAAGAGAGCCACAGATGATGAAGAAGGTGAAGGATGAGGCCGTTTCATACACATGTGTTTTTTCTATAAAGCGGCATATGCTTTTCAGGTTGATGTTGGCCAGATTAAATTAATCAGGCCTTTGCTTACTAGGAGTAAAAGAAATTTCTGGACAATCTCAAGTAGAGTGGCAATCAGACAAGCGATAGCCCTACACTGGAAGTATACTAACCACTTTGATATTTTTAGATGGATGAGGGGGTGTGGATGTATTTTTTTCTACTTGGATTGGAATATGGCAAAGAAGATTGCCGGATATGCATGATCATTTTATATCCAGAAATGAGATACTAGCACTATTCAAATAGGGATGGAAAATCTATCACTTCTGAGACAACTCCTTGAATGATTGCAGCCTTTTATACTGAAATGAAGTGTCAGGGACAATCACCCAGGCCTCCTTTCTCTGATTCCTGATGATCAGAAAGAAAGTGTAACTCTGAAACTGAAAGACATGGAGATAAAGTCAAATTTGGTGCTTCGAAGCAGCACCAAATATTGGGCACTGTTCTTATGGGAGCTCTCACCTAAAATAAACCACGCCACTTTCACCAAACCCCTTTGCTGTCTCTCCCCTGCTTCCCATGGCTTTGTGCTGTCATCCCACACTCCTCCTCGCTACCAGGTAAAACTTTGCCACCTCCCAAGGTTCAGCTCAAATATTACCTTCTCCATGAAATCCCCATGCCTTCCTTGCCAAAAGCAATATTTGCTTTATTCCTCTCTACTACCCTAGAGAGGTATATGCTTCCACAGTTTGGGTGATATACATAATTTCTTTCTTACGAAGCGTATTCTAGAATCAGGCCCTGTCTTACTCATCCCTTGTAGGAATCTTTTTATTTATTGAGTGAATGTTATTTTTTTTTTAATTTTTTTCTCTCAAATGATCAAAAACATCATCGGCCCAAATCAAATAGGGTTTGAACCAGCACAATTCACTCTGCACAACTCCAGTGTGCTTTTCATTGCCAACAATGTACATGGTTCCCTGAAGTCATGCAATGCCATGCAGGTGCCCTCTGTGTATTAACCCTTCTACATGACAATGGCTTCAAAAGTTAAGAGTTCAGAATAAATTCTGTTGCTACTTGGTTTATGCAGTGCCTCCTGACTATTCACTTGCAGATATAAAAACACTGTTGTATATTTTTTCATGTTGCTTTTAAATGTGTCAGCATTACGGGTGGTTTTTTTCCGGGTGGTGACTTAGGGGTCTGACAAAATTGGAGAAAAGATACGTCAAGGCCAAGTGAAAGGGCACATTTTTAGCAGGCCTGTCACTGAGATGAGCCAGAGGTATCACCCACTTTTCTGGTGAGCCCTGGCCTTTGGGCCACACTGAGGAGTGTTTTCACTCTGAACGAAGGGTCTTTATTGGCCACACCTGTACGTCATCTATCATGTATGCACCTAAGGAGGAGGCAGGAGCCTAAACCTAGAAGCTGCTCCAAGAATTGATATTTTAGAAAATGTGAAATAGCCTATTGCTCCGATATTTGCTCTTTCTTCAAATTTAATCGTTTATCCTAAGAGGACAACCCTACTGTTACATCTCAGAACCAGGGGCATGGGGAAAAATTGGGGAAGGAAACAGTAAGATACAGTTCAAGGCACCTGAAGGAAACAGTATTGATGAGCATGGTGGGTTATAAAGAGTCTCTGCTTTTGAAATAAAATAGCAGTATGTGGACTACAAGTCCTTGAAGGCCCAGAGAAGTACAGGAGCTTACTTTTGTCACACAGAAGAGCCAGAAAGATGACAGACCTAGTTTTCAGCTTCCCCAGCCTGAACCCTTACCACTTTGTCCCAGTGTCATATGAGTATGTGGAAGTATTTACTATGCCTCAAATGCACTGCACTTTCTCAGAGCAAAATAAATAGCTATGCCTTCTGCCTTGGATCTTCTGAGCTAAAAGAGTTATAATTGTATCTTTGCCCATTGCAAACTTATTTCTGTGTTCTCCTATTATTAATTCCTAATATTTCATATAACAATCATTAAAATCAGGGACCAGCAGGTGGCATGGTGGTTAAGGTGCTGGACACTCCCACATAGCTGACCACAGTTTGAGTCCCAAACCTGGTGGCTTACTTTCTCACTTTATTTCTCTCTCTCTCTCTCTCTCTCTCTCTCTCTCTCTCTCTCTCTGTGTGTGTGTGTGTGTATCTGGTCAAATTAAAAATAAATGAATCTATAAATAAAATTTAATAAAATAATTTTTAAAAAATATTAAAATCAATTTTTAGAGCAAAGACTGGTCATCTTTTACTATACAGAGCCAGATAGTAAATATTTAAGGCTCCTGGGCCAGGTGACAAAATTAAGAATATTAAATATATACACAATTCATTGAATGATTTAAAATGCAACTATTTTTAAATGTATAAACCATTCTAAGTTTGTGAGCAATATGAAAACAGGCCAGGGCCAGATTTGTTCCAGGAACCATAGTTTGACAATCCTGGTTTAGAAGATTGAATCCCAATATATGTTTTCTTCTACGGAACCCAAAATTCACTCCTGGTATCATTGTTTTAATATAAAATGCCAAAAGGAACACCTGAGTTGTGCATGCTTTGAGGTCTACAATACAAATCTGCATGATGGAGTAGACAATTTCCTCAAAGTTGAACAGAGTAAATTGAACAACACATCCATGCTGTATTAGCCAGGGTCCTCTAAGGAGACAGAACCAATAGATTTGTATAGATATATAAGAAGGGATTTATAGATCTTTGAGGCATCTCCATATTGTTCTCCACAGTGGCTGGACCAATTTACATTCCCACCAGTAGTGTAGGAGAGTTCCCCTTTCACCACATCCCCACTAGCACTTATCATATATTTTTTTTTAATCTTAGTCATTCTGACTGGTTTAGATGGTATTTCATTGTGGTTTCGATCTGCATCTCCCTTATATTGAGGGATGTTGAGCATTTTTTCCATATGCCTTTCGGCTATTCGTATGTCTTTCTTAGAGAGTGTTTTTTTCCAACTCATTCTCCCATCTTTTAATAGAGTTGATCATCTTTTTTCCAGAAAAGCTGCTTGAGTTCCCCGTGTATTCTGGTTATCAGTCCCTTATCTGACTCATAGTTTACAAAAATATTTTCCCATTCTGAGAGCTGTCAGCTCACACTAACTACTGTATCTTTTGCCATGCAGAAACTTCTTAATCTGATATAATCACACTTGCCTATTTTATAATAAATAAATAAGAGGGAATTTTTTGGGCAAATCAGCTCATTCAATTATGACAGTTGAGAAGTCCCACAACAAGCTGTCTACAGGTAAAGATCCTAAGATTCTACTAGTGTGTTTTGGTCCAAGGCCCAAGTCCTTAAAGGCAGGAAAGCCAGTGACATTATTTACAGTCTGAGGATGAAAGTCTAAGAACCCTGGGGGCTGCTGATATTAATACTGGAGTCCAAAGGCAGACTCGCCTTGAGTTCTAATGTCCAAGGCAGCAAAAGAAGTGTAACTTGCTCCTTCCCAAAGAAGATCCATTCATCTTCTATACTTATTCTCTGCAGGCCCTTTGTGATTGGATCATGTGTGGCCACACTGAAGACAGCTCTTCCACAGCTAATCTACTCAGACTTGCCCCTTCATCTCTTCTGGGAACACATGTACATGAACACACCCAGAGTAACATTTTATCAGGTTTCTACATATTCCTTCATTCACTGAGGCTGACACCCACAATGCATGTGTATAGGTGAGTCACAAGTTGCAGAGTCAAGGAATTTGGGGCTATTCAGGACCAGTGCACACTCTTCACCCAAGCACTGCTCTGACTCGCCATTCATTTCCAATCCTTCTGCCACAAAACCACCATTAAATTGCTTTTTTTTTCCCCTTAAAAATAAATAGTAAAACTTATAGGCAGGGAAGAAAAGTATTTTCCATTGTATTATGTAGATAAAATAACAAGTGTTTCTGATGTTGCTAAGGTTCTCTGATTTCTCATCTCATAAAACAAAGGAGGCAAATACACATGAATACATCAATGCCCTTTTCTTTTTCATTTTTTTTTTTTTTTAGAGATTTTTTTTTTTCTATAGGACATGTGCACTCACTGGGAAGACAGGGACAGACAGAGAGAGACAGAGAGAGAGGAAGTGAGAAAACATTCCCCAAGGGAGGTGGCCTCATTTCAACCTTTGTCCTGCATCCTCCTTTTGAGATTTTGGGCACACATGCACATGTGCCTGGCATGAATTTTAAATCTCCAGGTCTGAGACTCAAACTGTGGTCAACAATGTGGGAATCCAGTGCCTTAACCACCACGCCACCTGCTGGCTCCTAACCCATTTTCTATAAAGAAAGATATGTGATCATTGGAGGTCAGCACTCTGAGATCCCTATAATGCAATTTTCTCCAGTGACCAATTTCCACCCTTCTATGCTTATAATACAAATCTGCATGCCTGTAGAAGGAAATACTCTGAAGCTAAGACCTGTCCATATTTCTTCATTTATTTTTCGATCTTAAACAATACAACATCATAAAATTGTCATCTAAACTGCACTCACTAAAGAAACTGAAATGATTCTCAAATTTAAGAGCCCTGCAACCAAGTTGGAAACAACTCTTGACAAATATGCCAAAACAGAAACTGAACCCCACCCCCTTTATTTTTTCAAGGATTCCATGCCATAATTCAATTACCAAATCCCTCTTAATTTATTAACATTGCTGTCCTAATAAATTGTATCCTATGGCATTCACTCTTAGCTTCAAATGAATTTCAAAATTCCCGGTCTGTAGTGCCTATTTCCAAGAGAAATGGGGCACACAGACTTAGGAGCTGCAAATATGATCTTTTCCTATGGACCAGCACTTGTCCTCAAAAGTCTAAGTTTTCTCATTTCTTCTGGAGAGTAAATTGGGAAGAACTGGAATGACTTAGCAAATATGAATGTAAAAACAGTGTCCATCAGGGAAGGGGTAACCAACTTCTGTGCTGGATGGTGGGAAGGATCCCAAGAATGAGATAAAATTTCCATCATCCTCTCTAACAAATTTCAAAGAGCTGGAGCCCAGAATGAAAGCTAAGATGCAGAGGGGATTCAGGCAGGCCCACATTATGAGAAAGTGGACCTTTAAAATATTATGGTCAGCTAATTTTCATATGGGATAGCTTGAATCTTCAGGCATCTACTCACTCTCCTAACCAACCCCACTGTCCACCCCCAGATAAAGAGAATTTCCTGATAAACTTAGAGCATGCAGCACTGCACTTTGCTGGTACCATTTACTCAGGACTCTCCAGTGCTGTAGTAGACCACATGGGCATTTGTTGACTCACTAGTCCTCCCTCCATTTGTGTAAATTCAGGATACTCACATCTTTGGGACACTCCTAGCTTATAGCATGGGACACTCATAGCTTTCCTCCTTATGTGGCCAATTATTATTATTATTTTAATGGTACCTAATGAAGAACTTCCTGGTAGCCCATCAATTACACTAATAATACCTTCAGAACATGCAGTGGTTCTCAAGAGTGCTGATAAATGCCAGATGATAGAATGAAGTTATGAGGAGGCTTCCTCCTTCTCCAAATAATGAAAACTTTTGAAAAATTACCTACCGAAGGAATATGGCAAACATGAATGACATCAACATTTAACATATGTGAAGTTGCTAGCACCGTGAATGGCTGATTTCAAAAGAGGACAGCAGTGGTCGTAGTTTCTATCGCCCATCTCCAGTCTTTACTAGCCCAGATGAACCATAGCCCTCAATACCAGGCACTGAGCTAGACTCTGGGGGCATAGAAGAACCTAAGCTTTGAGTTTTACTACTAAAGTACTTGAAGGCTGAGAATGCAACTGGAGATAGTAGAGATCATTACGGTACCTTGTCATGATTACATTGCAATACATGACAAGAAATGCCAGGAAAATAGCAGGCGATCCACACTGTTGTGATAATGCTTCACATGGTATGTGCCACCCAACATTTCCTTGGCTAAAAGGTCGTCAGATCTTATCTTCTTCCTGGATTAGCAAGACTCTCTGCTCACATTAAATCTCCTGAAGAACAAGGATTAGACCATCTTTTTTTTTTTTTTTTTAAGAATTACTTATTCCATTATATTTATTATTATTATTATTTATTATTATTATTATTATTATTTTAAAACTTGCTATAGAGTACATGTGCTTACCAGAGACAGAGAAAAAGAAAGTGCCAGGTCCATCCAGGACTTGAGATGAGGTTGGCCGTGTGGGGGAATCCAGCACCTTAACCTCCATGCCACCTGCTGGCCCCTAGACCATCTTTTTAATCATTCCGCTTCCTATCCTGGAGCCCAGCACAGTAACCTGCACCCCTTAGTCACTATCTGCTGAATGAATAAATGCATAGAAGAAGAAAATAAATAAACCCATAGAGGAAGTAGCATGTGAGCAAAGGTCTTGAACAATGAGTTGTAACTTGTCAAGAAGAGGAAAAAGCAGGAGTCAAACAGGACCCATGCAAGGATCTGGCATACTACCACCACAGGAGAAAGTTCCTGTGCAAATGCACCCAGGATGAACAGGAAGGAAGTGACAGGGGATCACGCAGATTTTGGCTGGAAACAGCACATAAGGGGCCTTGCATGCCAAGACTTTATCCTAGAGGCAACAGGGAATTCACTGATTTCTGTAAATAAGATATAACAAAGTTAGCCAGTTTCATTTTCTTCCAAATGATAACCAACAGCAGGACAGAAAGTAAATTGAAGGCTGCCTGAGTCTGGGCCAAACATTCTCAAGGCCTTTTCCCCTGCTTTAAACCCTATGTCTGCCCTGTCTTTAATACCTCCCAGTGACTATTCTACATTTTCTGGCAAATTTGCTATTATTTCAGTTAGTGTGAAATGAGTTTTCATGTCATGGCCTCCCTCTGACATCTGGGAATGTATTGGTCTGCCTCCTATATTCTTTCCATCTCACATAATGAAGATTTTAAAAGAAATGTGACCGAGACACCTCTTTGTTGGCAAGAGTTTTATCATCCCTCTCTCAGCAAGACCTTGTGAAGATGCCATCGTATCAATTAGTACAGCAGAATCGAGACAGGCACGTTTCTACTGGCAGGAATACAACTTCCTGGACAAACACCAATATCCCATGCACGCCACAACGCCAGGCCTGCAAATTTCCCACAGAACTGCAGACAGCCCCTTCCACAGAAGTCATTCCAGCTCTAACAGTATCTCCATGGGTGAGCTGGTCTCCTGCCATCCTTCGGAGCTCCTCAGAGTTTGGGAAGTCACTGTTATTGGGGCCCCTGCTCCAGCACATTTGATATAAACAGCCAATGCGCGTACATCAACACCTTCTTCAAATCCTTCCTGCGAGGAGCCTGCAACCTGTGCCTGCTGCTCTGTCTGAGCGTGAGCTTTGGAGAGGAACAGTGACAACATCCCCTTAAAAGAGAAACCAGAAAGAAAAAGTCCAGAACAGCAAGAAAAAAGAGAAAGGTGAGCTGGCCAAGATTTTAAAAGAGTAACAGCTCTGAGAGTAACGCTATAGGCTTCAAGATAAAAAACATTTTTGTCTAATAAAGGGATTTATGTAGTATTTCTGTATGGGTTTATGGTTAAAAGACAGGAAACCTCCTTCTACTCAGTAGGAACTAAGCACATAGCTCCTCTCTGCAAACAAAGAAGCCTAACTGATTTTAATGAAGCAGGGTGGAATTCAGGGTTCTGCATTGCAGTGTGAACCCTCAGCCCTACAAGCCTGCCCTGGGCACCCTCAGTTCTGGGAGTCTCAGGCCAAAGCCCTATCCTCCCTCCTGCTCTTTCCAATTCACTTCTTCAGCCTTGCAAGTCTTCCCTTAGCCTGTTTAAGTTTTACCTGCTTTTGCATTTTACAAAATGCCCTTTGCACCACAGGCATCCTGTCTTCTCATTAAAAAACAAAACAAAACAAAATCTCTTCTCTTTTTGCTTTGTTGAGAAACTCTTACCTCCAGTGCTAACAAATAGAACAGGAGGCCAAGAATATTGGCAGCCTTAATCCAAATCAAACTGGAGGCAGGCAACATATATATCTTTTTAACTCCTTACAAGTAAAAAATTCAGCAACAATTTAAATACTAACAGGGTACACAGAGTAGGCAATTCTTTTTTTTTTTTTTCCTTTAGCTTAATTTGGCCTTTTTTGTACTAATGAAAATCAGGCATTGGAAGTAATGCTGCTTTGTGTTTATAATAAAACCTTATTAACTCAGATGCAACTAATTTATAACTTGTGATCATTTTACCACAATAAAGCTGAATTTGCCTATGTGCAATATATGATTTTACTAAGCAAATTAATAGTGTAAATGAAATTTTAGAACGATTATTTAACTGCCCCAAACGAATTATCTTTAAGCACATTATTAGTAGGTATTTGCATGCAGAAAAAAGAAAATTAAGACTCACTTCTGGTTACAGTTCCACAGTCCCTTATCTAAAACTTTTGGATACAGATGGGTTTTAGATTCAGAATTTTTCAAGGCTTAGAAAGTTATTAAAGTTCACATGTCATGTATTATATTATGCTCTGAGTCAAGTTCAAGGCAGTACCCAGTAATCACAATGCATGAATACATATTTACACTAAATGAAATAAAGGTAACACATAAACTTGAATAACTTTAGGTCAGACTGTTCCCGCAAATAAGTTCAGATGGGTCAGGTTTTGCCAACAAATAAGTTGTGGAAATAACTTCTACTTTTAAGAGTCCTTGGGTTACGATTACAGATATGGATCTGGGTACTTATGCTGAATTATTTCTCAAGAAGCCCTCTGGCTGTTCAATTGATATCTTCATAAATGATAAAATTGGGATGATGCCAGTGACTAAAAATTTCTTTCTCTCAGACCAACTTTCCCATCCAATGGACCACCTCAGTGGACATTTACTCTGCATATTAACAACTCGAATCCAAAGAAACCTCCTTTGTGATCATTCAAAGTAGAACAGGACTTAAAAACGGTGTTGTCTTTCATTGTCTCCAAAGACGACCACAATTATGCTAAGAAAGCCAGGTCCCAGTGCCTAAAATAGGCCTGACATTCCACAAACTTTTGTCGCAAGTGGATAACCCCAAATCATATCCATTCTTCTAACTACAGGCTACATATGCCTGAAGAATTGCTATAGAGTTCAGTCTATACCTAGGTCTGGCCAAATCTTCATAAAGTACAATGAATAATGAAACAAAAATTTAAATCGATCATCCAATACTCCCCTGAAGAAGTTAAAGAAAAATAGGAAGTAGATTAAATAGTCATCACAACTAAGCTGAGAGAAGCCAGTCTTAATCCAACAGGAAGTTACTGGGAGTTCATTCCACTTACCATTGGGCATGAGTTGAGGCTTCGTGGGGTCCTGTCTTTTCACTTACACTATTTTTCCTAGTTTATTTGTCTAACAAACTTCCCAGAGCAGAAAAGAATTAAGCTGAACATAAAGTTATGACAAATAGCTGATGTTTCTTTCTGTTAAACACTGTCCTGCCGATTCCTGAGAAAGGGGTTTGTGGAAATTAGTATACATTGTCTATCTGTTTATTCATTCCTTTTGGGTTTCCAATTTTATGTTCCAGACTTACCAGCAAGGCATCATTTCATGTGCATTTATAATCTGTTTTTTGTTTTTGTTTTTTGGATTTGTTTTTTTTTTTTTTTTTTTTAGATTGTGCAGCGATTTTTCAATAACCTATTCTTGGTGAGTGAGTTTCCCTCTTTCAGGTATATCCTTGTCAAAGGCTATTCTTTTAAAACTCCTTGGAAAATATTTACTTTATTACTTTTTCTTCACTGGCAATACAGCTGTAACCTTAAAATAATTTGCTTAATGTCAGTTTTTAAAGGATCAGAGATTGCACTAGAAATTTTCATAAAGGCAAGAATGTGGAGACTATTTTTCCCTTATTGTCCATGTGTACACATCAGTCCTAATTCACCAGTGGAACTGGAGGTCATTATTTCTGAATTTGCACATTAAAAATAACATCTACCCATAAGGGAATATCTTTAAACCACAAATGCCAGAAATAACAATTGTATTAAACTGCATTTCATGAATACATAATAAAGTTCAATTTACCACTATTTATCATGTTACTTAAATTAAATCTATAATGGAAAAGAGATTTAGTTCTGTTTTCAAAATAACAAATTCCTTTATGCCAATTGCACAGGATTTATATTAGCTCCAATGCATCCATGTCAATTTATTTATTTTTTGCTTAATTACAATTGCTTTCTATTGTTGGGCTCCTAGGGGACAGTTCACATCCTTTCATGTATTTTTTAAAGCTTAAAGAGACATACATACATATAATGCATTAAAATTACTATAATTTCTGTTGTATTTATTTACAAAATCTGACACTTTAAAAAATAGCATTGTGACTCATACATATATTCTTACCTCCTCATAAAAACTCCAACTTATATTTGTATACTTCACTGGGGCTTTGACAGTTGCCTGAAGTTGCTAGAGAAAGTGACTGTGGAGGTAGACAGGTATTTTCAGAGCTAATATTGGTAGTGTGCTAACATACATTCATATTGAGGAAATTGGCCAGAAAATCCAATGTAAACACATATCCATTTTCAACCACCCCCACATCTTGGCAGAAGAAGTCAGAAGAACACTGCAAGGGTGTGAATTATCAATTTACTAGGTATTCTAGAAGAAAACAAAATTCACTGTTAATCCTCCATTGAATTCATTAATGTCTCTGATATGGGTTTATCCAACAGTTGTAACAATGGGTTTATTCAACAGTTGTAACATGGGGGAGTCTGTCCCACTCTTTCTCCATCTTTGTAAATGTCTTCATTATCTAGCCAATGACCCAGACCAGAAATCTGGAAAATGTCTTGGTAAGTTCCATTCCCTCTCCTCCTGAAGACAACTGGTCACCAAGACAAGAGAGACACATTCTGTACCACAACATCTCTCCAACTCACCTCGGTTCACACTAAGCCCACTCTGCAGCTGCCTAAATTCCAGCTTTCCTGGCCTGTCTTCTGAGCTGGTGCATTGGTCTCCTAACTGACTTTCTAAGTATCAAGCTGGCTTCCATCAATTGCATCCTCCCTATTGCTATCAGTGTTATTTTTTTTCCATGTATATATATTTTTTTTCTTTCATTTATTTATTTTTACATTTTTCCACAAACATTTACTTTACATAACAAAAAATTTTAGCTCATACTCCACAATTCTTGACAGTTTACAAACAACTTTCGAAATTTTAAAATACTGAATTTTAAAGATAATGTTCAAAATATGTTTTATAATTTTGTATAATTTTATGACTCTATAAAAACAGAAGCAGTATTGTTTCAAATATATTTTTTTTAGAGTGCAGACACTCGGTATATATTAAGTGGGGACATACAATGCCTCTCCTTCATAGCATGACTTGCTTCACTCAGCAGTAGCTATCAGTGTTATTATTCTTAATGAAAAACTATTTTAAAATGATAGTTTTGCTCTCCTGCTTAAAACCCATCACCAACTAGACACATACGTAAGCATTGGGTGTAGGAGTAAAGGTTCAGAAGAACTGGCACATCAATCCTTCCTTCTCTATACTTTCAAGCACATGGGAAAAATCTATTTTGTTAATATGTTTACAATAACTGCAGTTATATTTTCCTTCTGAAAAATTATAAAGAAGTTTACCTAATCATAACTTTAGGCAGTGGTTCCTACATCTGTCATAATGGTCCTGTCTTCAACAAGTGTCATGGGTCATTTTTTTCTTTAACAACCCCACCAACCTATGAGCTACTGGCCCTGGTACAGCCTTTCCTAGGTGTTTCTCCTCTATGTGCCCACATTGCATTTATCGGGACTCAAGTCTGATACCACCCCAAATTTTTCCTGATTGTCTCTTGCTCTATATAACTGAACCCTCTTCATTCCCTCCCTTCTCCTACATACTTCCAACCCAACATATAATAAAATGGTACTGATTTCTCTACCTGTCTTTCCTTCCCGGGGTATAAGTCTTCACAGACACGTATTGTATCATATTTATCATCATACACCTAGCACAATTTGTGGCATATAATACGTGTTTAATCAACATTTGTTTTATAAAATCAAGAGAACTTGGCATATTTATTCATGACTCCAAGGATCCCTCATGCTAAGGTGGAAATCTTTTCTGGTAGGAACAGAGTAACTGTGATGGATTATCTTCCAGCACCCCTAAAGTACGTTTTCTAATGACCATCATATCTAAAGTCCCAAGCCAAGTGCATTTCCTTTTCGCTGTGGCATATCTTGAAAATGCACAGTTACTATTTACTACTTATCAGGTGGCAGGTTTATCACAGGCCTCAAAAAATTCTTGAAGAAACAGCTTCCCAGCAGCTAACTTCTTCAAAGTCTCCTTAAAATACCACATGAGGCTAGCTGACCCAGCACATCCATAACACTTGCCTCTTCAAATAAATACTGCAACAGGCAGTCATTGTTATTGACAGGAGTCTGGATCTGCCCATAGGAGACATGGAGTCCTACATAAGGCCAGGGGTAGCTTTCCCTCCCAGAACAAAATAAAGGATTAGGAGCTCCCTTCACAGATTAGGAAGAGGCACAGAGAAACCTTGCCCAAGCTCTGCTGTGATTAGATTGAGATGGGGAAGGCAAGCTTAGAACACAGCACCTATGCTTTTGAAATCCAAACTCAAAATACATTAAATGCCTAGAAGTGTACATTGGGAGATAATCAGGCCAAATATTTGAATCAGGAAATGTGGACAGATGTCACAACCATGACACAGACCTTAAAAACAAATAAAGCTAAAATTGACCTTAAAAAGACATGGTTGTCTTCACAGGCCATGCCCAAGAAAAAGAAGAATGAGTGAAGTTAATAGTAGAGAAACCATATGCAGGTTAGATTGTTGCTCTAAACCAGAGAAGAAAAACCAACCAAGTTTTTTCCATGCCATTGTTCACATTTTACCAAAAGTAAAGAGAGAAATTACTACAATCCAGTTAGACTTCTCTTCCAACTGAAACAAGTGAAAAACAAGACCCATTAAGCAAAACTTTCAAAAGCACAAAAGGAAAAGAATCTATTCACATCTATTAAATATTAGTTCATCAGGGAAGTCACAGCATATTTTTCTATGGTTTTTTATGCAAAGATGCGTCATGACTTTCCTGACGACCCAATAAAATCTAAAAGAGAAAATGCTGATAAAAATAATCTTCTTAGAGTCCAGAATATTCACATGAATTTAGCACAGAGTTGAACACATTAGCTGTAAATGCTACCCAATTTATACTCAGCAATGTATCTTCTTTGAAACAAGCACTCAGCAGTCTACTTTCTCACCTCAAAGGTGAAACTCAATGGCAGGATTCAAGATAGCTTTGACACGAACGTGTATATCAGAAAAGTAGAGAAATACCACTATAATCATCTTTAATCTTTTAAAGCTGTGACTGAGAAGTGGCATTTGGACAGGATTTAAACTTGGCTTTGGCCATGACAAAGATTAAGCCAACTCCAGTTCTTTCCTAGCCCTATTTTTTTCTCATTAGTTAGATGTCACATAGGAAATGAAACTATTATAAACATATTTAACTTGTTTAAATAACTTGAAGAGATAACTTATAATCAGTGGGTTTCAAAATTCAATAAATCCTCTTACTTATTACTTACAGAATATAGTTGCATTTAACCTAATAAACTTAAAAACATGGCTTTGAGGAATACTCTTTCTTGGCAAGAGTCAAATTGGCTTGCCTAATTTACATTGTTTTAAATTTAGAGAGAACTGTGTACTGACTCATGATTACAATACATAAACCATTTCCATGAAATGGTCTGAATTAACCTCCATGCTATTTATATAAACAGCATATATCATTGCATGCATTACAGTCTACTGGATGGGAATTAAAAAAAATAAGTAAATTAAACTTGTAATTTAATCCTTAGCTAAATATGAGAATAAGAGAAGTTTGGTATTTTATTATGTCCTAATGATAGGGGCTCATTTTTTTCTGTATGTCTTTATAATGTACCAAAATTAGTCATTAGTGCCTAAAGTTAATGCACAATATTATAGCATTCAAGTGTATGTTTTTAAAACTTACATAATAAAAATGGAGGCAGCTAAATGATAAAGTGCTGACTGCCAAATTAGTTCATAAGTAATGCAATGTATAAATGGGCCCCAAACCTTCCTGAGCTCATTGATTAAAAGAGTGTCCAATGACAACATTCACATTAAAGGCCATATGAAGACCTAGGACTGTTATAATATTTTCACCTGTCAGTTAGGAACTACATCCTAATACTGTTAATAGTCATTTTCTATTTAATTGTGGAGAATCTATATCAACTTGAAAGATAAAAAAAAACTCAGGCTTACAGTTGTTAAATTTGTTAAATTCTGACAATAAGGAAAGTTTCAGAGCCAGCACATGGCGTAGCAGTTATGTTGCTGGACTTCTACATGGCTGGCTGAGGTTCAAGTCCCAGACCCGATGGCTTGAAACTCACTCTGGGCACATGTGTGTGTATGCCCAAGATCCCAGGAGGAGAATGGAGGAGAAGGAATTGTGGCATTGCCATCTCTCCTGGGGGATGATTTCCCACTTTCCCTTTCATTGTCTCAGTCTCTCTCACTGGAAAATGCAAGTGATCTAAGGCAAAATCCTCTATACACATGCAAAAAAAAGTTTTGAAGAACAATAGGTATATGAAAGTGGGCAGAGAAAAATGTTGAAAGGACAAAGTGCTACAATTCTAAAAGAAAATCTCTTTTAAAAAGTTGCTGGTAGTAAAATGAAAATTAGACTTTAAAATCTGTTTATATCTATAAAAAAAATCAAAGAGTTTGTTTGTTTTAGGTTTTTGCCATAGGGCATGTGTGCAATCCAGTGAGAGACAGAGACAGAGAGAGGGAAAGTGAGAAATCTCTACCCAGGGTGGATGGCCACGCCGCAATCATTTCTCTTCCATTCTCCTCTCAGGATTTTGGTGCACACACACACACCCAGCATGATTTTCAAGCCACTGGATCTGGGACTAGAACCACGGTCATCCATGTAGGAGTCCAACACCTTAGCCACCATACCACCTGCTAGCCCCCAAATGGAGTTTATAATTGCATGTTTTATTTAGCAAGTTTATATTATATCTTTAAAATGGAACTTTTTTTATTACTTTTAAGTGTAAAACTGTTTTTCACAATCTTTGAGAAGTTACCATTCCTTAAAAAAAATTCTTTGTGACCCAAAAAGCCAAGAAAAATTACAATACTAGCTTAAGTCAAAACAAAAAAATATATATATATATATCAGATATATATAAACTTTAAAAAGCAATAACACAGGGAATGTGAATATAGATTATTTGACTCTTCATATACTCTACATCAGAAATCTCTCTTTGTACCATAGATAGATTTAGGAAAAGTATTTTCTTTCATTTTTTTTTTTTTTTTAATAGAGCACATGTGCTTGTTGGAGACAGAGGCAGAAAGAAAAAAAGGAAAGTAGGAAAGCAACCCCCAAGAAGTATGGACACACTGCAATCCCTTCTCCTTCATTCTCCTCTCAGGGTTTTGGGCATGCACACACTGGGTGTGTTTTTGTTTTTGTTTTGTTTTGTTTTGTTTTGTTTTTTGAGAGGTTTTTGCTATAGGGCGCGTGCGCTCGCCAGACAGACAGAGAGAGACATAGAGACAGAAAGCGAGAAATCACCCCCCAGAGGGGATGGTCACGCCGCAACCCCTTCTCCTCCATTCTCCTCTCGGGATCTTGGGCACGCACGCACACGTGCCCGGCGTGAGTTTCAAGCCACTGGGTCCAGGACGCGAACCGTGGTCGACTACGTGGGAGTCCAGCAACATAGCCATTACGCTAACTGCTGGTTCCCCACACTGGGTGTGTTTTCCAAACCACCAGTGAGATTCAAACCATGCAGTGGCCGTGTAGGATACAGCCACCTTAACCTCCATGCCACCTGCTGGCCCTCAGTAAAAGTATGTTCAGCCACAGATATGTTTGGTTCATAGCATTCCAAAGATAACTGAGTCAAAACAAAGCATTTGGTTTTACTCCTAAGCTTGTTTCTTCTTAATCTTCCCCATCTAAGGAAATGATATCACCATTCACCCAGAAGTTCATTCAAAGAAGTAGGACTCATTCTTCGGTCATTTTTCTCTCATTTCCCAAATTCTAATCCATTGTTAAGCCCTGCCTTCATAATGTAAACTGAACCCACTGTGACATGCTCTGGTCCCAGCCCCATAGCTCTGGCCTAGACCACTGCTGTGATGTCTCTTTGGCCTCCTCACTTGTTCACTTGCTGCACTACACAGCAAAGTGAACTTGATAAAAAAGCACACTGAATATGATTCCTCTGTTTAAAATCCTCCAGTGGCTTTCTATTTCACCAAAAACGTCAGCTCTTAACCATGGTCACAACCTCCCTTCATTTCCTCCAATAGATCATGCTCATCCCCACTTCAGGGCATTTTCTTGAACCTGTTGTGTGCTCTGTTTGACCACTGACCCCTAAGTCTTTACATGGCTGGGTCCTCTTTGTCATCTTCTCAACAACCTTCTCTAAAGAAATGCCCAGCTCCCCCGCCTCCTTACTCTCCATCACATCACCATCTTATTTCCACATTGTACCACTTCTTCCTATAGAATGGAAAACATTACTCTTCCTGACCTGTCTATGGCTGAATCCAAGAACTGGACAGTACCCAGGACAGAATGGAGCTCCATAAATACTTGTCAAATTAATAATCTCTATGAAATTGTATAATTCACCATTTTAGGTGATATCTCGGACCAGATTCTGATACTTTTGAAGCAGAAATGTCATTAGAATAGAAATAAGATACCCAATACCATTAATCAGATCTCAATTTCTGCCTAACTGTAGACATCCAGAGGATCAAATCTGTTATAGATTTAGGTAATATGTAAATCTTTTTCTGGTTTGCGCTCCTATTTATTTCTGGTTTGTGCTTGTATTTTCTATTCTCACTAAAACAAAAACATGATTGATGGGAGACGTTCATGGGAAGTAGAAAGAATGTAAAATAACAATATCATCCAGATATCTCCACTGCTTTGCTTTTCATTGCAAACAAAAACAAAAATAATTAGATCATAGCTATTCAAAATACAATAAAAGCCATGATTTCTTAAATTAAGTAAGTAATTGAAACCAAATTGGGCTAGCCTGTGGTGTGGTGGTTAGGTGGTTGCATCCCATGTGCCTGATTACGCAGTTTGAGTCCTGGATCTGGCTACTAGAGAAACACATGGGGTGAGGGTGTATGTGTGCCCAGAATCTCAAGAGGGGAAATAAAGGAAGCAGAAGGGATTGGGAACTGACCCTCCTCCATGCAAGGAAAGTGTTTTTTCACTTTCCCTCTCTCTCTCTCTGTCTTTCTCCAGTGACCACATGTGCTCTATAACACAAAAAAGGAAGAAAGGAAACCCAAAAAAAGTAACTTTAGCAAATGATATCCTAATGTACTCATGCTCATGAAGAACATTGGGAGGCCAACAGGTGGTATAGTGGTTAAGGCGCTGACTACCCACATAGTTGACCACAGTTCAAGTCCCTGACCTGGCAATTTGAAACACGCCAGGCACATGTGTGTGCATGCCCAAAATCTTAAGAGGAGAAGGGCTTGCACCATGGCCATCCCTCCTGGAGGGCGATTTGGCAAAAATCTCCCCCCAAAACAAACAAAGAACATTGACTTAAGATAGTAATAATAATGCTAACATTTATTAAGCTTATTCTCTGTGCCAGGTACTATCATAAGCATATTTCTATTTTAAGCTATTTAATCATCACAGAAACTCTACATGATGGGTACTAATATTTTAATTTTACAGATAGGAAAACTAAAGCACTAAGTCACACAGTTAATTAAGTCAGATCAGAATTCAAATCCAGATACCTAAATTCCAGGGCTTTCACTCTTACACTATACTAACACAGCCTGATTAGGGTAGAAATTCCACAGTTACAGAATACACACATACACACACGTGTAAGTCATATCACAAATATTATCTATCACAAAATCTAGAACACAGCTACTTGGTATCTGATAGGTAGTATCCTTAGCAACATTTTATTTCTATATCTTCTGACATAAGGAGATTCAGGGAACACTAGCCCCTACCAGGGATTAGACCTCTGGTCTTTTATGAGCTTGTTAAGAAAAATTTGATAATCAGAGTTGAAGTCAGACTATCAGCCTGGGGTTCAAAGCTCAGAGGTCTATATTCAAGAAGAAAATTAAAACTGCAAACAGAAAGTCAAGAGTGTAAGAGATGAGAATCTCATTGTTAAATCAACATCAGGTACTCTTGGAATACAGCCCGATAGTCAAGGTCAGGATCAACACGACTCAGGATGTAGGTGATAAAGGAAACCTAGGCTGACATCCATGGTGTGAGACCGGAGAGAGTAGAACTGTGAGCCTTTACACCTGCTTGGCTGCCGACAGAATTTCCTCCCATACCCAACTCTGATTCACACAATAACCCCATGTTTCCTGAGCCTTCTACCTTCCTCAGGTCCTGACAACGCCACTTTACAGTAGAAGAAACTAATTAGTATATGTAGGTGATGTCAGTATCTTTCCAGTGAACCCACTTACAAACAGTGATAGAAATAAAACTTAAATGTTGGACTTTTTCCATAGAAACAGAGGCTGACTAAGAGAACTATCCCACCTCTAAGAGAAATTTTCTATATTTTTTCTTCCTTGTCTTCCTTCCTTATTGAATGGAAAGCTTAAGAAAAAGAATAAAAGGGGAAAAGCCAAAAAATGGGATGGATATTATAAGTTCTGTCTAATCCTGATGACCATTGGCTGAGGGTGACTTTTTCCTCTTATCATCAATGTCTCAGCTATGTCTGGCTTATTTCAAGGGGAGAAAATGACTTGTGTCCAACTTTTGTGAGAACCCAAAGCATGCCATGAGCTTCCGGGTATATCTTTAGCAAAGAATCAGAAGTACAATCCAGAAATGAGTCGTTGTTAAGTACAACTCTACAATCCAAAGTTATGTCACAAGCATAAATACATACACATATAACTTTACTATAAAAAATGAAAGACAGGTTTTGACTAAAATTATATTTTAAATATTGTCAGAGGCATTTCTGTGAGGGAACAATTGTAAGATTCGCTAGGAGCAAAAACTGTCTTCTAGCCTTTTGATCATGTATATCTCACTGTATGCAAAGTTTCTGTGAAACTAACAAAAAAGGTGATGAATCATTTCTAAGTCTGATGTGAAAAGTATGAAGGCATGAAAAACTCTTAGTTTTGAATAGAGAGAGGATGGGTATTTCTCAGAAGTGGCCCAGAAGGGAGTCACTGAAGTAATGTGTCAGAGTAACATACAAGTTTTCTGAATTGCTAATCTAATGTTATATTTTTCCTTAACTTCTGTAATAAGCATCCAATTTATAGTCCTATCTGTAAAACAATAGAGATTATCTACTTACAGACACCAAGCAAAGGAAATTTCTTAGTATGGCAATCTGGTACCTTATTATCTGATGAAAAATGTCTATATATTCAGAATTATGAATGTCACTAATACATCTTAAATAGGCACTTGTCAGTCATTAATATTCATATATTGCTAAAACAAAACAGCCCATACTGTAGCTGCTCATAAATCAGGCAGAAACAGGGGGGGAAGAAAAGGGAAAGGGAAGAGATAAAGAAAGAAAGAGCTCAGGGATATATTGAGCACAAGAGGGGACTTCATTCATTCAGTCTAACATCTGCTCAGCCTGAAGTGGAACCACCTGTTAGTTTATTAAATTGTAGAATTAATTTATGTGGAAATAAGAGAAGAGGGAGAAAGGAGGCTTTAATTTATACCCCTTGCCCAAAAAACTCTCTTTATTCTCATCTTTTAAAAAAAGCCTTTCTTGAGCAATAATTGGTGCCATGAACACCTATTCCCATTATATAATTAATAGAAAAAACAAAATGTTTCCCATGTCTGCTGTGTAGGCATATTGCCTGTAATCTTTTCATCATTCATTTCTTTGGTCCTCCTTAAAGAAAAGACCATTGATAACTCCCTTAGCGATCCCACAACAACAGCCTCAGCAGCAGCAGCAGCAGAAAAAGAAAAAGAAAGAAAGAAAAAAATCAGGGCAATCCCATAAGGATTTGAGCAACACCAAGGAAGAGCATACCTTTTAAACACCTGACCGTTTATCTAAGTTTGTGAGGGATATTTTAATGTCTCCTCGACAGAGCAGATGAAAATAATGGAGTCGTAGCTACGGGATCATAAGAAACCCTGCTCTGAGTAATGCAGAAGTCTCCATTAACCTCTCTGCCTCCTTTAATGAAAGACACACTGCTTTGCTTCCTCCAATATTCTCAAATCTCAGGATCTCAAATTTGCTGAATTAAAGAGGTGGATATTATATCTACAGTTGATTTCCTCCGAAGTTTGCCAGGAATGTCAGATGGTCATCGAGGAGCATAAATATGAAAGGAGATTAGAAGAGCTATACAGAATTGTGCATGAATATAATACATGCTTCCCGGTATCCCTCACATGTCAACATGCCAATCTCTTTATAACCTGTGCACTGGTTATCCAGGTTGCTCACAATTCCCTGGAGCACTGTATATGACAGTCCCAAGGTCTGCTCACCAAACACAATCATCCAGGATTTGCCTTTGGAGGGCGGGAGAGGCCTTCTCAAAGAGTCGCACTTTGCTGTTTATTCAATGCTATCCTTCTCTAAAGACCATTTCTCTCATACAGCCTAGACTCTTAAGAGGTAACCTCCTTAAGCAATGCTTTTTGTATGATGAAGGTTCATAAACTTCTCTGGATAAAAATAACAAGAGATTATTTCAAGTCACATCCTTTTTGTCTCTTGAAAAAGTTACCTAAAAAATTGAAGCTGACTTTCCATAAAGCTTTTATAAAATGCAGTGGAGAAGCCAGTTTTCCCTGGAGACCTATCCAATTACACCTACTGCTTGGTCTTACCCTAAGAGAGAGAAGCATTCAAAATTGTGTTTTTCTGATCATGGCAGAGAGTGTAAATGGAGAAATCTAAGAAATTCAATTATCTCTCTAGGTGTCACTCAGCTTTGGGACTAATATAATTGGCTATAAATAATACTAGCACATTTCAGACAGAACCTCTGTGGGTTTCATTAGAAATACCCTTACACTGAGTTGCTAACAATGGGACATGCCGTGCAGGTTAGTTAGGGTTACAACTGCAAAGAGGTTACTTGCCAACCACTGGTTTTCTACATTTTCATTTTCTTCTTTACATATTTTAATTAATGTCCTGAATGTAACATTTTAAGCATGTATTGTCTTTTCAACACACACCAAAATGACTTTCATTTTCTTTGCTATAGAGCATGTGCCCTCTCCGAGGAGAGAAAGTAAAAAATCACCTCTTGGGGGGTGGGGTGGCCATGCTGCAATCCCCTCTCCTCTATTCTCCTCTTGGGGTTTTGGGAGCATATACACACACACACATACACACACACACACACACACACACACACACACACACATATGCTCTGAGTGATTTTCAAGCCACTGGATCCAGGACTCCAACCACAGTCAGCCATGTGGGAGTCCAGCTCCTCAACCACCATGCCACCTGATGGCCCCAAAATGACTTTTTTTTTTTTTTTTTTTTTTTGCAATAGGGCACATGTACTCTCCAGAGATAAAGAAAATGAGAAACCACACCCCCCACGGTGGATGGCCACACTGCAATCTCTTTTCCATTCTTGTCAAGAAAGAGAAAAAAATTAAAAAAAGATTTTGGGCACACATGCACCCAGCATGATTTTCATGCCACCAGGTCCGGGACTTAAACCGTGGTTGATTATGTGGGCGTCTAGTGCCTTAACTGCCACACCACCTGCTGCCCTCCCCCACCCCAACAACCTTTTAAAGTAATAATTTAAGGTCCAGCCTCTATGAAGCAGTCACCAGCATGCCACATGGAAGAGCTGGAAGCCAGCTGCTGACTGGTTAGGGCCTCCTACCTGGTAAACTGCAAAAGACGTTGGGTCAGTGCTTGCGTGCCCAGGATCCTGGCATCTTGAAGGACTGGAGAGAGGGTTTGTGGCATGACTGAGTCCCACAGAGAGTGCTTCTGTCTGTCTCTGGGTTTAATGCATTTGCTCGTACTCTGTCATGAATGGGGAAAAAAAAAAGGAAAGAAAGAAGGAAAACTAAGGAAGGAAGGAGAAAGAAAAAAAGAAAAAGAATGAAGAAAGAAACAAAGAAAGAAGGAAAGAAAGAAAAAAAGAAGAGTGGGACCAGCAGTTAGCGTAATGGCTATGTCGCTGGACTCCCACGTAGTCGACCGCGGTTCCAGTCCCGGACCCGGTGGCTTAAACTCATGCCTGGCATGTGTGCCCAAGATCCTGAGAGGGGAATGGAGGCCATCCCCCCTGGGGGGTGATTTCTCACTTTCTGTCTCTCTGTCTCTCTCTCTCTGTCTGGCGAGCGCACGCACCCTATAGCGAAAACCTCTCCAAAAAGAAAGAAAGAGAGAGAGAGAGAGAGAGAGAGAGAGAGAGAGAGAGAAAGAAAGAAAGAAAGAAAGAAAGAAAGAAAGAAAGAAAGAAAGAAAGAAAGAAAGAAAGAGAGAGAAAGAGAAAGAAAGAAACACACAGCAGGCATGTGTACACGTGTGCTCAAAATCCCAAGGAGAATGGTCGAAAAAGGATTGCAGTGTAGGGGGTGATGTCTAACTTTTCCTCTCTACTGAGCACACACACCCTATAGCAAAAAAAAAAGAAAAAGAAAAAGAAAAAGAAAGAAAAAAAGAAGAAAGAAATCCTTACAAAATAATCATTTAAAATCCAAAGTAATGCTTGCTTATTACTGCAACACGTAATACAATTTTTCTCTTTTTCATGCTTCTGAAATTTAATGGAATTCTACAGTAACAAAGAACATGAATGGTTAATGTAATAAAGTTATAATTCCTGGGGCCAACAGGTGATGTGGTGGTTATGGCACTGGACTACACCTTGGTTGACCATAGTTCAAATCCTAGACCTAGTGGCTTAGAAATCAAGCCAGGCATGTGTGCATGCATGCCCAAAATCCCAGGAGGAGAATGGAGCAGAGGAGATTTCGATGTGGCTATGCACCTCCCTTCAGGAGATGATTTCTCATTTTCCATCTCATTGTCTCTTTCTGTCTCTCTTCAGAAAGCACACGTTTCCTATGACAAAAAAAAAAAAAAAAAAAAAAAAAAAAAAAAAAAAAAAATTTGATTCCTAAAGAATTGTGCCAGTGGCCCACTCTGCGTTGGTCTGTTTGAAGATTTCCTCTCACAACACTCTAGTAAAGACTTTCTAGCTGTGAAACAGAAAAAACTGTGGTTCTCTACTTTATTGAATGCACATAGTAGGCAATCAATAAAATTTGTTGTTTTTACCCCATTTAAACCTTTTGAAAACTAAAACATGTTGATAGACTGTTTGAGTAGTGCCACAAATGATGAGGGCTTTGTAACCATGCCCACACGGATGGGCAAAGCCAGATGAATTTTGAATTCATCCAGTGTTCCAAAGGGCTTTTAAAATGTTTTGATTTTAACCAAATCTTAAATGCCTTGTACCAAGTACTATTTTTCTTTAAGTTTCAAACCCATGTAAATTTTAAGGGAAATTAAATCCATGTGTTTCTGATTCATTTTTACTTAAGTCATTAAAATGCTGTTTGGGATGAGCCATTTGACTTTCAAGAAGCTTTTCTTTATAAACTCCTTGACACCTTTTTGGTATGGGGTCAAAAAGAGGAAGTCACTTTTGGAAATGAAAAATTAATAGTGACATCAAGCACTGCAAATCTAAACCCTAAAACTATAGCAATACTTCAGCATCTAGAAGATTCACTTTCCTAATTTTTTGTCAGAATTTCCTTGTTTTGTTTTGTTTTTAAAAAAATGTTGTCAGCATAACCTAAGAAGCAAAATGTCTCACCAACAAAGCACTACCCCCACATAGAATCCAGACATGGAGATTAAAAGATTTTGCAGAAGGGAGCAAAGGCATCCTTTCACAGTGCATCGGTTCACAGCTCTGTCAATTCAGACATTACTCAAAGAAAACTTAGAAAATATATACAAATTTTTTCCTGCTTCCTCCAGATTTAGCCACCCTGAATAAGGTGTCTTATAACTGCCATACAGCACCTTTGATGGGAAGTTACCACCAGGACATTGCAAGGAAATTAGTCATTATATCATGAGTCCCACCTCATCTGCCTCTTGATCTCATATCTCACATGAAGGCCCCCCCTCTACAACTCTCCAATCCTCAGTGGTTTTCATTCCTCCCCATCACCTCTAATTTGGAACTTCACAAGCCTTCCCCAGCTAACTTCATTAATCCTTTCTTCCTTCTTTCCTTCCTTCCTTCCTTCCTTCCTTCCTTCCTTCCTTCCTTCCTTCCTTCCACTTGTAAACTTCTAAAACTTAATCCCACTAGCCATCTCTCCTTACTACCTTGTCACATTAGCTTTCTGTTAATATTCAACTCTCTCTGTTGTCTTGAATAGTAATGGAATAATCTCATTTGGATATCTGGCCACCACTTCCAGCTCCGTTTTAGAAATACTTTGTACAAAACTCACTCCCTGTTGATGAATCCTCCCATTTCTATAACTGATACTGCGTCTGAAGCTACATTGCCACATATCTAGTCAGTAATTGTTGTTTAGCAGTTTGGGTATGATAACGCACATTACATTCTCCTCTTCCTTTTCCTTTTTATCATTCAGCCCCTACTCACCTCAGAAACATGCCTATTAACTGATCTTTTTGTCTCCAGCCACCAGCCCCCTCCAATCCCAGGCTACATTTGCTCAAAGATTCATTTTTCTGAAATACCATTGTGCTAATTTAAACCCCCTACTTGAAAACTTCACTGGTTCTCCATTACCAACAGAATGAAGTTTAAACTCCTTTATCTTGCGTACTTCACATGGTTAAGTGCATTACATAGTGTGGTTTTAACCTAAAGTTGTATGAATTCTTTCTTCTAGGTCAGTTGATCAACAATTTGTTTCCTGAACATAATCTGTCTCCCTCCCCATCTTCTGCCTTGCCTCTACCCGACCCCTAAATCTTCCCTGTTCAGTAAGGGGCAGCCCTCATCCATCCTTCCCCATTACCCATGAGACTTTCCTGTATTTGTTTTTCCAGTCAAAATGTCCTCCCTTCCTTTATACTTAGAGCCCTATTATGTCTATTTTAATCATTTATCTTGCCATACTTTTTGTAGAGTCCTAAATTTGTTCTCCTTTTCATGTGGCTATTATTTGTATCTGCAACTATAATTTAACTCCTTGAAGTCAAGTATCATCTATTGTTCATACATTTCAATAACCACTTGATTGAGTAGTTGAACTATCAATATAAATATAATTTCTAAAACGAAATAGTTACAGTTTTCAAGTCCTTTACATATGGAAGAAGTGCTTGCCTGATAAATACTACGGTACTACAAACCTTTATTACCATAGTTCAGTATACTCGAATAATATGCTGATGAAAAGAAAATCTACTCAGTCACACCATAATTTGATATGCTAATACTAACAGATGTCATCACTGCATTGGAGAAGTATAGGTACACAAAAACTTCTAAAGATGGAGTAAATTTACATGATAAAATGGTGCTGCACAAGTCAATAGCAATGGACTTTGCTTAGTAATTTAATAGCCATCAGTAAGAGGGAGGGTTTTTTTAAATTACTCTGGGTTCAATACTAAGTCCTTTATGCATAGTATCTCATTTAATATTCATAGTAAACCTACAATGTGAACATTATTACCATGTTTCAAAAATGCAGAAAGAGGGCATTAAGAGGGGTTAAAGTGCTGGATATCCATGTGGCCAACCCCAAAGTCCAAGGTCCAAGTCCTGGACTTGGTGATTCGAACATCACACTGGGAACATGTGCATATGTGCCCAAAATCCCAGGAGGAGAATGGAGAACAGATTGCTATGTGGCCATTTCCACTGAAGGACGATTTCTAGCTTTCCCTCTCAGTCTTTCTCTGGAGAGCAGACATGCCCTATGACAAAAACCTAAAAATTAAAAACGGAAGAAAGAAAATGCAGTAAGACTGAAAGACTGAGGCTCCAAGAGGGAGAAGGGCTTACTCAAGGTCATAGAATCTGTAAAAGGATGAGCTAAGTTGAAAGCCAAGCACTAGTGTCACTCTGCTGCATCTATTTGGATTATACACCATCTATGGTTCAGTTTGTAGTCACTGGAAATTAAACCTTTAACTTTAAATTTAATTTGTTTTATTACTTTTAAAAATTTGCTAGAAGGAAGCTGGTGGTTAGAAGGTATGGTGGTTAAGGCTGGACTTCCACATGACTGACCATGGTCTTTCTCTCTCTCTTTCTCTTTCTCTTTCCCTTTCTCTCTCTCACCCTTCCTCCCTTTTTCTGGTGAGTGTAAGCTCTATAGAAAAGTTAAAATAAAAAAAAATAAATTAAGTAAATATTTCTGTTTTAAAAATTTGTTAGAGTTGCATGTACTTGCCAGAGATAGAGAGAGAGAGAAGAAAAGTGAGAAAGCACTCCCCATGGGAGATGATCACACCACAATCCTGTCTCCTCCATTTCTTACAGGATTTTGGTCATGCACTCACACACGCCCAGTGTGATTTTCAAACTGCCAGATGGGACTCAAACCACACAGTTAGTCATGAGGAGTATAGCTGCCATAACCACCACACTACCAACTGGCCCATTATTTTTATTTAATAACAGCCTTCTGGCCTCCTGTCTAGGAATACACACACACACACACACACACATATATATACGTATGTATATAAACACATACATATACATATATATTATAAATTTTTATATAGTGATTCCAAATTAAGCTTAGTTTCAGAAATCCTAAAAACTCAACAACATTTTATAACATCTTAAAACTGAGGCCCAGAATATCACTGATCCGAATAAAAAATAGCAGTGGTTTGAACATCATTTGAGGAGTAAATTATATGTGGTATAATGAAAGATGTTCTAGATGAAAGGACTGGAGTATATAATTTCACACAACAGTTTTTACACAGATTACTCATTTAGCCAAGGCAAATGGCCTCTCTGGGCCTCACTTTCCTCATCTACAGAATAAACGAAGTGATCCCTTTCAGATTTAAAGTTCTGTGATACAACCAATATTCACAAGTCTGAAGTGATGAGGTATATCAAACATTTTCTGGATCCATTCCAAACCCTCTGTCTAGTATTCTAACATTAAAGACCAGAGTTGAATTCCCATTACCAGGAAAGTCATGCTGTTCAGTAATGGTTCACACACAGGAACTCTGGGCCATAATCATTCTTTTATTTGTGGGACTTCCTACTAAACAGTAAGCTCCTTGGAGAAAGAGACTGAGCATTTAATTCTGCATTCTCAATGCCTGATGTGCAGCACAAGCTTCATGCATATCCACTGAATGAATAAGTGGGAAAGTAGGATTTGGGGATCTATAGCTAACACAGGTAACCTCAATAACCTGTGCTAATTTAGGAAATGAAGAACAGTAATAAATAATGCAAAAATAAAATTTCCAAAACAAATAGTAATTGTAAAATAGAAATAAATTGTGCCTCTCCTGTCACCCCTTCTTATCTCGTGGTTCTCAAATGTGGGCTAAAGATGATTGCCCAATCAAGAATTCCAGAAGTTCACATGCAGCATCTACTATAAAAGTAACACTGCTTTTCTACAAATGAACAGCTACAAGAACAACAGTTACTCTTGACTTAGATCTATTTTTCCTCCAAAATATTTTAATCAAATATTTTTGTAGTCCACTTATCATCAAATATATAATTAATCAATGCTAAAACAGATACCTAGGAATATATAATATATCTAAAGGAATCAACTACAAGTTATTAGCATTAGTAAAAAAAAAAAAGTAATTAATGTGACCAGACACAATATCAACACAAAGAAATAATTCCTATTCACCAGTTAATATTAGAAAGATAGGATATAGCATCACTGGCAAGCATCCATATGATGCAAAATGCCCAGTCAATACTGTCCAAGCAGTGAATAAAAATTGTATGGATGGGCCGGCAGGTGGTGTGGTGGTTAAGGTGCTGGACTCCCACATGGCCAACCGTGGTTCAAGTCCCAGAACTAGAGGCTTGCTTTCTCCCTCCCTCTCTCTCTGTATCCCTCTGGTCAAAATGAATAATAATAATAAATAAATAAAATAAATACTTGTTAAAAAAAAGAATTGTGTGGAGAAAACTTTGTAACTTAACTAAAGGACATAAGAAAATATTTTATTAAATGGAGAAGCATATTACTTCCCAAACAGAATGGCCCAATGTTTTCAAAATATAAATTATTTCTTCAAATTAATACATATATTTAATATAATCACAATCCTATTAGTAAAATCTCATGGGGCTTAACAATCTGATCCTAAATTTATACAAAAGAGAAAATGTCAATAATGTTTGTGTTGACACTAACTCTAAAGCCATGTTTTATTATAAACAGGGGAAGACACGTGCAAACAAGAGTGTAGAGCCAAAGTTCTACTTCAATCAGAAGTTAAGAATTAAAAGTATAATTCTTTTCCTGTCCTGTACCCCCACCATTTCCTTCCCAAATCCCACCACCCGCTGACGCAGAAGAGACCAAGGGAGTGAGCTACTAGCAGAGGGCTGCTCTGATTCTCCCACCGGCACTTTTTGGTCACCGAGTTATATCTTCAGATTCTACAGTTCATTGGCAAGATTAAACCAGGAAGAAACATTATAGAAAACCTAAATAGAACTATAATAAACAAAGAGACTGCATCAGTAATAAACAGTCTACCAACAAATAAAAGCCTGGGTCCCACTAGCTTCACTTGTAAATTCTAGAAAGAAGAAGAAAGAAAGAAAGCTACAAACCAGTATCCATGATGAATACAGATGCAAAAATTTTCAACAAGATACTAGCAATTTATATCCAACAACGTATTAAAAAGATTATATACCATGACCAGGTAGGTTTTCTTCCAGGGATGCAAGGTGGTTCAACATATACAATACAATAAATATGATGCATTGCATTAAAAGAAGGAATGATACAAACCATATGATCATATCAATTGATGCAGAAAAAGCATTTGATAAAATACAACATCACTTCATGATTAAGACTCTCATCAAAATTGCATAGAAGAGACATTCCTCAACACAATAAAAGTCACCTATGATAAACCCATAGTGAACATCATTTTGAACAAGACACTTTCTCCACTCCTTAACACAGTACTGGAAGTCCTAGCCAATGCAATCAGACAAGAAACTAAAATAAAAGGCATTCAAATAGGAAAAGAAGAAATGAAATTATCCCTATTTGCAGATGATATGACAATATATATAGAAAATCCAAAAGAATCCCCCCAAAATCTGTTAAGTGATAAATGCATGCATTAAAGTAGCAGGATACAAAATCGACATGCAAAAATATAGTTTTTTAATACACCAACAATGAACAAAAAAAGGTAGAATTGAAGAAAGCAATGCAATTTTCAATAACCACCAAAAATAAAAAAGGTACCTAGGAATAAATCTAACCAAAGAAGTAAAAGACTTCTATAAGGATAACTAAGAAAATCTTCAAAAAGAAATTAAAAATTATATAAAAAAAAGTTGAAATATAGCCCATGTTCCTGAACTGGAAAAATTAATATAATTAAAATGTCACTCCTACCCAAATTAATCTACAAATTTAATATTATTCTGATTAAATTACTAGAGATATTCCTCAAAGAAGTAGGAAAAAAATCATGAAATATATTTGGAATCATAAAAATCCCTATATAGCCAAAGCAATACTGTGTAAAAATAAAGTAGGAAGGTCCCTTCCTGACCTCAAAATATATTATACAGCTGTGATAATCAAAACAGCATGGTAGTGGCAAACAAATAGGCATGTACACCAATGGAACAGAATAGAAAACCCAGAAATAACGCCCCCAATCATACAACTGATTGATTTTTGACAAAGAGCATGAGACAATCCCATAGGAAAAAGAAACTCTTCAGCAAACAGTGCTGATAAAACTAGATATCCACCTTCAGAAGAATGAAACTGGACTCCCTCACCATTAAAATAATTAACTCTAAATGGATTTAATGTCTAAACATAAAATGTCAAACTATAAAACCACTGGTGGAAAACACAGGGGAAACTCTTGGAGACATGGAGTAGCAAAGACTTCGAATAAAAGGACTCTAAAGCACAGGCGGTAATCTCAAAAATAGACAAGTAGGATTATATCATGCTAAAAAGCTTCATAGCAAAAGAAACAATAATTAGAGATAGGAGACACCCCTCAGAGTGGGAGAATATATGTACAAATTATGTCTCAGATAAAGAACTGGTAATGAGAATCTACATGGAACTAAAGTAACTTACCCACAAAAAAATAAGCATTCCCATTAAAAGAAGGACAAATGAGTTGAACAGACAACTCTCCAAGGACAACATATAAACAGCCAAAAAACATATGGGAAAATGCTTAGCATCTCTTATCGTAAGGGAAATGCAAATCAAAATTACAAATGAGATACCACCTAGCCCCAGTCAGAATGGCTAAAATTTAAAAAATAAAGAATGGCAAGTGCTGGCAAGGCTGTGGTAAAAAGGGAGCTCTCCTACAGTTGGTGGAAATGTAAGCTAGTACAGCCACTGTGAAGAACAATATGGAGGTTCCACAAAAACCTACAAATAGACTCATCATATGACCCAGTAATTTCACTCCTAGGTATCTACCCAAAGGATAGGAAAACAGTCAGAAAAACATTTGCACTTCCATGTTTATTGCAGGATTACTCACAATTGATAAGACATGAAATCAACCCAAATGTCCAAGAGCAGATGAATGGATTGAAAAAAAATATGGTACACATATGCTATGGAATACTACTCAGACATTAAAAAAAATGAGACTAACATTTGATACGAAGTAGACAAATATGGAAGATTTAATACTAAGTGAAGCAAGCAAACTATGAACAAAAGGCACTGTATGTCTCCATTCTTGTCTCCAGATTTGGGGCATACACACATGCCCATTATGATTTTCAAGACACTGGGTCCAGGACTTAAAATGTGCAATTAGCTATGTGGGATCCAGCTGTCTTAACCTCCATGCTACCTGTTGACCAAGAATGTTTCTATTAATTATTTATTTTTGTGAGTCCTACTCATATTTTTGAGCCACACTCTGGCAGCTAACTCTAGTTATGTGTATAAAGACAATGAACGGAGAAGAGCAAGATGGGTACTGGTGAATTTCTGGATGTGTCTTCATCAGATGAAAAGTATTACAACAAAGGACCGGCAGTTAGTGTAATGGCTATGTCGCTGGACTCCCACGTAGTCGACCGCGGTTCGAGTCCCGGACCCAGTGGCTTAAACTCACGCCGGGCGCCTGTGAGTGTGTGCCCAAGATCCTGAGAGGAGAATGGAGGGAAAGGGATTGCGGCGTGGTCATTCCCCCTGGGGGGTGATTTCTCGCTTTCTATCTCTCTGTCTCTCTCTGTCTGGCGAGTGCACGCACCCTATAGCAAAAACCTCTCCCAAAAAAAAATATTACAACAACCTCATCTGAAGAGCAAGGGAGCTTTAGTGGGAATTAGGGGCTAATCAAAGTCTTCTGAGATCTCTTGTATATCCCTATTCTAATTCCTTTTTATTTTTATTGATCATTTTGTTAAGTTTCACATAAAAGATCCAATAGAGCTTGAATTCAAATGATAGTTATTTTGGCAGCTCCTAGGAGCAAACCTTGATTTAATATTGGGCTAAGTAGGCCCTAGGATTTCAGGACATAAGAGTAATTTAGCCTAATCCTTGTAAGTCTTCCAGTTTTGGTCCAATGCCTTGAGTCAAAACTTAGGAATTTGAACTTATTGTTCATTTTCTTTAAGTTTCCCAGGGCCCTGGAGCACCTATCCTACTCACAGCCTTAAATTACACATCTCCTCACGCTGTCTTATGGCAATAACAAAATCGGCACCATAGTCTTATCCTCAACAGACGCTTCTCTCCAGGTCACCACAAGTAATCATCTAAATAATTTTCCACAAAAGTATTATTTCACCACCTCTTACAAGGCACTGCCAAATTCAAATCTTTGAATACCAATAGGATTTTCATTGCTTTCATCCCCATTTAGGCTGCATAACCAATTGCGGATCTTCATTTCCTTGAGGATTTTTTTACTATGATCCATTCTCTCATTAATTACTATAACTTTTGGAGTTTGTTTGTTTGTTTGTTTGTTTGTTTACTTATTTAGGCAATCAGTAGAAATCATCTTTGGCAAAAGAATTTTTTTAGAGGGTCATCAGGTAGCTTACCATGTCAGTGGAAACCTTGGAACTTGAGCAAGAACAAAGGTCTCACCACAGAAGCAGCCTGGTGAGGATACAGCCACTGGCACTGGCCATATCAGAGCTGCCATGGGTAATTAATCAACTGTCCCTGTAGATTTGCATCATTTCCCCAAGCTTCGATGACTTAGGCAAGAGCAACAAAAAATTGACCAGGCCAGGACATTAGGAAGTTTCACTAACAACAACAAAAAGACAAACATCCATTAAATGACCCAACAAGAAAATTAGCAAAGTGCCTGAATAATTACTTGTTAAGGAAATAAACAAATGGACTATATATATGTGTGTGTGTGTGTCTGTGTGTATATTTACCTTACTATAAAAGTGCTAATTACATATATAATAAAATATAATCTCTCCTAAAAAACTGACAAATTATATGTGAATATAAAGGGAAAAAATAAGCATATCCTATAACATACACAATCTACAGTACTGTTAACTAGTACAGTCTTTTGGAGAGGAAATTTTTTATTATCTGTCAAAATTTACAATGCACATATCCTTTGCCCAGAAATTTGACTTCTAGACCTAAAACACAGAGAGATGTTCACCTATGTCCACAAAGATAGATATACTCAGATGTTCACTGCATCATTCAGTATAATTGTACAATTGGAAATAAATGCCCCAAAGTATGAGGCAGGGCAAATAAATTATTATACATTCCTATAATAAAAGTCTAGAAAAATCATTATAAAGAAATAAATGAGTGTATGTGTGTGTGTATGCTATTTAGGGATCTCTCTTAGTTATACTTTCAAAGAGAAAAGACAAATTGCAGAATAAAACATATGATCTTCTTATATATAAAATTTAAAAATAGGGGCTGGTAGGTGGCATGGTGGTTAAGGTGCTGGGCTCCCACACGATTGACTGTGGTTCAAGTCTCAGATGTGGCTGCTTCCTTTCTTTCTTTCTGGTAAAACTGACTAATAATAATAATAAATAAAATTAAATAAATAATTCTTTAAAAAAATATGTAATGAGGTCCGGCAGATAGTATAGTGGTTATGGTGCTGTATCCCACATGGCTGACTGTGTGGTTCAAGTCTGGGACCCTGTGGCTTGAAAAACACACTGGCCACATGTGCATGGGTGCCCAAAATCCTGAGAGGAGAATGGAAGAGATGAGATTGCAATGTGGCCATCCCCACTGGGGGAATTTCTCACTTTCCCCTCTTCCTCTGTCTGTCTCTAGAAAGTGCTCATGCCTTATAGGAATAAGATAAAATAAAACAAAAGTAAACTTTAAAAACAAAAACTAATATGTATGCATCTCTGTGCACAAAGGGTAGGCATAAAAAATGCACATCAGACTTCAACAGTTGCTATGTCTAGAGATCTAAGGTTTGGAGGCAGGGGGCTTCCACATTTTATTCTATGAACTGACGTACTATGTAAACTTTTAAAAGGATATACCCATCTTGAACTTCTAAAATGTAGGGTGAAAAGTTGGTAGACAAAGGAAGGTGGAAAAGGGAAGTGGCTTACGTGGTAGAGGTGCAAACCTGGAAGCACACTCTCTTCCTGGAACTGTGTGGCTCAGAAGGGAGCACAAATTAAGTCAGGACCTAAATTCAAATTGTCCCACCACTTCCCAGCTGTGTGTGAGTGGGAAAATTACTTAACCTCTCTGAGCTTCAATTTCCACATCTGTTTATAAAATAGGAATAATTATGTTATATTTCACAGTGTGAGGACTAGGTAAACTAATGAAAGGCTCAGTACCGTGTCCAACCTATTGGGAGAAAGTCACGACTGTATGAAAGTAATGAATGAATGGTTACTCTAACAAATGAGGAAAGTATAAAGCATCACTATTTTTTTAACCCCAGAGGACATGTGCACTCCTGAAAGAATGAGAGAGAGGGACCAGCAGTTAGCGTAATGGCTATGTTGCTGGACTCCCACGTACTTGACCGCGGTTCGAGTCCTGGACCCGGTGGTTTAAACTCACTCCAGGCACGTGTGCATGTGTGCCCAAGATCCTGAGAGGAGAAGGGATTGCAGCGTGGCCATCCCCCTGAAGGGCGATTTCTGACTTTCTGTCTCTCTCTGCCTTTCTGGCGAGTGCACGTACCCTATAGCAAAAACCTCTCCCCAAAAAAAAAAAAAAATGAGTGAGAGAAAGGCAGAGAAAGAGGGTGTGTATTTGGGGGAGAGAGAAAAAGAAAGAGAGCATTTTAACAGGGCCTGGTTACACTACAATCCCTTTTCTTCTAATTCTCTGTCTCATCTCATCAGGAAAGTGTGCCTAGCACATACTGCCAAGACCAGGGCTGGGATTTGAACCCTGGCTGGCCATGTAGGCCCTGCTTCCTCTACAGAGCACTTAATCACTGAGCTACTGGGCCAACCCAGTATCACTTTACTTTGACAGTATCATCTGTTCAACCAGTTCCATTATACAAAAAGAAAAAAATCATATAGCAGATTCTGCTGGTTGTTCTTGTTGGTATGTCCTTAGTTTCCATTTGTCCTAAGGCAGGACCATATTAATGATTCCTCATCTACCCAGAGAAGGGAGCCAAGTCCCTGAAGGACCAAATGCCTGGCCCAGGTCAGAAGCTCCTCCACCGAGGGGTGGACTCCTCCGACCGCCGCACTCTGCACACTGTGCACTTCAGCACCGTCCTGACTGCCCCAAACCCAGCTCTGTCTCCGGACCTTCATAGGTGCTTCAGAACACATAGGAGAAAACATTCAGCAGAAGAAAAACCGAAGCAATTTGTTTGAGATAGTTCCACACAGAAAATAATGTGTTGCTTTGGGTTTGGGTCTTACACGTAAAAGGCCTGCTATTCTATATATATATATATATATATATATATAAAAAGGAAAAAATATCCTAAATCCAATCAATAACAGAGAAACTGTAACACTGATCCCTTTCACCAGAGAAATTTACAACCAAATAAGGCTTTGGAGCCAAGATTCTCATAGCAATGAAAATGATGTGGCCGGGGAGGTGGGGGTAAAGAAAGATGTCCTGATAACATCCTTGGGATATCTCTAAGCTCCATTACACTATCCTTAAGAAATATAATAGGAGTTAAGGCCCAATTATTACTTCCTCCATCTAGCCCTCTTCATTTAACATATCATTAGTATTTTTAGACAGATCCCTCGGGGCTGCCACACTTTGGTAGGTGAGTCAGACAGCAAGAGTCGTGGCAGCTATCCAAGGAAACCGATCCCCCTCTTAATGTTCCTTTCTGGTTACCTGCTATAATGCAATTATCATGTACTGGAGCAATTTTCGGGAAAATGACTTGACAAGAAGAACTCTGTCATTTTGTAAACAAGAACAAACGTTGTAATTGGATCTTAATTACACAATGCTCTGAGAGGTTATTTTTATTTCTTTGTTTGTTAATGCAATTATTTAGCTTCCCTATTTTAGCCTTGACCTTGCAGGAAGAGGGTATTTTCCAGTCAGCATAATGCTTTATCTTTGAAAGCTACAATCAATAAGGATAATTAATGATGCCGGCTGCAATGATAGCCTCAGCAATCATTATCCCACATTAATCCCTGCAGTCAGGCTGGGGTCAAGGCCATCTAAATCATTCACCCAGGGGTGGAGAAATTCAAATCATTTACCAATTTAAATCCTTGCAAACAAATCCCACTTTATTTTCAAAGCAGTCTGAATGCTGTTTGGATTGTTTTGTATATTTTCACAGGGTGCTTTAAAAAAAATGACAGAATATATACTTTATATTAGCATTGCAGTTTTGCTCTGTTTGTGTTTTTGATAAATTAATGTAAAAACATGCAGCACATGAAATGCTGCCAAGCCCGAAGGTACATAGCACACTTAGCATTTCATACATTGTCCCCGGTTTTAAAGAGGAAAGGGGGAGAAAGAGAAAAGGGAGAAGACGAGCAGAGAAAAAAGAGGTGAGGGCGTAATAGAAGCTGGTGGCCTCCAGCTGGCAGAGACTTAGAGAAGAAGGTAGAAAAATACAATCTGGGGAATCTTTGAGCTAGAACTGCAGACTTACTCAGCCTTATGGAGAGAGGACTGGTCCCACAGTCCTGTGAAACTTCATCCTGGATCGTGCAAAAGAGCCTCTGTTGAAGTCTATTTCTCCTTCGTTCTGCCTTTTTTTCTCTGCCTTCCCTTAACACACAAGTTGGATGACTTGATGGATGTTTCTAATTGTCTGCCATAGATCACACCCTGTTACGAAGAATTCCACTGCGCTCCCAAATATTTTTCAATGATTTCATTTTAATTAGTGTTTTGCTATAAATCATATTCCTTGTCTGCATTTGCTGAAAATTACATCAAATTGATGCCTGGTCTGTGTGTGTGTGTGTGTGTGTGTGTGTGTGTGTCTTTCCATAACTGAATTAACAAATGAAAAGAAGTTTAAATCTATTGGGTCTCAATAAATATTTGTTGCTATGATATAGCCAAGTTTACTTCAGTTTCCCCCACCCCCCTTTGTTTAAAATCCTATAACATGTGGGAAAGAATTGCAGCAGCTGAAGTGAACTTTCCTGGCACGGTAATGAGGGATTGGGATGTTTATGGGGTTGAGGGGAGATGGAGGACAACTAAGAGATAGTTGCTGGAAGCAGAGGAAAAGATCCGTAAGCACTCAGCCAGTTCCCCCTCTCTCCCTCACCGTGAGAAGGTCTCTGCAAAGACCGTGTTGAAAGCTGCTGAGAATTTATCACCCGTTGCTTTTTCATTATGAACAGTGACTGCTAAAGAGAAAGCACTTAACATGTCTGAGCACAGTTATTATATTCATGATAAGAAACTCTTCCTAATGAGATTTTATCACTGTTGCACCATCTTCCAAATGTAGATCCTTATTTCATCCTGACAAAAGAAGAAACTGAAGATAGTTTGGGGTCCTCAAGATAAATCTAAGTGGAGAGAAAAAAAAATGAGTAAAACTGAAGTAAGATGGAGAAAGCGAACTATGGATTTGAACACGGAAAAGCACGTGTCATTATAGGCTGGACTATGAAATAGCATGTTCCCTTCCAGCTCTCCAGCTGTTGAATCACCCGCCATCTGTATTTCATTGATAAAGAGCAGGACCTCACAGATGTTGTTCTTTTCTATCTTCACTCTACCCTCTCCCACCTTTTCACCTTGTATTCCTTCAATAAGCTTCTTTTTTTGTTGGGCACCTACAGGAAAGGCTGGCTATATAATTTATGGTCCCAGTGTAAAATAAATATTTGAGGCCTCACCTAGGGCAGTGGATCACTCTCCCCTTCCCTCAGGCCAACCAATCCAATCCACATCAGAAGGGCATCTCCCAGAAGGAATTGCACTGGATGCACTGGTACTTGGATCTAGTAGCGGGCAAGAGGCCCCCACTGAGTCACCCACCCAGTGCACTATAGAACTGCCAGCTTGGGGGAGGGACAGCCACTATCTTGCCCCACCTGAGATACCAAACCTCCCTTCCTATGCCCAGGCCTCCAGTAGGTGCTCAGAGGACAATGGCATATGGGTTGTTGAGCCTGACAGGGCTAGGGAACCAGAGGGCGTGGGCAAGCAGTAGAGAATCAACCCTGGGTAGGAGAGGCAGCGTGAGCCAGGCTCCAGGCTCGCTGATACATGCCCTATGATCCCACTGGATCTCACTTACACTAATTCAAAGGCAAATACAAGTTCAAAGATAAAATTATAAAGAAATTCAAGAAAACAATTGTAGAGCATTATATCCCAAGCCATGGCCTTAGTCAACTGCCTGGCCACTTGTACATATAACCAGCCTTCCCATAATACCCGGGATCCTACATGGACCATCAATATCATCCTCACGATGACCTCACAAGGTAGTGTTTCCCATATTCCTATTTTTAAATAATGAAAGTGAGACTTCAGAAGTTGGGCAACTTCCTCAAGGTCATATAACTGAAAAGAAGCAGAGCCAGGGTTTGAATGCGAAATACATGGTCCTATGTCTAGTACCCTGACTCTTTCCTTGTTAGAGAGATTTGTGCAAAGTACTCTACAGAGAGTCCAGAGGTCACTAGCACTGCCTGGAGGAGTTAAGGAAGACACTGAAAAATTAGTAAATTTGAGCTATGTTTTGGAAAATGAGTTGGAATTTACCATCAGAGTAGCAAGTGTGCTATGCTTATAGCATGGAAAGAAAAAGAAAATTCAGCAAGTTTTACAGATGAGACAAGGGATACATGGAAGACAGGAGAAAAAAGCTGGAGATGGGGCCAGCTAGTAGCACGGTGGTTAAGGCAGCTGGTTCCCACATGGCTGACTGTGTAAATTGCGTCCTGGACCTGGAGGCTTGGAAAAAACACCAAACTCATGTGTGTGCATACTCAAAATTACTAAAGGAGAAATGAAGAAGGAATTGTAATTGTGATATGACCGACCATCCCCCCATGCAGGGGGGAGGGGGGATGCTTTGTCATTCTCTCTCTTTCTCTCTCTGTTTGTCTCTCTCTCACTCCAGAAAGTGCACATACCCCCAAGCAAATTACAAAAAGGAAAACAAAAATTTTTTTAAAGCTAGGGAGGAGGGTGAACCTGTGTGAGAAGTATGTCCTGATAATGCCTGAACTTTATTCTGCAGGCAATGGGGCACGCAACGGTGATGTTAAGGTGTGTAGTATCATGCTAACCCCTGAAGCCGGGTCAAGTATATATTGAACTCAAATAAGAAAACAGGACTAAAATGACTATGATCTGTTTTGAAACCATTCTCAGCTTATGCCAAGGATTTTGCAAAGGCCCTTCAACAGCAAAGTCATCCTTCTAGAATAGCTGCCAACTCAGAGCAGAGGAAGCAAAGATGAGTGAAGACAGACTAGTCAATGGGGAAGACCTCTCAAAAGAAGAAAACCTCAAATGATCAGAAATGTGGGCTTATTCCCAGAGCAACATAAGAATGTCCACGAGATAGGGTCTCTTATGGTAACTACTGTGCTAGGACATATTGTTTCAGTCTAGACCACAGTTTGCAATGCATTAGCATAATGAAGACAAGGACAGAACCCAAAGGGTTATTTTAACTTAAAGCCAATTGGTGACCCCAGGCTGAATTGGAGTCCAGTAATATCAGGCTCTGCTTCTAATGAGCTCTGAAATCTTGGGACTGAGGAGTTACTTAGCTTGAATAATTTTTCCAAGAGAAGAAACCAGAGTGTGGCATGAGCATGGGGAAACAAAAGAAAACAAGAAAGTATGTGACCATGAAGCGAACGCTTAGTCTCAGAGATCAGAGACTTAAAGAAAAGAAAGAAAAGAAAGATCCTAGCGCACTGAAAGCAAGAGACATTCCCCAACACCCTTCCTGCTTATTCTTTCAATATAATACACAACTGGGTCCACCTTACCACATCCTGGTTGATACCAACTTTATCCACTTTTTTTTTTTTTTTTTTTTTTTGGAGAGGTTTTTCGCTATAGGCCGTGTGCGCTCGCCAGACAGACAGAGAGAGACATAGAGACAGAAAGCGAGAAATCACCCCCCAGGGGGGATGGTCACACCGCAATCCCTTCTCCTCCATTCTCCTCTCGGGATCTTGGGCACGCACGCACACGCGCCCGGCGTCAGTTGTAAGCCACCGGGTCCAAGACGCGAACCGCGGTCGACTACGTGGGAGTCCAGCGACATAGCCATTACGCTAACTGCTGGTTCCCTCCACTTTTCCATTAAAGCCAAACTAGACTTAGTGCAGTCAATGATGGACTGTCCTATGCCAAGTGCATCCTCTGTATAACTGACTGTGTAATGGCTGAAATTGAAAAACTGGGGCAAAAGTATCAAGTGGCTCTAAGGATCGCTAAGGATCCAAGATTTGAACGATTACCATGCACACACAAAGGAACCTATTCAGATGACTGTTTAGTACAGAGAGCAACTCAGCACAGTGTTACATAGTGGCCACAGCTGACCGAAACATTAAATGAAGAATTGGAAGATCCCAGGAGCTCCTATCATGTGTATTTCTAACCAAAGATATAACACTGAGCAGATGCCAGATTATTATGGAGCCCCTCGGCTCTAATTCTTAAAGAACAAAGTTCCTCTGCCTTTCTTTGACCAAATATCTCTGTTGCCAGTTCATTAAACATGCTGTTTGTCATGAATTATTATTCTGCTCACCTATTTGCTGTGTAATGAGCTGAGTATGGTCAAGTACACTTACTTTTCAATGCTGTTTTGAAAATGTTTGTTTCATTTAAAAACTTGTTACATCTTTTTATTTTTTAAATTCATTGCATTTTTTTAATAAATCAGATGTTTAGATGATTGCTTAAAAATATATTCTTCCAAGAGACAGATGAATAAGACAAAGTGAGCATGCACTTTAGAATCAGAAAGGTCTGGGTTCAAATCCTAGCTCTGTCACTTGCCAGCTACATAACTTTGAACAAGAAACTTTCTCTGCAAGGCTTGGTTTCCTGATCTATAACAGAAATAACCATTTTAACCATAAAAGCATATTAGGGTAATGTGCACCTGTAATCCCAGCAACTCAGGGAAGTTGAGGCAGAAAGACTTCAGCAGGCTGAGACCATGTTTTATAAAAACAAACAAAATGAAAGAAATACGAGAAGTATGAAATGATGTAACAAAGAAATAGGTGCTTCCAACAGTATACACAGTAGGTACCAAAAAATGTCCCTTCCCTTTACCCCTCCTAGTCTTCATTCTTCTCATCTGCAGTGTGAGGGAGTGCCAGCTGAGCTCCGAGCCTGCCATTCTGTGACTCTAAAACCTTCCTCAGTTTCCCTCTTTGAGCATATTTTATGTGATGTGCACCATGCTGTGTCCAGGGGATAGGATGGTAAGCACTGTCTCTCCTCTTAAGGAGCTTCTCATTTGAGCAAGGAAGCACTGCTATAGGGATTATGAGTACTTTTGAGTGGTAGCAAGGAAAACTAGTTCCCCAGTGTAATCTTTTTGAGAATTCTGGTCAAGGGTCCCTGCCTCCAAATGTCTCTCCTAATACCTGAAAAGTCTCTTTTTGAGAGTCAATTCCTTGAAGTTTTATTGAATAGCAGAGAAAATACCTTAAGCTACTCTTGGCTAATGCATTAAAGAGATTAGTTAACAGTGAAGTAAGAGCTGGAAGGGACTGAGAAATAAAAAGATGGCCGCTCAGAGCAATGGCAGGGGTGCGAAGGCGTGAGGGAAGATGAAGTATCCAGACAGCAAGCTGCACATCTATAATCATCGTGCAAGGATGGGCACCCCTCTCCCCACTCACCTGATGGCCAACCTCTGTGGATCAAATGCTAGCATCTAGAGGAGGGCTGACAATAGGGCACACCCCATTATCCTGGATTTTTCATGATTCCTATTTCTAAACAAGCTCCATAACCTGAGTCATTTTAGTTTCCATCTTTATCTGGGTGATACTGACTTCATTAAATACCAGATAAAGCTGAGAGATTGGACAGATATTTAATTTTGTCCATTCTTTTATTAGGAAAAAAAAAACCTTAATTATTCTAAAGGTTTTGAATTTTTTCTTTACAACTATACCTTCTGCTCATGAGTTTGGAATGTGAGAATGGTTGTGATGAAAGCTGGGAACAGTTGGCACTTTCTTGTCTTCTTAAAAGTTTAAAGAGGATGCCCAGAAATGAGTCTCCAGTATGAAAAAATGAACAGCGATAACCAAATTAAATTAGTCCAGAACTTATATACAACTCCACATGTCCATTCTTTTGCAATGTTTACCATTTGAGAGATATTATGCAATGTCTTGACATTTCTCCGTGAGAAATAAAGAGACCCCCCTCACACTGTTCAGTCTTAGATTCGCGATCTGGGATGTTGCCAGCCTCTCAATCACTTCCTGATGACTCTCGATGCTAAATTGGCATTTCTTTGGCCTTGGGAAGGGATCACAGGGAGGACTGGCTGCCTTCCAAAAGAGATGCTGAAGCATGGGAGGGGGGAAGGGCTTTCCTTAGCAACAAAACTTTAAGAAGACAATGAATCTTGTCTCTAAGGCATTTTAGGCTCCTCCCAATTCTTTCAAAAGCATGGTCTGGGCTGTAAGTGGTAGCTGTGACCATCATATTATACACACGGTCACCTAACTTGAGCAAATTCAGCCACAAACCAAAGAGAGAGATAAACATTGTGTTGTGAAAACCATGCCAACTGCAATTCTGCGCAACACACATGGGCCCCAGTGTGGATAGATGAGGGACTTAGATCCACTGTTCTCTCAGCTGTTCCCAGGTCTTGTGAATTTTCACCTGGTGTGACTATTTCTTCTTGCTCAGTGGGTCTTAGCTGTGCCTTTTTATTTTTAATTTCCTAACTGTGACCTGATGTACAGGCAAATGAAAAGTCTACCTAAGAGACCTATAAAGGGCAATTTTGAATAGACAATCCTTGCTTTATCTACTACCTTTGAAATAGAAATCGTCTATGAGTGCCACCTCCAATTACTCTCCACCCCAACTCATCCATACTAGACCACCACAGTGTACCAGAAAAGTGGCATCAACTTTTACAACATTCTAATTGGGAAGAAACCTAGAGTGCATACTGTCTAGTCTATCACTTCCTCCAGAAGACCCATTGTTGAGGACCCCTAGGATACAAGGCTCTTCTGCATATGGCGTTCTCCTGGATCCTCTCATTGCATTGGCTATTGCTGTCAAACGTCCATGAAGACCCTCTCATGGCTGAGAGCAAAGCTATGTTATTTCTCCTAATTCTTCTAACCTGAAATTGAGAACTTCACAGGAATCCACACTCATCTCAAGTTTCTAAACAACAAAATTGACAGTACCAGGCATCACAGGGCAAGACACTAGTATCATACGAGTGTCTTACCCAAAGTGCTACTGACAGAACTGAGATGGAATTTTTGCCTCTGGCACTTATGCTGTATTTTAGAGAAAGAAACACTTTGTGTTTCATTGAGGTCATTCTTCAACTCTGCCTATGGAGTCTGTAGTAGACTACAAACAATTATCAAAATTGGAGTGATCATCATCAATTAAGAACAACAAATAGATAATCAATCAAGCTACTATTGGAGGTACATTCTTACCCTGCTAATGATGAAAATACAGTGCTATACTCCAGAGAGTAACTCAAAATCAATCAATCAATCAATAAATAAGTACTGAGCATATATCTTTTACTATATATAACATATGATGCTGACTGATACAGTGGAAACAGTAACATAAAACAAGGTTTCTGCTTTTCTAAGGCAGAAATTGGATAAAATGTGTGTGTTTGTGTGTGTGTGTGTGTGTGTGTGTGTGTGTAATGGAAAATAGAATTAAAGTACTTTATTTAGGCACACAAAAGAAATTGAAATCCATGCACGGTTGCATAGATTTTTCCTACTATGCATTTTTTCATGAACTTTTTGAAGATACACTATAAACACACAATGAATGATTAAAAAACTGCCTATAATAAGAGCTATAGGATAGTGAGAGACAAAGATGTCTTTGTGTTATAGTTTGTTAGGGATTTTCTGGAAGAAGGAGATCCTGCATTCTGGTGAGAGGAGAGAAAAGAGAAAAGGAGAAAGCAGAGGAGAGGAGGGGAAATGCCATGAACATCCATGAAGAAATGTCAATGTATATGGCAGGTTTGAGAAGAGTGCACCTTATGGCTAAAATGAAGGATCCTTCCAAGTGATAATAAAATTCAAGAATTTGATATACTTGATGAGGGAGTTGAGATGCTATAAATAATGACCATTAATTACTTTAACCAAGCAAATAAATTGCTACAACAGTGTTTTACAAAGATACATATGACTTTAGAATATGAATGGGATGAAAGGAGAAGGAACTAATTAGGAAGATTTTGCAATAGCGTAGCCCACAAAGACAGGATATTTAGGTAAGGACTGGGGAGGGTGGTAAGCATGTGAACGAAAAGAATCAGATGAATGTGAGTTGCATCCAATGTGAAAAACTGGCAGATTCTGGATTTGGTTGGTATATAAATGACAAGGGAAAACCCAGAAGATAGATAACAAACTCATCACAAAAATAGAGCCATGCAGAGATAATGCTACTTTGGGACAGAGGAATCTCTTATAAGCATGTTAAGGTGGTGATAAGACATACCAATGGAAACAGACTATAGCAAGAAACTGAGAACTTCATAGTAATCCATACTCATCTCATCTCGCAGTTAGTATAATGGCTATGTTGCCTCCCATGTAGTCTATTCGGACCCGACTCAGCATGTGCGTAGTATAATGCGGCTATGTCTCGCTGTCTCTCTGTCTTCTTGGTGAGCTCCTGTGTAGTACGACCAGCAGTGGTTCTATGTCGCTGGAGTCCCGGACCAGGACCTGGTGGCTCAAACTCACACTGGGTGCGTGTGCATGTGTGCCCAAGATCCCAAGAGGAGAATGGAGGAGAAGGGATTGCGGCATGGCCATCCACCCTGGGGGGTGATTTCTCACTTTCTGTCTCTCTGTCTCTCTCTGTCTTTCTGGCGAGAGCACACGCCCAATAGCAAAAAACTCTCAAAAAAAAAAAAAAAAGAAAAAAACTAATAGTAACAGGAGAATTGCTCATGAAAGAAGATGGCACAATTATCCATAGCAATCATGCTAGATTTTTTTTAAGTGTATTTATTTTTCTCTTCCATAAGCTAGAGGAAACGTGAGAGAAAGAAAGTATCCCCAGTAGGGTGTTTTCATGAGTGATCTACCATCAGCTTCAGCCAGTTATAGGTTATGGGCACAAGAGTGCCTGGTACACTCAGGGAGGCCTTCGAGGTGCAAACCCGTAACAATCCCATGTGGATCAGCTTTGCAGAGAACTGTGTCACTGCTGCACTGCCATCCAGTCCCTGTGCTGCACTTCTTAATCCTTACTTGAAGATAACAGAGACTACATGCTAGATACCCTTATTTAAATTTTTTTCTTTATTAGAGAGGGGAGGAGAGGTGAAAAAGACAGATAGGTACTCTGGCAGGGTCTTATGATTCTCCTGCCCAGTCTCCCAATTACGTAGGCTTTTCAAAGTGTCTCAGGAACCAAACTCAGGCCTCCCATGTGGCTTCCAGCCTCCCAAGCAATGGCACCACATGTATACCACTGTGGCTGGGACTACTCTAAGTATTTTTTATTGAAAAATCAGCATTAGTTAAAATCATTCTACTTTAAATACATGATTCCAAAAGAGATGAATTGGTATTCTTTTCAATTCACCCATACTTGTCGACTAAAAGAAGCACAACTGACAACAAAATTCTGAAAAAATTCTGGTTACTATTCTCAATAAGGCTCTACCAAGTTCAGTTCCACTTTTCCATAAAGCTTTCCTTAAAACAGCATTTTTTAAAACAGCAAATTGAGCTCCTTCAATGGAATAGCCATTGAAGAATAGTGGGTCAAGAGCAATGACTGTTTTTAAAAAATTGAAATAGAACAGAGAGTATCAGAGTTCATTGCATATGCTAGTCTTAAATATTGTTTATGTGAATATCAGATTCAGTAATTGTGTGTGTGTGTGTGTGTGTGTGTGTATACTGGTCTTAATGTAAAATAGTCAAAATAGTTTAAATCTGCTATCTTCAAAGTTCACTTTTTATGTCCAATTCCACAGCAAACCCCCTTGCTCTTCACTTGAGAGTAAATCAGGGAGGTCTGGAGTTAGAGAAGCCCTAGGGTAACTGAAGAAGTGAGGAGTCTGAAAAGTGAGTGAAACTAAGACTCAGAAGCAGGGGAAGAAAAACAAATAGCAAATCTGGATCCAGCAAGAAGAGTAGGTCAAATCATTGAAGATGCCAGGCAAATCCAGCTTCCATGACTCTGGAATTGGTACATAACAGGGAACTCAAGAATGGCAGTCTCCCTGGAGTGGCTGTTGTCCTAAAGCTGTGTATGCATAGTAAACTTGGACAGTATCCTTTTGGGGTAGGTCTAATGAGTTGTGATGGAAATTATAGGAAGCTAAAGCACCCCCCAATCTATGCCACCAAGTCATCTCCTTGGCACCACCATCAAAACTAAAGAAGCAGAAGTCAGTCAGAGCCAAACTGGACTCTGAGACCCAGGCACAGATGGAATTCTTCCTCCAGCCCTACTGTTTCTCCAGTTTCCCTCAGGAATGTCCATACCAGTAGGGCCTTAAAGCCCCTGAGGAAACCTGCTGGTCAACCAGACAAAAGAGGTGTCTGGGTGAGACCTAACAGCCTGAAGTAGGCCAGCAGCAAAGGAGAAGAGGAGTAGAAATGGACTCAATAAATATTACACAGGTGGAACTGAAAGATCTTTTTTTTTTTTTTTTTTTTTTTGAGAGGTTTTTGCTATAGGGCGCGTGTGCTCACCAGACAGACAGAGAGATAGAAAGCGAGAAATCACCCCCCGGGGGGGTGGCCACGCCGCAACCCCTTCTCCTCCATTCTCCTCTCAGGATCTTGAGCACGCACGCACACGCGCCCAGCGTGAGTTTAAGCCACTGAGTCTGAGACTCAAACCGCGGTCGACTATGTGGGAGTCCAGCGACACAGCCATTATGCTAACTGCTGGTCCCCTGACAGATCTTTCTAATTTTCTGGAAGTTAGAAGAGAGGGGGTGGTGAGAGAGAGAGAACACTCAGAGATGGTTTGGCAATCTGGAGTCTGAGTTACTGGGTGGTCCACCCTTTGGGCAGGCTGAGTCTCAAGGTCACAGGGTCACAATGAGTTTCTCACCCTGGGGACAGCTTGAGTGAGTCTATTAGAAACAACTCAGGAAGACATAATGGGATTGGAGGTCTCCACTGTGAGGGTCAAAGAACTAGAGCAGGGAATTTGCTTCACAATAATCAAAGGCTATTAGGACAGTCACACTGCTGCATATTAATAATAATAATATATAAATCCTGCACATGACCACATAAGCTACAGTCTGTAGATACACTCAGCCCACTACACAATTCTTAATTGAAGTTCAGTCATTGTTAGCTCCATTTACAGTGTACAAAGTGTTACCCAAACATGGGCATCATCCCATTTGAGTCTCACAACGACCATGGAAGAGGGATAAAAGGATGGTGTTAACACCATTTTAGAGATTTGAAACTAAGGCTTCATTCAGTTAAGTGGTTTTTATGAACCCAGTAAAGATGGTTTAAACTTATAAACCAAGTCTTCTACTACCTCACCTTGGGGAAAACCAGCACAGGAAGTTCACTCCAACATTCAGGACCAAGGGAATAGGGAGTAGGTCCTGAGAAAAAGAACCATAATCAGAAAAATTCAAGTAGCTCCAGGTAAGTGGATTATTTAAACACTGAGAAATTGCCTATTAGCTGACAATAAACCTACAGATAAAAAAGCCACAGAAGAGGACAATCTAAGGAGAAAACAACCTGCTAAATATTATTAAATATTTTTAAAAGAGTATATCTTTTGAACTCAGAAACATTTTACACACACACACACATATATATAATGTATTACTTAGTATTGCATTTTCCCTGTTCTCTATTTGAGTTACTTATTATAAAAATAAAGTTAAATATCATTTATTTCATTATTACAGATAGAGGAGGTCCTACTTCCTGGTACTTAAACTGGTTTTATGTCTACTTAAATTAGAGATGTAATACGTAGTAGGGAACAAAAGCTTCTATTATAACTTTAACCTGAAAAAGAAATTAAACTAAAATTGTAAAAATAAGTTCTAAACTATACTTAACAAAATGTAAATTATAATTACAACTAGTTTTTTGGGGGTTTTTGTTGTTTTGTTGTTGTTGTTTTGTGGTTTTTTTTTTTTTTTTTTTGCTATAGGGCACACTTGCCAAAGAGACAGCAAAACAAAAAGTGGGAAATCACCCCTGAGAGGGGATGGCCATGCCACAATCACTTCTCTTCTGTTCTCCTCTCAGGATCTTGGGCACGCACGCACACACACCCAGCGTGAGTTATAAGCCCCTGAGTCCAGCACTTGAACTGTGGTTGACTACATGGGTATCCAGCAACATAACCATTAGGTCTTCTGCTGGTCCCACAACTAGTTTCTAATACTTAGAAGGAACAAAGAATATATTAAGTGTTGACAGAATTGTTTGTATTTAATATAACTTTTCCATTCAGACTAACAGGAAAATAACATAATTCTTCACTTTATATAAGTCCAGAAGATCCCAGGAAGGTACATTTTCACAAATATACGAAAGAGCTTCAGCAATTTTTCTAGGAAAAAAAAATCAAAATTGCAATGATTCTCTTTTGCATGTCCACAATGAAGTCATTCCTCCAGAATTTTACTATGTTGTTCAGGTTGGCCTTGAACTTGCAGTCCTCCTGCCTAAGACTCAAGCACCCAGCAACCTCTTAACTTTTTAATCATTAACCCTAACAAACTGTCATTTGTCAGTGATTTTACTCAAGTAGTACTCAAATGTAATTCAAGTAGTTTTCCAACATCATTTTTATCAACTTTGTGAAATCTTGCACCTTTCGCAAAATTTCCCATTTCCCTCTGCAATCAATTTCTCTTGTGTTTTCATTTTATTGTCATATGTTTGCCATGTCAGAAAACCAGCAAGAGCAACAGACAAGGATACTGATGCTAAGAGCAGAGATGGACATAATGTTTGAATGAAGGCTCATTTTATAGGACGTGACTGTAATGTTTTATGATATAGTAACTTTTACTCAACACTGAGGAAACTTAGATACTGAAAATTCAGATGATGAAAATCTCATGTAATTTCTTTTTCTTGCATCCACATGGCAAGTATAGGAGACTATAGTTCCTGCCCAGAGAATCTGGGATTTCTCTGTACAAAACCTATCCCTTTCTACCACCACCACCCTCTCCATCACAAATCATGGCTTAGAACCTGCAGGTGGCACAGTGGTTATGTCATTGGACTCCTACATGGCTGACTGTGGTTTGAGTCCTGGACCCAGTGCTTGAAATTCACACCAGGCCCATGTGCATGTGTGCCCAAGATCCCAGGAAAAGATTGGAGGAGAAGGGATTGTGGCATGGCCACCCCCACTCAGGTCTCTGTTTCTTCCTCTGTCCAGCAAGGCCTAAGGCAAAAATCTCTAAAATAAAATAAATAAATTTTTTTTTTGAGAGGTTTATTGCTATAGGGCGCGTGCGCTCGCCAGACAGACAGAGAGAGACATAGAGACAGAAAGTGAGAAATCACCCCCCAGGGGGGATGGTCACGCCGCAATCCCTTCTCCTCCATTCTCCTCTCAGGATCTTGGGCACGCACGCACACGCGCCCGGCGTGAGTTTCAAGCCACCGGGTCCGGGACACGAACCGTGGTCGACTACGTGGGAGTCCAGCGACATAGCCATTACGCCAACTGCTGGTTCCCAATAAATAAAATTTTGAAAAAGTAGTCTTAGCTTATCACCTGGCACCACAGAGAAAGTCATCAGGAGCATATCCAATAGTCTCTGTAGGAAATTATCCCACTCACATCCCAAATCATATAGAAACATTCCCGTCACTGTGGTTACCTGACTTTTTCACCACAGCTCCACTTTATGGACATCAGTACTGCTCCTTGGGCGTCCCTGGCTGCCATTCTCCCTAGTCCTGTCCCTTGAAAACACAAAATTTGACAGCTGAGCACAGAGTGAAGATGGTAGCTCACAGGAATTAGTAGATCAAAGAAAAAGAAATCACTTCATTAGTCCTATCTGCTATGATCGATAGAGACAGTCGTACATGTGTGTGTGTGGAAGGCAGTTTAGGAGAAAAGAATGTACACCTTCAGATAGGGCCAATCTCATTAGCAATGCTTCTGGTATTCTTGACAACCAGAGATGTCAATGGAATTAGAACTCTAGGCCTGGAGATCAGGAAGCAATTACTTGCAGAAGGGTCTTCCTCCTGGCTACTACCCAGCAATAGAATCTCTTGGAACTTTCTTACTCAAGAAAAGATTCTAGTTGAATGAGTCATCATCTTTCTAGGCCAAGAAATAGAACTGTTGAACTCCTTAGGGTTACTTTTTTTCCTTAGAGAGATTTTTATTTTTCTATAAGGTTTTGCTATAAGGTGTGTGTGTGTTCACCAAAGAGACAGACAAAGTGAGAAATCACTCCCCCCACCCTCTCCTCACCCCCCACCCAGGGAGGGATGGCCATACCACAATCCCCTCTCCTCCATTCTCCTCCATTCACCTCTTGAGATTTGGGGCATGCACACACATGCACCTGGTGTGGGTTTCAAGCTGCTGGGTTCAGGATTAAAATCACAGTTGGCCATGTAGGAGTCCGGCACCTGAACCACTATGCCACCTGCTAGCCCCAAGGTTACACTCAGGGTTTGAAGAAGTAGTTAAAAGCTAGTCACCTTCTCTGCAAACCTCACTGAGACAAAGTTCTTTACTTGACAAATACAGTAAAGGCTTAAGCCTGTGCTCTGGAGGTGAAGAGATGTCTCACATTCGTACATAGCACTTCTAGTTGATTCTAACAATAGCAGACATAAAAGTAAGTCTGCTTCCTGGATGGGTAGATTTGGGAGATGCCTACCCAATGTTGTACATCAACTAAGTTTTGGTTTAGTACTAGGTAACATTATCACGGGAAGAAAAAAGACAAACAACATAACATCTCTTGATAACAAACAAGAGTGATGTGAGCTTGAGGCAGGACATATACTAGGATGAAGAAGCAACTTAGGAAATATCATCTGAAACAACAGTAAATGAAAAAAAAAATTGCGAAAAAGAATGAGAACAGCCACCTACATAAATGTGCCACTTTTACTAAATATTCATATGCCCACTCTAAGTGCAAAGAGGCTGGGGAAGCAAGAAAACAGAATATTTGATCATCATTTACTGTAACTGCTCCAATCCACCTTTGTCATCATGAAATATCTGACTGGGGTTTGTTTTGTTTTGTTTGTTTTGTTTTGTTTTGTTTTGTCTTCCCCAACACAGAAAGCATTTATCCCCCTCCATAAGGGAGATAAGCTAAAGTTAATCCAGCCAGTGCTGTGTCCACCTCAAAATTCAGTCTTTCTGGGTGAAGTCCTTTTGTCTCTCCATCAGATACAAGAGTACTTGACTTGTCTTGATCCTGAGGTTCTGATCTAAGAACAATATATATGTAAGCACAAACACACATAACCCATCCACTAAGGTGTGTGTAAATACTTCCCTTTGAAAGGGAAAAATGAGGCTGAATTTTGTGGCCTGCTGGTTAAAGCAGTAGGATCTCACATGGCTGACCTTGCAATTAGGATTGAGGATCCAGCATCTTGAGAAATACGCCAGACACGTGTGCATGTGCCAAAAAAATTCCCAAAAGGAGGAGGAAATGGAGGAGAAAGGACTGCAGCATGGCCATTCCCATGGGGGACGGGGGGGGGGGGGGGTCTTTCTCCTTCTTTCTGTCTCTCTCTCTGGCAAGCACACACACCCTCTAGCAAAAAAGAAAGGGACAAATGGAGCACACACAGCAGTCACTGCGCTGTAGCAACTCTGCAACCTAGCTGAGCAGACACTAGGAAGACCTCCTACTCTCGGATGGACCGTGCTTGGTTAGGCTGTGATTCCACTAAGAACAGTCTCCCTTTTCATCATTTTCCCTGGCCTTTTGATTCATCTTCTAGGAAACTTTCCCCCCTTATTATCTTTGGATACACTTCAAGTGAGCCTTAGGGAATTTAAGCTCATTTTGGCTTCCCAACTTTCTCAAATTGCTTCACACTATAGATTCCAGGGATGTTTTAAGTTCTGAATATTCTTCTTTATGGATGCTTGGGTTATATAGTTTCCTAAAACTCTTTGCTTCTCATTTCACTGGATAACGGGTACTCCCAAAGAACTTTTCAGGATTTAGGTTCTTAGATCTGTTTTATTTCTTTCCTTCCCCACTTTCATTCATCCTTCTCTCAAACTCACGATAGATAATGAAATTAGACTAGTAAACTTCAATAAGAAGGCTACATTTTTTAACTATATTCACTTTGAAGGACCTACAAGATATGTTTCTTCTCAAAGTATTTTACATACCATCTCTTATTGTCAGGATTCCAGAAGCAGTAAACTCTTCCAAATTTCGAAACTCTAAATTTCTGTGTGTGTGTGTGTGTGTGTGTGTGTGTGTGTGTGTGTGTCAGGGGGTATGTACACTCACCAGAGAAAGACAGGGAGACAGGGAGAAAGGGGGGAGAGGGAGAAAGCACCTCCCAGTGAGGTGTAGTAACACCACAATCTTTTCTCCTCCATTTGTCCATCCTGTCGAGATTTTAGACACACACGCACATGTATCCAGAGTGCTTTTTAAACTGCTGGGTTAGGATTCAAACCACTCAGTTTAGCCATGTGGGATCTAGCTCCCTTAACTGTTATATAGCAGGGCCAGACCCAAGACCCTAAATTTGTAACTCTTTCTATACCTTTTCTTTTCTGGATTATAAACTATTTCTCTCATAAGTTTACACCTTTCTGGTGTTATCTGGTGAAACATAGCCAATAATATCCCAGACTCTGAAGGTCCTGCTCTTTATTCTCTTCTCAGAGCACAATTTCATTAAGTAAGTGTTCTGCCTGCCTTATTATTAGAAGCAATAATTTACCAAAATATTTTGCCACAACACAACAACCGAGACCATCTTCTGGCTCCCAATATTAGTCTCTTCACATCTCACCCCTGTTGGCTAAAGCAGGGCCATATATTTTAGGGTTTTTTAATGGAGCACTCTGCCTTAAGATAGTTTCTTTATGAGGATAAGTTGCCACAACACTTGCCCCTACAGCAACTTAGATCAACAAAACTTTTTACTTGCTAGTACAAGCCAGCAGGAGCTCCCTTCCATTTGGTGACTAAGGAGTCTTCTCCATCTGTCACCTAGAGCTGATGAAGCGTAGGTCAGTTCACAAAATCTAAGTACTAAACTTTCAAAGCAAGTTTATGGCCAATGCCCAGCACACGGTGGCAATCAAGGACAAAGGTCCAGGCTCAGTGGACATAGGCACTTTTTATCTCATCATGCCACCTTTGCGAAGGGAGCATGCACTTTTGTACATTCACCTTTTTAAAGTATTGGTTTGTAAGCTTTTGTGCGTCATAATTAGGGTGACCAACTATCCCAGTTTACTAGACACTGAGAGGGTTCCCAGGACACAAGTCTTCCAGCACTAAAACTAGGAGAGTCCAAAGGCAACCTGGGAGGAGTGGGTCACCCTAGTCAAAGAACAGCAGATAAAAACAAAAAGACACTCATCTTTTTGGAAATCATACAGAGCATCATCTCCATCTTCCTTCCACTGTGAACTGACATGGCCTACTTTTCAAAAGAAGACACGAGTTTCTAGATGAACAGCCTGGCCTACATTTTTGTGTGACTCTAAGTAAGAAAGTACTGCATGCTCTTTCAAAATTTAAAATATGTGTGGCCCCTTCCCCTCCCCCAATACAAAGCATGTAGATGAAGTCATAACGGGATTTAAAAAGGAAAATATTAAATAGGACATCCATAGGCAAGACTTCTCCCCACCCAGAAGAGAGCCAGGTCATGATTTCTGTACTGCGCAAGAGTTCATTGTGAGCCCGAAGAAAGATCTGCTTAGGGCCCTGAAGTTATGATGGAGGAGGTCAATTTTCAAAATAAACGTTCATTATATTTTTTGCTTTGAAGAAAAATGCTGCTTGGCCTGAAACAAATTAAGAGTGCTCAGGCTTTTTATTTGGGGCGTTTTTTAGTTGAATATTATTAAAAATAATTACAGGCTGTGGATTTAATCTAAAACACAATCAGCACCCCCAAAGTCCCCTACAGTGAGTTAAAGCATCCTCCTTCTCAAAATTCAAAATTAAGTGGAAATTCAGATTAGTTTTGATTTATAACCACATTATGAACTATTTAATATTTTCAAGAAGTCATTCCCTGTGCCCATATTAAATCAATTTACAACAGAATATTATATAATTTATATATGCATACATATAATAAATTATAGCCCGACTATATAATTCTACATGTATAATTAATTACATTAACCATCTACATTTTAAGCCTACAATTAGATAACCCTAAAAGACAACCCCGTTAGCAATTTTTAATAAATACTTGTGTTTGGAGCTGTTTAACAGAGCACCTGATAGCTGATAGAGCAGTGTTAACATCTGTTCCATTATTTCCACAGGACGTTGGTTGAACGCAATACTATTCACATAAAATATGCATTTGTTCTTGACTGTCAAGTACCTCTATTATTTTATTAAAAAGTCAAAAAAGAATATAATCAGACTTCATAATTTATGTGTGACATTTTCATTACAGAAAACTTTATGCAAAATTGAATTCTAAAATTTAATTTCCTGTGATGTTTAAATTACTTACTATCTGGCTCCTCTCCAAACATCGTGATCATTGAAGGCCCCATATGAATTCTATTAAGGATACATTTTGCTGCTGCCAGAATATACAGGGCATTTTTCTAAGTAACTCTAAGAATATGCTTCTTAAATACATTTTGTGCCAGTTTAAATAGCTTTTCTCACACAGGAAAGAAAAGCAGGAACTTTTCTTTCTTCTCTTTTTTTTTTTAAAAAAAAAAAAAACACAGACAGGTTTTCTCTGCTTCTCTTCTTCCCACCTTGCCTGTGACCTCTTACTCCTGATACTTTAACCCAAAAGAACCAGGCTGGTCCGGCCTTGTCAGTTAGGGCTCACCACATCACAGGATGATAAGCAGGTTCCCTCTGGCTTTGTCTTTCAGGAAGTGCCGAAAAAGAGGCCTTCTCCTGGGTAGAGCCTTCAGTGGGAAAGTCTGAACCTCCTTCTTTGCCACCCACTTGATGTGATGGTAGAAGACTCCTCCACCATTCCCTCTGGCGGCCACGTCAGTGGGAACAACCTGACTGAGCATGTCATTTCCAAGGTGCTTTGAGAGACCTGAAAATGTCATTGCACCTCACAGCTGCCAAGGGAAATAGGGCTGCTAATAATGAGCAATCATTTAAATAATGAGCCTTTGAGGGAAGGAGGTTACCACAAACAGAGTTACCTTAATGTAGTCTCTGGGGGAGAACCAATTTCCAAAATGGCATTTTAAATGGGGAAAACTTAGAACCCTCAGCAGTGAGGGGGAAGGGAAAGGGTGAGCAGTTGTCAATCAGCCAAAGTGCAGCAGGATTCCCTTCCCTAGGCTGCCCCTCACTGCCAGCCAGCAATCCTTGGACTCATCCAGCCATCCATTCCACTGCAGGAAACCCCCATGGTGATGCACCATACAATGGGCTTGGGACGTAAAGAGAACAAGACAGGATTCCTGCCTTAAAGTGTCCATAGTCCAGTAGAAGGGTAACCCCTCATATTTATGTAAACCTTTACATTTTGCAGTTATTTGATATGTTATGTTGATGGTCACCTTCCTAATAACGCAGATGATTCAGAGTAACTCCATCTAATCATGACAGGACAGAGGTCTCTCATGTGATTTTCCAGAGGTCAAACCATGAGTAAAATACCAGGCCCCTAGTACCCAGACAATCATATTTCTCTATCCTGGACTTTTCCATGGCCTTCTGTGCTGTCACTGCAATAACTTCAACTAGGATAGTCATCCTTACAACTCTCCTCATCTGCCTCTTACTGCAAAATGAGTATTTAGCTAGTCTGCCTTGGGGGTTCTTGAAGAGGTCACTCTGCTCATTTTAATCCCCCAGATTGTTATTCCATTATCTGCAATTCCCCCACTATGAGTCCTTTTTTCTTCTTCAAGCACTCTCCTTAAAAAGATTACCCAAGGAGACATAATACAGTTAAATCATGATGAGTAGTAAAGCTCTACTGGGAACAAATTCTCCAAATGTCTTTCTCTCAACCCACTCAATACACCCTTGCAACCATTAATAGGGGCAGGCAAATACCCATCAGTATTTGCAAGTATCTCCAGGACAATTGATGAATCCCTACCTGCCCCCTCTTCTCACTTATATCCCTTCTGCTTGCCATTTAGACTTGACTTCCTCATCTGTGTTTCATTGCTTTCATCTTTTGCCACAACCTGTCTGCCTGATCAGGCAGACCACTGCTCTTTGGGACCTAGTCTACCTCCCAGTGCCCTGAGGCACCAAGGGGAGGGAGATATGATGTAATCAGGTGAGAAGGACTCATTGGAAGTAAGTAATGAGGTGCTTGATGAACTTGTGAGCCCTACTCAGTTCATAGTCTGAGTAGGAAAGGAAAAGTGGAAAGAGGAGGGAAAAGAGAGTAAAAGGATGTTCCCAGACTTGGTCTCTCTGCAAAGACTGCTCACTTCTTCCTCTACCTTCAACTACCCAAGAATTTGGAATAAGACTTCTACAAAAGACAGTGTAGATGAATGTACTTGGCAGACGAGTGATGCTTATGAACACTCAAATAGAATCAAGTATAAATAGTATCAATAATGTAAGTAATAATAATATATGAATATCTTCAGTTCTATTTCTAGAAGGTTGATAAGCTCTTTATATTTACCAGACGGAAGGAAAAGAATGAGAAGTAAAAGGCGAGTATTCTCCAAAGAAGGAGGACCATTCTGTGTAACGACATGGAGAACTGACATGGAATAGTGATGGTATGGAGGAAACCAAAAGTAGCTTAGGTTGCCATAACAGAAAATACAGTGTCAAAGTTCAAAGTGAAAGAGGCAAAGGGAGAGGTTGCGGAGGCTTGCAGAAGCTGCTCTCTTGGAAGGAGGTAAACTTTAGCCCTTAGCAGCATGGAATAAAAGGAAGGTAACACTTTGACCAATAAGCAACCTTTGAATTACTACATAATGGTGGGGAAAATCCCTCAAACAGGAAAAGTAAGTGGATTTGTCACTCAAAGGGCTTTCTGGTCCCATTGGGAAGAACCTAGTTAGCAGTCTCAGATGTGGCTCTGTTCACCTTGGCCTTTCCTTTATTAACACTTACACTCTGAATCATCATGGCTGATGGACTTGCTTGGTCCCTGTCCCCAATTCCCCTTCCATGTGTGGAAACTAAGAGAGTAGAACTTATAATTGGCCTGCACTTGGTATTTGTTGAAAAACACTTTTCCTTTACCTTACAACCATACCCAAAGTGTTTCCTTTACTTTAAAAAAAAAAAAAAACTTCCTGAAAGTTTTCCATAGTCACTGTCTTCACTTCTCATTCCACTTTCTTCTCACGCTTCTCTTGAAACAACATTAGTAAGCTACCTACTCCCCTCTAAGATAAAAACTGCTTTTGTCAGAGTCACCAATGACTTCCACATTGCCAAATTCTTTGGGGATATATCACTGTTCCTCTTAATACCAGAGACATCTTTGACACATTGGCCCACTTAGTCCTCCTTCTCATGGCTCTGGGATACCTTTCTCTCCTGGCTCTTCTACCACACTTAGCAGTTCTTCTCAGACTCCTCAACCTATAAATGTCCAAGGGCCCTGTAGCAAGACTTGGCCTTACCCGGTCCCTTGACTTTAAATATCATCTTTATGTTGGCAGCCCCCAATGAGACCTCTAGCTTCAAGCTCTCCCCTGAAATCCAGCTCCTTTTTCTAACTTCCTATTCAAAATATTTACATGAAAGTCCATTAGGCATCTCAAATTTAATATGTCTAAAACCAGACAACATACACAGAAGAATTTTGCCCATCTTCATCTTCTCCACCTCAAAAAAAAAATGGCACTCACATTTGACCAGGTGCTTAGACTAAATACATAGCATTCCCTTGCCTCCTCTCTTTCTCACACAACTGCATTTATTCCAATAAAAAAAGCTTGCCAGCTCTGCCTTTCAAATACATCCAGAATTCAACTCTTTTTTTTTTCTTCTTTTTATTTATTTATTTTTTGGAGAGGTTTTTGCTATATGGCGTGTGCTCTCGCCAGAAAGACAGAGAGAGACAGACAGAAAGCAAGAAATCACCCCCCAGGAGGGATGGCCACACCGCAATCCCTTCTCCTCCATTCTCCTCTCGAGATCTTGGGCATGCACACACACACACCCAGCGTGAGTTTAAGCCTCCAGGTCCGGGACTCGAACCACGGTTGACTACATGGGAGTCCAGCGACATAGCCATTACGCTAACTGCTGGTCCCCAGAATCCAACTTTTTACCACCTCCACCAAATCATAGAATCCAAGCTGCTATTATCTGTCACCTGGATTATTGCCACAGTTTCCTGTTTGGCCATCCTTAACCCCACAATAAGAGGTATATTTTAAGACATAAGAAAGATCGTTTCACTTAACTGCTCAAAACCTCCCCAAGGTACATACGCACCGTACCTTCTGCCACTCTTCTTCCATTGCCTCTCCTGTCCAGCTAGTCCAGCCTCTTGCTGTTCCTCAGTAGGCCAAGGATGCTCCCACCTCAGGTCCTTTTATCTCACTATTTCCTCTTCATGGAAACCTCTTCTCAGAAAACCCATAAAATTCATTCTCTTATTTCCTTCAGGCTTCGGCTTAAATGTCACTTCTTCAGAGAAGCCTTCCCTGACTTTTATAAAACAGCTTCTCCAACATTATCTCCTTTACTTGTATTTGTTTGCTTGTTTGTTAAAGCCACCAAAGGTATGTGTGCTCACATGAGAGATAGAGAGACAGAGAGAGGGAGGGAGAAAGCATCCCCGAAAAAAGTAGGGTCATACCATAATCCCTTCCCCTCCATTTCTCCTTTCTATCAGGATTCTGGGCACACATACACATGTGCCTGGTACGTTTCATAAGTTGCCAAGGCAGGGATTCAAACCACAGTTGGCATGTGGGATCCAACTCCCTTAGCCACTAGGCTATGGAACTGGACCTATTCTTCTCTATAATGCTTACCAAAACCTGACATATTTGTTTCTTTTTTAAAAAGTGTCTTTCTTTCTCTGTGAGAGCAATGACTTTTTTGTTTTATTCTCTGCCAAATTCCCAGCAGATGAATGAATAAGTGAAGGGGAGAGTTAATATCATCAAACAAGGGAGGGAGACATTAACATAAGAGTTTTCATTGCTTTCTGTGAAAGACATAATCAACCTGTGTGAGTTTGTGCATGTGTGTGTATGCATGCACAGTGGTGGTGGAGGGGGTTGTTTCGTTTTTAGTTTTTGTTTTAAACTCAGAACTATTCACTATTTAACCTTACCAGAAAATATGAGCTTTCTCTGCTGATGTTGTGATCACGGTGGTAGCGTCAACCAGGAAATGAAATCTTAATCATAGCATCTGCCATGCACCCTTTACTTACAAGCCCACAAATGAAACTCCAGCAAGGCAATCTCATTTTACTAAGATGTGGTTGGACCCAGTAACTGGAGGCTGGTGCTTTCAACACAGCATTCCGCCTAATGCTGCCTAATCATGACAAGCTTTGAGGTCTACAGTACCCTATCCCATAACTTAAACAAAAAAGTATGTGTCAGGCTATTTACTTAGTAAGCAAGACTTATGTTATGTAAGTTTACCTAGAGGATTTTCAATGCTACTACCCAAGTTCCTTGACAGACTGAAGGAGACGAGGTCTTTAAATCTTTTAGAAGTGATGGTTACCACTGTGATTACCAGTTTATAATTTAATGGCACTTACTGTTCATGGAGTGAAAGGAGGAAACAAGTCATGTCGGATCCAGCTTGACCTTCCTTGAACATCTGAACACAGGGATGGAAGGAAGCAGCAGCGAACTTCATTTCCCAGGGTACTGGTAAGAAGGGACTGCAGAACCTTGGGGATAGAGGAAACAGCACTAAATCAGATTGCCCTATGTCAACAACAGCCCAAGAGTGTCTCAGAGCTCCTGACTTGCCTCCCGTTCCAACCCAAAGGGGCCACAGTGTGATTTTCAGGTACCTAACTGAGGCCAGGCAATCCAAATGCTGAGCCCTATGAAAAGCGATTAACATTCCAGAGCAAATGTGTTACCCACAAGACTGGCCACTTCCAGGAGCACCTGGCCACTGAGCCAGGTGCAGGTTGGTCCCCATGACCTCAGGGAGTCACTTGCAGATCGAATGTCAACAGGTGAGAGCTGCAGTCACTGAGGCTGGCACTTTATTGATGGAACTGGGTTTACAAATTACCCTCAAGTCATGCTAGAGTGAAATATTGAATTCCCTGTTCCTCAGCATCTGGATTTGAAGGATAGAAAAGCAAAAAATGCCACTTTTCCTAACAGCCATATCCTTACTAAGTTATACCTATTCAAAAGTAGATTAGGCGTTCTCAGGATTGACTATTGTCAAGATTTGCTGGACAGATGAAATTTAAAAAAAAAAAAAATAAAAATCCCATAGTGCTATTTTTTTTTTTTTTTTTTTTTTTTTTTTGGAGAGGTTTGTGCTATAGGGCACGTGCACTCACCAGACAGTCAGAGAGAGACAGAGAGACAGAAAGCGAGAAATCACCCCCCAGGGGGGATGGCCACACCGCAATCCCTTCTCCTCCATTCTCCTCTTGGGATCTTGGGCACGGACGTACACGCCCCCGGCGTGAGTTTTAAGCCACCAGGTCCGGGACACGAACCGCGGTCGACTACGTGGGAGTCCAGCCACATAGCCATTACACTAACTGCTGGTCCCATGGTGCTATATTTTTATCAAATAAAATCAGGAAGAGTGCTTACTTCAAAATGAATGAAGCATTTATAGGCTGGTACCTAATATGCTGGAAATCTCAAGCCTCTATAGGGACCCTTAGTCCTCAGAATTCTGAGCTTCAAGCCCCTGGGTGAGAAAACCAGCACCACTCCAACGGAGCATCCAGGTTCCTGCATTTTCCTTCATAGAGCAGGACCCAGAAGCAGGCAATAGGGTTGTGTGCCTGCTGCTATCTGCTCACAGATGGATCCAGCCAGGAGAGGTGGGGACAACCAGGGAAATGGTGATCTATGAGCCGAGGGCTGCACAGAGGAAATGTACCTTGGTTCCATAGAAGGAAACGGAATGATCAAGGCAATTTCAAGTTCTCTGATGAGTTTTTTATTCTAAGAATAATCTCTCAACGCACAAGTTAAATGTACATATACAGGGGCCAGAAAGTGGCATGGGGGTTAAGTGTGCTGGACTCTCACATGGTTGACCAAGGTTCAAGTCCCAGACCTGGTGGCTTGCTTTCTCACTTTCTCTCTCTCTCACTCTGTCTCTCTCTGGGCAAATTAAATAAGTAAAGTAAAATAAAATAATTCTTTTAAAAATGTACATACATGCAAACTGAGGCATGAGGAAACTTGTCATATTAGGGATACGTTCCTTGAGGAAGAACCTCTGTACTAAAGATCAACTGTTACAAACTATCTTGTGCAGCAGCTGAAAAGTGTTTTCAATTTTTCTAACTCCATCCCTCCTATTTTTTGAAGGGAGCTAGGCTGGGGTTGGGTGGGGAGTTACCAATCACAGAGTAAGAACCAGGGCCGACTAAGTCTATGGATCGCCCATGCAATCTGGAACGTGGTCACAAAGCCCCGAAGAAGTCCATGAAAAGCTGACACCTTTAAAAGGTAAGTCCAGATTCTTCCAGTCCAGGACATCAAGGCAGACATAGATGCTGACTTGGCTCCTAAGAGTGATGAAAGGAGCATCATATCGTACAGGGTAGACTTTGATGAGCTGAAGGAGTCCAGACGGTACAAAGCCATCCTCCCTGCACTTCCTAGGACTGCTGTACTGGCAGAGCTGGTATCAGGCTAGATTTTTGTTCTTGGTTTTTTTCCCTCTCTCTCTTTAATGATACTATGTCATTTTTAGGGATCAAACTCAGGGAGAATGTAGTACTTGGACATTTCTTTCAATTATGCTCCTATTTGCAAAATGTATGAATTAATAATTGTGCTAAGACACTAGGAAGGCCTCATTTCACTGTTCTAAGTTTCCTCAGTTTCCATCTTAGGCACAGTGATGCTTGAAGGGGGTCGAAGGGAGGCAGAGAAGTAGGAGTAGAGAAAAGTATCCTTCCACCACTGGGGAATGTAACAGGCTCATGACCAGCCAGTGGTAAGTCAGGCTACTGTCCTTGTATTGGATGTCCGGACTCTAATTTGTCATTGAGATCTGAACCTTGGTTTTGTTTCAATTGGCTGTTAGGTTAAATGGCAACTCAGCATAGGTAATCACATCTTCCTCCTTGTTCATTAATCCCCACTGCCTAAGGAAGAGTGCCAGCTCTTCCACTAGAATACAAGACCCTGGTATCTCATGTCAAGTTCTGTCTGCTCCAAATAGATTTCCTCTCTTTTTTTCCTTGGTGATGTCTTACTCTTCCTTTAAGATCCAGATTAAATGCTATTTTCAATGTACTTCCTCCTACTGCCTATTTGAACAAGCATCTTTCTGGAGGACTCAATGAGGGACAGAATGACTTGGGGTGCAGGAGAGGACTCACAACTTTTAAAGACACAAATACAGCTCTGTAATTTACCTTGAACAAATTATTAATCTTTCTGATCATCAGTTTGCTGTGATCCATTAAAAGATATGTAATTTATGAACAAATAGAATGATTTTTATCTGGGAAACTTGTTGCAACAGTGAAGTGAGGTAATAATACTTTGCAAATTCATGTAGGTCCTAGTGATCACTTCCTTTACCTTGAGTACTAATAAACTATGTATTTAAAACTCTACCTTGCATTAACATCATCTCTGATTCTGCAAAAATTATAGACATATACTCTTCTCAATAATTTCCCACAAATTTAGGGCACCTTAGGACAAGAAATGCAATTTAAACCATACAATTCAACCCAGAGAAATCTAAAAGTTAGACTATGTGAGGGCTTGTACAAGATGAAAGCTTATATAAATGTTCAAGCATATTTCATGTAAAGCACTATTTATCCAAATCTTTTTACAGTTTAATATCCCAGAATGACACATACTATCAGAGATTAATATACTTCTCTACCTGAGATTCCACAGATACTTAATGATATTCAGAGAAGAAGCCTGAAAGCCCTGACAAAATTAGCATTTGTACTGAAATTTGAATCTCACATTTGAAACCAGAGTTACCCCTATACTAATGAAGAAGAATTGCAGAGTAATAAAATCAGCACTATTTGGCCACCTGAATCTTCTTCATCTTATTTTTTTCTGTTTTTGTTTGTATGTTTGTTTGTTTAAAAGTTAAGTCCACTTAATAAAATATTTTTAAAATTATGTTATAGAAGGCATGAGACTAAAATTATGAAGGATATGTACAAAGGATTAAATATACATAAACCTTGGTATACCTTTATCAGAATAAAGAGATATTTACTGATGTCTGGCATTGTCACTGAGACCAAGAGCAATCTAAATGTCAGCAGAAAAGCAGAGGTTTGGGAGCCAAACTAATCTGAGTTCAAACCTAAGCTCCATCATTCCTTTCATCCTTCTCTAGTAAATATGGCCTAAGTACCTGCTATGTCATTCCCTGTTGAAGGAACTGAAGATACAATGGTGAATAGAATGAAGCTGTGCTAAGTAGAACCTACATTCTGGGGAGAAAAGACAGACGGTAAACAAATGAATAATTAAACATGTATGTCCAATGGAATGAGGACAGTACTGTAAGCATGGTGAAGAGAGTAGCGTGCCAGGGGGCAACGGCACTGCAACTAATGGACTTGTAGAACACAGATGTTAGTGGGACAGAGGCAGAAACAGAGGGGTCAGTTATGAGACACACTAGGGACATACTAGGACAAGGGGAAGGTGGCCACCTGGATCTCCTAATATGGTGGCCATTTGACATGCATCTGGGCTACCTAGCATTCTTTTCAGTTAGGAAATTTCCCATCTTAGGAGGTCCACCTTGGTAGGGTAGAAGCCAAAAATCTATATTCCTGGCCTCCTTTGGTACTAGGCCCAAGTCCATGACCCAAGCTTGTGTTCATCAGACATGCCTTGACCAAATGAGGTATATTCCAAGTGGTAATATACAGACTAAAAGAAAGAAGTCTCTATATGGAACCCATACTTACAAGGGACAGAGCATAGCAGGAAATCATCCAGCGCCCAGATATGGCAGGAAGGCAGGCCCAGGCTAGGGTTCTGTCTGGTAAGCTTCAATGCCTGTGCTCAGTGGCAAAAGCAGCTGGCTCTCAAGCAGAGCCCTTCACAAGTGTAATTTGAGATGGTTCCTGTTCATGCAGACTCCAACTTGAGTTCCTGGTCCTTCTGCTACCTAATGTTATTTTAAAATTTGCTTTTCTACTTAAACTATATCATGATGATTCTTCTGTTGGCAACTAGATACCTTAACGATTAAAAGACAATCAGGCCAGTAGGTGGTATAGAGGTTAAGGTGCTCAATCTCACATGACTGACCGCATGCTTTGAGTTCAGACGCTGCAGCTTGAAAAAATCACTCAGGGCATGTGTGTGTGCATGCCCAAAATTTGACGAGGGTATTAGAGAAGGGATGACATGGCCATCCCCCTGTGGGGTGATTTCTCACTTTCCCTCTCTCTGTCTGTCTCCCTCTGGAAAGTGCACACACTCTATAGTAGAAACAAACAAACAACAACAAAAGACATAACCAACTAGTTATGTGACCTTGGGAAAAACAATCACCTCTATAGCTCTGAATTTTTCTCGGCTGAAAATAACTGCTTTTGGCTGAACCACCTCCAAAGTGCTTTCCCAGTTCTAAAAATATGTATTTAATACTGAGAGCTAATTGTTAAGGGTGACATTCCAGGGCAACTCAACAACCAACATTCAGAGGCCTATAAGTTGGAGAAAAAAATCAGCAAACAAGCATGTTCAAAGTGTAATTCTACTTCTATAAATTATCATATTTCTGTGACCACATTTTTATCCTTTTTATTCAATGGGCATTGTAAACAAAGCATTAATAAGGCATTGTGCCCCACTATCAAAGAAGGATACAATATCACTATCAGAAAACAAGATAGGGGAGATTAATATTTTTGAATGTCCATTAAATAAGGAATGTTAGGCACTGCTATGTATTTAAGTGGTCTCGTTTTAATCTTCAGAATACGAGGGATAATAATTACGAGAGAAAACTGAGACTTAAAGCCCTTCAGGTATATGTCAAAGTTTATGCAGCAAGTGAATGCTGGGACAAAGATCCAACCATTTCTTCAACCAAGATCTTCTCTTAGCAAGTTCAGGTCCCAGCCTAACCCTGCCAGGGTAAAATCTGACATAAGAGTCTTTCTTCACTTTATTACCAAACTTGCTCAGTTTAGGAGCTTAAGAGTTCAAATAATAATCAGATTTAAAATTAGGTACAAGTTAGCTTTGCCTGAATAACCTAGAAAATTCCAAATAAGGCTCATGATGAGTTTCCCAAGAGAACAGACTCATAGAGAGGATTTCAAAGATGGGAAGAAAGACAGACAGATGCATACCAAGAATGAAAAGACACAATAAGGAAAATACACAGCCTTATTTCCCTAGGCCCTCCTTCTTTTTAAATAATCTTTCCTATTAATCCAATCCACTTACTAAAAACAGAAAACAGAATGAAAGCCTAGCATCCGAATGTATGTGATGCTCTAGCAGGAAACTACTAAATGTTTATTAAGGCCATACCACACATGAAAGCAAAGAGGCAAAGCACGAAGCCTGTTTCACATATTGTTACAAATCTGCAAGGTTAGAATAAAGGGAAAGCTGATTCCTACCAATTATGAAAATGTACAGGATTAAATCAATTGCTCTGCCAGATCTGACCAGCATCTGGCCTGCAGCAGGGGCCAAATAGATCTCATTTGGGATATTTATGAAAAGTAACTTCTAACACATAAATCAGGCCAATAAAATCATCAGCTGATTACCAAAAATTTTAAAAGCAGAGAAGAAAGTATATCGGAGTGTGAAAGATGGTTTTGAGGAAGGAAGGAAGTAAGCGGCTTTAGCATATAGATCAGGAAGCAAAAATCAAACAGCAAGCAATAGGGAGGGGTATCTAAGATGGGAAATTTAGGCTGCATCTGTCCGGACATGGATCATGGTGAAGAACCAGAGCCATTACCCATCTCATTCCAGCCCTTCCTACAGGCAGCACTTTGATTTCAACTGATGTTTTCGGTTAGCCAAAAAGAGGCTTGGGGCCTCACTTAGCCAAATCATCATCTTCAGGTTACTTCTTCTTCTTCTTCTTTTTCTTTTTTTTGTATTGCTTTTGTTTTATTCTAAATACAACTTTAAACTCAAAAGAAACCTGAAGGACAATTTATGGATCCAAATATCAAAGGAAGAAAGTATTGTTATTTTCAGAGGTAAATAGGAAAGACTGACACACAGGGTTTAGTTTACCCACAGTTACGATTTGTAACACAAAAATCAACTGAAGGTTCTGGACTGCTGAAACCATCCTGGGGATCCCTACCAGAAGGTAGCACACCTGACTGGAGCCTCATGCCCTCATCCTCTTTCCCAGAATAGGCTAATTCAAATCCGAATAAGAGCTCATTTTCTCCGTTTCAAGGAATGCTTACTTTTGACTAGCTCTACATAGATTTCTATGGCTATGTGATTTTTTAATTAAATAATTTCAAAAGTATGTACTTCCATTTTTCCCTCCTACTCATGAAGAGGTTTCTAACCATCTTCTTTAGCAGAGCAGTAAGTAGAGGAAGGATTCCTCCAAAGGGGGAAAACACTGAAAATAACTGCCTCTGTAGAAATCTTTTCACTGTCTGGGCATACAAGTACCCTATAACCAGTATTTGATCAAAATATTTTTCTAATTTCAACATAAAAATTAGATAAGGAAATTAACTTGATGAAGATTTTTAACACTATGTGTCATATATGGATATTATGTTAGAAAATAAGAATATAGAATGAGAGGATAATATATACCCTCTTTGGAGGACTGTATGGTTTATTTGTATTTGTTTATTTATTTCCAAGCCCCCAGGTCCAGGACTCAAACTGTACAGCCAATTATGTGGGATCCAGTGCCCTAACCTCTACTCCATCTGCCAGCCAGAGAATGTATGGTTTAGACAGAATCCAGAATATAAAGAGATTATTTCACCGTAGTGTGGTAGTAAATAAAGGAGACCTATGCTCAGAGAGCCGTAGTGGCACAGAGAAAGTAGGAAATCAAAAACAACTTCCTGAGAGAAATGCTGCCTTCTCTTGGCTGCCCTAAGCCAGAAGAGAAGGGGCATGAAGCAGGGAAAGAGGCCATCTCAGCAGGAGATAGCCTGAGCAAAGGCCTGGAGGTAACCAGCAGTGTGTGGGGGAGAGAACCAAAGGTGGTTCTGCGTTTCTGGAGTGTAGAGTGAGAAGAAAAGGGCACAGAATGATTCCAGAAAGGCCAGATCAGAGACAGCCTTGTATGCCCTGTTACATCTTCTTTGAGAAATTCACCACACAAAGGACTGAAGGTCACAGTTATTTAAGAAGTCTAGAAGATGCCAGAAGATTCCTTTGTCTACCAGCAAAAATAGCAAGGGAGGATTACACTTACCAACTTAGATGTAGTTACAGCCCTAAGTCTTTAAAAGGTATCCAAATCCTAAAAGAGCCTATGATACCACATGATGCTGAAAAGGAAGATGAAAACTGGAAGACTGAATTCGGCAGACTAGGCACAGCCACGGTGGCACTCAATGCCTAGAAGCTCTGTAGACTGGACCACGTGGGAGTCCCAGCTTCTATTCCTAGTCCAATTTAAAGAATGAGTATGGTGGCATGTACCTGTAACCTCAGCAACTCAGAATGGCTAAGGCAGAAGGATCATGAGTTCCAGACTGGCCTTGGCAAGATAGCGAGACCCTATCTAAAAAGAGCTGTGTGTGGAGACACATGACTTGTCTCAACTGGGAGGCTGACGTAGGATCACAATGGCAAGGCCCTATCAAAAAGAGGAAGAGGAGGAGGAAGGGAAATGGGAGGAGAGAGAAAGGAAAGAAAAGGTTAAATAAAAATGAAAAATGACAACTGGTCTAGGTAGCAACTGAACTAGAGTCAAAAAAGGCAACCACTCCACATCAGTTTCTTTCCTCTACAGGAAGTTGCTGGTATTCAATGGTTTGTTGTTTGTTTTGAATTCATTAAAGGCTTATTCTAAAATTTCTAATTAGCCACTAATTTATCTACCTTAAAAAATCAATATTGATAAATTAAATACTTTTTAATTATGGAGTGGTTTGTTCTTCTCAAATATTTTCAAGAACTTCATCTCATTTGCTTCTGTAAGGGAAACAGATGAAAACCATTAGCCCTATTTTTCAGATGAGAACACTGAGGATAACTTCATTGGTCTAGGTCATCCAGACAATCAGTAGTGGGTAGAGCAGGTGTTAGAATCCCACCTTCCAACTTCAAATCCAGGAACTTCCCAGTGACAGTATCTAAAATAATAAGTGACAGAAAAACTGAATAGTGTTGGCTTAATTCTTCTGTTCAGTTTCAGGAACCTAAAGTCCATCTACAAAATTGTGTTTTGGAGATTCCAGAACAACAGGAGAAGAATCTTCTTTAGCAGAGCAGTAAGTAGAGGAAGGATTCCTCCAAAGGGGGAAACTCACTGAAAATAACTGCCTCTGTAGAAATCTTTTCACTTTCTGGGCATACGAGTACTCCATAACCAGTATTTGATCAAAATATTTTTCTAATTTCAACATAAAAATTAAAAATGGAAATTAACTTGATGAATATTTTTAGGACAAGAATAGGGGAAAGAAAGCAGCTTTACTGCTTATGAGCTATAGGACTTTGAGCAAGTTACCTTGTGCTTTTAAGTCTCAGTTTTCACATCTGTAAATGGAAAGTAATAAAATATCCACTACAAAGACTCAAAAGTAATAGAAGAAAAGCATTTAAGCAGAGTAGCTGGCATTCGGTACATATAAAATCAATGGTTGCTATCACTAATATGACCATTGTTCTGTACCAATTTACACTCTTTGTTCCAAAGGGTAAGATTGAAACTCTTTCAGCAAATCTACAGAAAACTTTGCCCTACATAAACCTTAAAAGGTTTCAGAATATCAAAAGCACACTTTTGGCTGCACAACGATGCCTCTGCATTCTACAAGCACCCAGTAACAGGTTGAAATAATGTCCTCATGCTTTCGCAAAATATTTTATTATTAATTTCCCTCTGCTGATCAAGACAGAAGGGATACAAATCATTGATCACCAGCAATTGTTTTTCCATGCTTGGGATATGATTCAATAGTCTGTAACGTTGAAAAAGAGATGATTAAAGGGAGAAAAGTGATAAAACAGATGTTGAATAAAAAATACAATTTCCCATTGAATAAAGTAGTGGTTGTGCCCAGGAGAATTAGCTACACAATACATTCTTCCCTCAAGGGCTAGAGAGACATTCTGTTCCTGTTCATTTGCCCCTGGAAAAAAATCCAACCCCCTTAGGGAGTCATGAATTATTCTGTTTATTGCCCTAGTCTGTAATGCACTCTATATCTTTTCTTCAGTATATAGACTTTAAGGTTAAAATCCAGTGCATTTCTTAATACTTATTTCGGTTGAGGCGTCTAACAAGTGGCACCAAGCCTTTCATGAACTTTTAACGACAACTTTAGCAAGCTGGTTTGCTCTTATGCTCAAAGAACCAAAAATGAAATGTAATATCATCATGCAAACTTCTTTGTTGTTATTATTTCAAGAAAAGGTACCAAGAGCTCTTTTCATGTAGCTTTTTTGCTAGAGAGCATATGCAGCCTCATATCCAGGAGAGAAACTCAAAATTTGTCAACATTTTCCTTCCTGGAGCTAAAAATAAATAAAATTAAAGGGGAATGGAGGAATGAGTAAAAATAAAACCAGAGACCTGAAATGGCACTGTGTTGTTTGAATTATCTAAAGCATTCTAAATTGAAAAAGAAGAAATGTAAATACCACCCATGTGACTAGAAACCTAAAGAATAACAAATCATTTGCTATTAGAGTTCTGTTAAATATTTATAGAAGTTTCTAAACAGTTCTTTCATTACTCTCCTGCCCCTGAAATACAAAGAAGTTCCACCACCACCTGAAGTTTTACTTTTAGGATCACGGAAAGGGGTTAAGATTTTTTGGTAGAAAAGGAAGAAAGGCATGAATGATGATTATGACATAGAAAGAAAAAATTTGTAAGAGCCTTCTCAAACCCTACCTACCTAGTACCGATTCTAAGTTAAGCTTCTTGTTGCCAAGAATTCCGACCAGAATTTTTTTTTTTTTGGAAGAGGTTTTTTTGCTATATGGCGCATGCACTTGCCAGAAAGATACAGAGAGAAAGAAAGCGAGAAATCGCGCGCACACACACACACACCCGGGGGGATGGCCACACCACAATCCCTTATCCCCATTCTCCTCTCAGGATCTTGGGCACACCCGCACCTGCACCCAGCGTGAGTTTAAGCCACTGGGTCCGGGACTTGAACCGTGGTCAACTACATGGGAGTCCAGTGACATAGCCATTACACCAACTGCTGGTCCCATCAACCAGAAATTTTTAAAGTCACTTCAAAGGAAGCTATTTGCCTTTTCTTTCTTTCTTTCTTTCTTTCTTTCTTTCTTTCTTTCTTTCTTTCTTTCTTTCTTTCTTTTTTTTTTTTTCCCCCAAGTTAAACCAGTCATCCATCTATTTATCAAATATCTTGGCCTAATTTCTGAGTACAGGGTAGGATTATTCATCCTGGTCCTCAAGTATTGAATGGCACCAGTGACTACTTCTGACCAATAACATCTCATTCTACATCTATATGATGGAGTCAAACTTTCCAGAGATTTTATTTTCCCTCCACTGTGATATATGGCAATACCCCAAATGAGGAAAACCATCACAAGGAGCCTCTTTTGTATTTGTTTTTGTTTTTTGTTTGTTTTGTTTTGTTTTGCTGCAGGGTACATGCACTCCCTGGGGAGGTGTTAATGAGAAATCACTCCCCAAGAAGCATGGCCACACTGTAATCTCTTCTCCTTCATTCTCCTCTAGGGATTTTGGGCACACACCCACAAGCACTCCACATATTTTTCAAGCCTCCAGGTCTGGGACTCGAAGTGTGGAGTCAGCCATGTGGGATCCAGCTGCCTTAACATCCATTATCACCTGCTAGCCCCACAGAAGCATCTTATTAATTAGCAGTGGACATGGTACATACAAGAGAAATAAACCTTTGTTGTTTTAAGCCACTGAGATTTAGGATTTTGTTACAGCAGCATAACCTAACCCAATCTAACTAATATACTACTTTTTAACTGCACAAACTCTAACTCACTGAGATAACTCTCGTCTCTTCTGAGTGCTACCCTCTATCACACCCTTTCTCTTCCCTATTGGTTCAGTCACAGCATTAATTCAATCTAAAAGTCTCTGTTACACTGTGGTTAACAAATTTGATGTTGACAGAACACAATTATTTATGGCCAGTATGTTAATCTACTTATAGAGGACTTTATTAACCTATATACTCTTTGCATCCTGTTTATATTTAATGGGTTTATAGTGATATTATTCATTTATCCCTGTGTGTGAAATGGAGCCCTCATAATTCACCTGTGGCATTTCCAGACATTAATTATCAGGTAATCTTCACTAATTGAGAAGATTAAATACTTGTACTTTGCAAAATCCCTTGCCATTTTTAATAGAAGTGGCAGCACACTTTATTACATATATATTACAGGATTTGAATCTAATTTATATCACTAACTTGGCTAACACTTTACCAATATTATAAGCATGGGATGGGAAGGGAAAAATGTGATTATATTGTAAATAAATAGACATTTTCTTTGTCCCATTAATAAAATAAGAGATGTATTTCCCTAGAATGTTTAGTGTTCTGGAAAAAAAATTTAAATGCCTATTTTAGATGATTCCCAGGTTATGTATATATCAGTGTTCTTTGATTATAAGCAACAGAGTTCATATTTGGATAATAAGCATAAATGGATGCTGTCATAAGGATATGGACAAGTTTAAAGGATCTAACAGAAGGCCAAATAGCATAGCTAAAAACATACAGGGGCCTAGGTGTAGTAGTACATGATTAGCACCCCTACTAGGGAGGCTGGGATCCACATGAGAGGCCCAAATTCAAATCCCAGGCCAACCAAAACATGCTGGGCATGGTTGCACATGTCTGTAACCCTACCAATTTGGGAGGCAGGGGCAGGAAGATCATGACACAGTGAAACCCTGTTTAAAAATGCCTATCTCTGGGGCCAGCAGATGGTGTAGTAGTTAAAGTGCTGGACTCCCACATGACCAACCACAGTTCAAGACCTGAACCTGGCAGCATGCTTTGTGACTTTCCCTCCCCCTCTCTCTGGTCAAATTAAAAAATAATGATAATAAACAAAGCTAAATAAATATTTTTTAAATGCCTATCTCTGTCTCTCTTCCTTCTCCTGTCTTTCCTTTCTTCTCCCTCCATCATAAAAGAAAAAAATTAAAATGTACAGGGCTCAAGCAGTTCTAAAGGGTCTTGACAAAAGAAATGACTAAGCAGCCTGAGGCGGTCGGGGGAGAAAAATCTGATTTCTGAACTTAGATCAAATGTACACAAAGGTCTATCTATACCAGATGATGGAGGGATGAATCTGGAGGGAGAAAATTCCTGTGTTTCCTTCAGCCTACAGAGTAGAACAAGATCCCTAGCTTACTGTCCTAATAAAACTTCACATAATGGAAGAAAGAGTATTCTAAAAAATAAACAAGTAAATAAATAAATAAAGTGCTACGAATAGGGGAAGTGGCTGCTGAGTAGTTTAGAAAATATCAAATATCTACTATAGTCCACATAAAATCTGAATGCTCTCATTAATTAAATGTACCAAGGAGTTTGTAGTCTATTTAATTCTTAATGTATCAGTCAGAATTCAGTCAGTAAAAAGAAACCAGTTTTTCAAGTAGGAAAAGAATTAATTTAGGGAATTAAGAATTAATTTAGGGAATTAAGAAAAGCTTACTAAACCATGAACATACAAAAAAATCGATAAATGCAGGGTGCAGGAAACTTCCTACAAAATATCAACCGCCTACAACACTACAGTGGAAAATTAACAGGAGGTCATCTGGAAGCTGACGGCAAAACCTCATGTCTGTTATCTGCCAAATTCTGAGGCCTACCCACTTCTGCCACAAGAGCAATAAGGGTTTCTGCATCTCCTCTGCCTTCCAAATCTCAGACCTCTCACTGGTGAACTCTAACCTGGAACCCTGCTGCAGTAAGTCTAGGAGAAATTCCCAGGTTTCCAGTCCCTGCAATTCAGGAAAGAATAGAGAATTTGGAAAATGGTGCTGAGTTTCCAACAATCTAGCAAATGTAACCAATTATTTGATCATTAGTTTTTCTTTCAAGAACTATCATATACGGCAAAATGCATGTAATATAGGACTTTATAGTTATGAATTCCACTCTCATTCTTCTAAGTAGGCCTATAGGATTCAATATCTACTGTTTCTTCTCTCATTTATTCTGTAAACATTGGGTATTGTATTGGTCTGGTGTTCTCCAGAGAAGCAGAATGAACAGGGTAAGTATATATGCAAAGGAAAGAAATTATATAGGAATTATGTCATATCATAACAAGGAGAGCAAGGCCCACAGCAGCTCATCTGCAAAGCTGGAGAAAGAGCTAAGAGACTCTGAAATAGAGAAGCTGGTGTAGTTCCAGATTGAGGCCTCGGGGGTGGGGTTGGGGGGTGAAGGGGTCTTCAGGAAGCCTCAGACCCAAGCATCTTTAAGCAGCCACTGGTATGAGTGGTATGAGTCCAGAATCCAAAGGTTAGAAAATCTGGAGTCTGGCTGGCTGGAGGGGTGCAAGAGCCAGGAGCCAACAGGAACAAATGTAGCCACAGGCCAAGTGGAGGAATGGGGTGAAACAGGCAGACTATTAGAGTGGAATACATATCATGTTCTAGAAGAAAGGAGGAAGAGAGAGAGAGAAAACCGAACCTCACCTCCTCTGTTCCTTCCCCACTACCAACCAACTGAATTGTGCCCACCCACAATGAAGGTAGATCTTCCTCTCTCAGTCCACTGACTCACATACAAATCTCCAGGCAGCTCTCTTACAAGCATGCTTAGAAATAATGTTTCACCAGCCTTCAAGGCATCCTTCAACCCAGTCACGTACATCCAAAATTAACCATCAAAAGTTAATTTTGTTTTCATTGAGTGAGATAAGCTTCAAATAATGGTTCTTTTCCTTAGAATCTTCACAACTTAGACATATGATTAAAGTAAATAGGAATATGTATGTATGAGATACAATGAAAATATGGTAAAAGAACTCTTTCCAGAGTCAGTTACCTCTGTGCTATAATTTGAAGGTTAGGGGGATATCTTTAGGCAGAAAACCATGGGAAAGGAATTCCAGACACTTCTCTTCTGTATAGAATTTTGGTTTTCTTCTTCTGGCACCAGATCTCACTGTTTTAACAATTCTAATTTTATTTTATAACACCTGGTAGGCTACATTTTCCTTTGTACTCCTCTTTCTGAAATGTCTCCTTATTTTTCCACATTCGTATTTATAAATAAGCACTAAATTATTTTTGTAACTGTTGATTTTGATTAGAATTGACTTATATTTTATTAGCAATTTAATCCATAAGAATTCGAAAATCAATCCATGGAATTAGCAAAAATATTACATATTATCTAGTCAGTTATTTTTATATATTTTGTGTATTTCTCTTTTGTTTCTTAAACCTGATTTGCCATATGATTGTCCCTGAATTGTGGCAAAGTCACTATAATTTATTGGCATAGAATATTTTGAATTGATTGTTTTCTGGGACATTCTGTACTCTTTAATATACTGTTTTTTAATTAGGGAAAGTTTTCTTTTATCATCTTTAAATATGTTTCTGTATCTTTTTTCCTATCTTTTAGGAATATCAATTATGTACGTGTTAAATTTCCATGTATTATTTTCTCTAATTAATTATATTCTTATTTATTTTGTAATTCATTTTCTCAAACCTACAAAAGTTATCACTTTTTGGTTTATTCCATTCTAGTTTATGTGTAAAGCAATGTGATTTTCACATCATGATTTTGTGTCTGTTTTTCTTTACTTACTAATTTTCCTTATTTATTTGTTTATTACCTTGCTTTCGGTCTCTCTCTGTCTTTCTGGCGAGCACACGTGCCCTATAGCAAAAACCTCTCCAAATAAATAAATAAGGGAATAAATCGAATCCCGCTCTACAAGATTCCCTCCCTGTTCTGTCCAAGTGGGTGGGTAAAGCCATGTGGAGGGCTGTACCTGAAGACCCCGCTCTCTTGGCACCTTGGCACCTTCGTGCCTTTCAGCTCTGCCACAGTCTCTCTGCCGCTTCCCCAGGACGTGGGTCTGCCACAGGAGCGCGCTTTTTTTTTTTTTTTTAGAGGTTTTTGCCTTAGGGCTCACACTTACAGGGGAGCGAGAGAGACATGGGAAAGTGATAAATCAGAGTGGGGATGGCCATACCCCAATCCCTTCTCCTCCGTTCTCCTCTCTGGATGTTGGGACGCAGACACACGCGCCCGGCGTCACTTTCAAGCCACCAGCTGAGGAAGTGGGAGTCCGGGGACGATGCGGGAGTCCGGGGACGTACCCATTAAGCAATCTGCTGGCCCCAGGACGCGTTCCTAACTGGAGTGTTAGGGTGGAACTCAGCGGCCCCAAACACTTCTACTTCCCCAAAGGAAGAGATTCCATCTGCTTCCTGCTGTGCTCAGATGCTGCTTCTACTTCCTCTACCACTGCAGTTCATCCTGGTTCACTTCCGGAGTCAGAGGAAGCGGAGGTCACCGCCTTTGCCATCTGACCCACAGTGGTTCTGGAGGAGCTAATAATGTTTTTGTTTGTTTGTTCTTTTCTAAAACTTTATTTATCATTCTTTTTACTTTTTAGTTTGCTACAAGGCTGATGCACTCGCCAGACAGAGAGAGGGAGAGAAAGCAAGCCTCCAGATCCAGAACTTGAACCATTCTTGACTGTGTGGGAGTCCAGCACCTTGACCACTATGCCACCTGCTGGCCCAAGAGCTAATACTTTAAGACAGAGAAGAAGAGGAGAAGGAAGGGGAAAAAAGGAATGGAAAATACAGTCTACCACCATGAAGCCACGAAAGAGCATGAATACATAATTCCATTAAAGGAGGAAGTACACAATACCACAGGTGCCTTATACACATTGACTGTAGGCTTTATTGAAGACAAAGTTTTGTCTTCAACAACATTTACTAAGTCTGTTATTTCTACAGTCTTAGGACTATTCCTCCTCACTGTTTTGGGCTTCACTGTAGAGCACTGTGACAAGTTGGGTAGTGATGTGGCAATTACTGGTGTCTTCTCCACCTTCTCCTTCTACCCTTTCACCCTTCACCTCCAATATTGTCTCTTTCAGCAAACTGGACAATGATAGATGGCAGAAGACCATATCAGCTCTATTTCTCCTTCAAACCTATCTTCTCCATCTTTAATCATTGGAGTGAGTTCTTTCTAAAGTGTTTTCAACGTCTCCTTTACCTTGACTTTGTCCTGAGTTGTTCTTGTCCCCATCTGTCAGGCATATGGTATGTGAATGCCGCCTGATCCAAGGATCCATGCTTTCTCTTTCTGAAAGCTCAAGCTCGCATGTCTTGGCCTGGAAGTCATAGTATTTCTCATGTGTACATCTTGCTTTGTGTCTTGAGCTATGTTGTTTTTTCTGGTTTCATTGAATAAGGAGGCTTTTCTCTGTCTTCTTCTTAAGTTTTCGTGGATTTTGAGGGTTAAAATGCTTTATTCTCCCATTTTTAAATGGAAACCACAAGATTACATATTGAATGTACAATCAAATTAGAAACTTCAAGATTTTTGTATATTTGGTTCTACTCAGTCATGTCATCCGATACTATAGTTATACAGTTGAGCTTCTAGATTTAAGAGCGTAATTCTAAATTTATCCCTGTTAAGTGAGGTCCTGTTAAATTCAGCCTCCTAAGATTTTGAAATATTTTGATCCTGGCAGCCAGTATACTTATCTAGCCCCTCCATCTTCACAATAGTCATAAATTCAATCATCTTACTGTTGATTTGCTCATCCACTCATTGCTAAAATTGTTGAATGCATTGGGGCTAAAAGCAGCCACTCCTACCTTCCCCACAGTCAATTGGTCATCATGATCCACTTAGCCTATATTTAAACTTCTATATCCAAAGGCATTGTGATTTGTTTTGTCAAATGATATTTTTCTTTTTTTTAAGAGAGAGATTTTTACTATAGGGCATGTACACTTAGTGGAGAAACAGAGACTCAAAAAGACAGAAGCAAGAAATCACCACCCCCAGGGGGATGGCCATGCTGCAATCCCTTCTCCTCCATTCTCCTCTCAGGACTTTGGGCACGCCCGCACACACACCCAGCATGAGTTTTAAGCTGATGGGTTTGGGACTCAAACTGTGGAAGACTACATGGGAGTCTAGGGATGTAAACATTAAGTCATCTGCTGGTCTCCTGTCAAATGATTTTTTTGATTCATATGCTTTATATCTGAATACATGCTAATAATTTTAGAAGTCAAAGAAGAATAAGAGGAAAAACAAGAAAAATGAGGAAAAAGGAGAAGGAAGAAGAGAAAAATGAAGAGAAAGAGAAAATATAGAAATTTGGTTAAAGATTAATTAAGAAAAATTAAGAGAATGGAAAAATGATAATATAACATAGTCATAAAACAAAACAGAACAGATATCAAAATGTCTTTTGCTCCTATTTCCTATAGGAAATAGTTAAGAATAGTAAATATCTAAAACAGAGTAACCAGAACTACGTACTACAGAACAGAATGTTGTGTCATACTGTAGAATAATCTGTGTTTTAACTGCAGAACTTCTCAGAGCCTTTAACCTGCTAATGTACTATATCCTCCAAAAGGGATACAGTATTCAGAATTAAAGAAACTTATTTCATCAGGAGCCTTTTTACACAAGCCTTATCTCAGAACCAGAGTTTCCAGAGCACATTGTGGAATGCTGACATAAACCATCCCTTTTATTGTTTGACCCACTGTGAAGCATATGGAAATGATTGCCACATTTACCTTGATTTTATGAGCAGAAATTGCTTTGGTTGAACTTTTTTCATTGGAGAAGAGAGGTAAAGTACTCCTTTTTGATATTTAGCTCTAAAGAGTAGAGTCAAATTGAAATTCAGATAAGAAACTAAACCTGAGTTATAGAAAGGCAGTAGGGCAACCAGCCCATGGTGTGGTGGTTAAGGGCACTAGACTCCCACATGACTGACTGTGGTTCAATTCCCAGACCTGGCAGCTTGCTTTCTCGCTTTGTCTCTCTCTCTCTCTCTCTCTCTCTCTCTCTCTCCCTCCCTCCCTCCCTCCCTCCCTCCCTCCCTCCCTCTCTGGTCAAATTAAAATAAATAAACAAAGTTGAATAAAAATAATTTTTTTAAAAAAAGCAATAGGGAAAGATAAAGAAGTAGGCTTCCTAGTCAATGCACTGCCATTTACCAACCATAAAATATTGTTTGAGCAAAGGATCTACCTCTTTGTTTCAGTTTTTTCCTCTATAAAACGAGGCTAGTTTTTTTTAAGGTTTTTTTTCCATAGGGATCATACTCTCACCAGAGAAAAACACAGACAGTGAGAGAGAAAGTGAGACATCAACTCCCAGGGGGCCAGCTACGCTGCAATCCCTTCTCATCCATTCTCCTCTTGGGATTTTGGGTATGTACACACTTTATCCTGGTGTGATTTTCAAGTCATCAGATCCGGGACTTAGACCATGATCAGCCATGTGGAAGTCCAGCACCGTAACCACCACACTACCTGCTGACCCCTATATAAAAGTTTTCTAATGAGCCATCCCATTAGCCAGAACACAGACACATGGGCCCAAGATAGCTTCTAGAAGCTGGCAAAATAGTTTAGGCATGTTTCCAGGAAGAGAGAAGTATATGTGTTGGCATTCTCTGACAAAAATAGAGCTAGCAGATGAGTAAAGCTAAAAAGAAGGTCCTATACTGTGTCTTGCATCCTGCCTACCCAAGGGTTCTTTTCTCTGAAATATCTAAATTGATGATCCAACCTAATGAGACTAGGAGGATTTCACATTTTGAACTGACCAAATCTAATTTAAAACTATATTCTATAAGTAGAAGAAATTCAAGTATTGGAAACAAGGTAAATGAGATGCTCCTCATTAGAACTTTCTAATAATCAAACCAAATACAGGCTAATGCTCTCAGAAGAATAATTCCCTTACCTTTCTCACAGTATGAGGTGCACTATGCCTAAAGGAATCATTCTGTTTATACCAAATCTGAGTAAAAAAGCCCATTAACTATTTTTAATAGAATTTTATATGGTTTCTGAAGTAATAAGTGTTTATTATAGAAATGTTCAATACAAATAAACAGCCATTACTTAACATTTTTCTTTAACTGTGTTGTGCCATGTTAAGATTGAATACTTGAATTCTGTTTCCCCATAAAGAAAAGATAAATGAAATATGCCTTCTCCTACCATTTGCCTTCTGCATAACTCAATGTTGCAGTATAATAACAATCCATCCCTAAAATTATTGTCCTCAAACAGCAACTACCATTGATTATCACTTACTATTTTATGGGCTGACTGGGCTCAGCTGGGTGGTTTTTCTGCTCCAGGTGGTATTGGCTGTGGCTACAGTCTTACAAAGACTCAAACAAGCTGGGACATCTAAGTGACTGATTATATGGCTGGTAGTTGATGTTAAACATCAGCTGGAAGCTCAATTTGAGCACTTCAGTTCTCTACCACCTGGACTTCTCCACATGACTTGAGCTTCTCACAGAATAGAGGCTGCACTCCAAGAGGGAGTACTCTAAGAGGTGTAGTTGTTAGCTGAAGATTTCTAAAGATCCAGACTCAGAAGTTATACAGTATTTCATTTGCCACATTCTTTTGGTCAAAATAGATTACAGATCAGCTCAGATTCAAAGAGAGGAGAAACAAATAACTAGGTCACATTATGAAGGAAAAAAAAGGAGGGGTAGGGGGAGATTGCTGTGGTCATCATTGCAAACACCTTTTACCACATTGTCTTAGCTGGTGGATCCTGGCCTGATCAGTGCCTTTCAGGATCCCTCTCCCCCCAAGCCCTATGGCTACCAGCTTTGCTAGAAAATTAACAGCTACCACTTCTTGTGCCCAGGGACTTTCTCCAAGCCCTACATCCCATCTTCTATTTCTAGTTTTCTTACTCTAAATCATGGTTCTCCAGACTTGAACTGGGGTTCCTCCTCTACTCCAGGTCCGTGTCATGAAGAACTCACTACAGGGGCAGAAGCAACTCTAACACATCTCCTTGAGAAGAACTCAAACACTGAAATCATGTTCAAAAGCAGAAGTCAAAAGTGTGGTGTTTGTACAGGGGCTATAGGTTTATCTGGATGATGGGCAGATTAGGTGTGCATGGTGGAGATCATGAGAAAATTAAAGTCACTCATGGTGCACAACTGCAAAACAATGTATTGGGAAAAAACTGGAGATGAAGGGAAGGAACTTTTCAAGACACTGTATCTCCAAACATGCAGATACACTCACATACAAACAACATTCACACTCTCACCCACATAACACACACATAAATATACATAGACATTCATACATGCACACTCACACATATTTTCACACACATTAAAATGCACGCAACACATGCACACTCATATACACACAACATACACACAAATACAAATGTAGACTCACAGTCACATAAACATATACACTCATACCCACCTACACACTCTCACAAACCCACATGTACTTTTGCATGAACACACACTCAAACACGGACCCACACATTCACAAATTCATTTCCAAAGCTCGGTCTCCCAATCCCTCAGCAAATCTAGAGGGAAGCAAGGAGGTCAATGGCTTCCCTTGAACTCATTCTCCGAAAGTGGTATCTGTTCAACAGTTTTTAGATAATACGTGGCCATGGTGGTTACTGACTGTGATCCCGAGATGAAACAGTATGAAAGAAGCACAGCGAGGAGAATGTTGTCAGAGACGGGCCCTTTCTTTGTGCTTACTTGCACACCACCAAATGAGCGCTGCCGCCATGTCACCCCAAGCCCACCCTCTGCCCTCAGAACCTGGTTCTGCCTCTGCTCTAAGCCCCCCTTGTCTGGGGGTGAGTAGAGGCAGCACAGGGTTCCTGGAGACCGTTTCTGGTGCCGCTTTCCCCACAGAGACCTTGATCAATGATTAGATCAAGCCCCACACAAACCCCAGGGGACCGGATTCCAAGAAAAGATGATGTAGCAGAGGGTTTTCCATTGTGTAGATATCTATTGTGGGCTTCAGAAAGGAGAAGGAAGCCAATTCTGGGAAGTTTTTGCAGAGGTGAGAGGAAGAGGAGTTCAAGGTTACACCAGGGCAACAGGATGGAAAGGGAGTGGGAACTGATACGGTTTCTAAAAAATTCACCAGCCCCTACCATTTTTAATATTTCTTTAGTATTGTGAAAATAAAAGGGTCAAAGGGAGATAAAGGTGAGCTTTTATCCAATTGAAGATACATACTGTTTTTGTGCCTTTGCACATTCATTTCATTTTAGTGTCAAAGAGAAGCCAGCAAGTCGAAATCCCATGAACACAGTTCATTTGTTTTATTGGGAAGGTTGAAGCAAAACATTTGAAAAGACTACTACTTTCTATCATGATGCATACGTCAACCTTTCAACTTCAAACGTAGCCTCCAAAAAAAATCAAAGGTGATTTTTTTTTCTTCCTTTTTGGCTAAGTGTACAATGACAAATGTACCAATTTTAGGCTCCAAAAGAAAGCCTCAACCTCAGACTGACTTTTCCTTATTGAAGGCTGATAAATCAGAGACAAGGAAATGATTAGTAAGGAAAATGAAGACAAAGATACTGCACTGTCCAAAGTCTGTTCAGCCCAGTAAATATTTACTGAGCATCTTCTAAACATCAGGAATTATTCTGAGTGCTGGAGGTAATAAAGTGAGCCATAATGATCACTACCCCAAAGACTGGTATAGCCTGATCAGGCTGGCAGACAGGAAAGGGGATGGTGTTATTTCAAAACCATCGAGGCATGCACAGGGTGCTGTGGGAACCTACTGCAGGAGCCCTTTTCTCCACCCATAGGAGATGGCTTTGGAGCTAAGAGCTGCAGAACAAAAAGAAGATACTCAGGCAAATAAAGCAGTGGACAAGGGGACAATCCAGCTCCAGAATAGGCCATGAGGCTGGAAACAGCAAAGTATGCTTAGAACAAACCCTCGACCATTCAAAGCCTCTAGGGTATGCAGTGTTAGTCTAGGAGCAGCAGGAACTGAAGCTGGGAGGTGGGCAGGGCAGGAAAGACCTTGTGTGCTTGTAAGGAGCTTATACTTACCCTGAGGTAACCAGAGACAGGGGACTCACATGGCAAGATTTGCATTTTAAATAGGGTCACTCTGGCAGCAGGAAAGAGGATAGAGAAGAGTCAGACCTGAGGCAGAAGGCCAGGTGGTGGGCTAGTGTGATAGTACCAGTGAGAGACAGCGAGGCTCAAGCAAGGGCAGTGTTTGAAGGAGTGGAAACGAGGAAATAGATTCAAAAAATACTTAGGGCCTCACGTTGGCAGGATGTTGTTAATTATGTGTGGAATGGGGAAAGAGGGGGAAATGTATCTCAGGGATTGGTGCTATGGGAGAAGGAGTAAGGCTTCAGGAAATTTGAAGAGGTAGGTTTGGGAAATACTGAATGATGCTGATAAGAAATTTGGGTGTTACCACATATGGGCAAGCCCAAGACCAAAGCCATAAAGAGAGGTCAGGAGGAGATAAAGGGTCTGAAGAGTTAAAATCCAGAATGGGCAGAAATCTTCCATGGTATAGGGTGAGAAAATCAGTGGAGGAAGCAAAATGCAATATAGTTATACCAGGGGCTTTGTTCAAGTAACATGGGTAACAATTGTGTGGTTGTTTATATAATGTTGTCTGTGTTTAAAATCCTGGTGTGGAATGGGTTGTGGTATTGGGTAAAAGCCAGAAAATGATATTTTAACCAGAGAAATATTGGTGCTTGGGGTGAATGACAAATCCATCTTACAACTCCTTCTCTCCATGGCCTTTCTCCCATTCCCTAATGGCCCTACTGATGGTACAACAATGGCAGTTGAATTGTTTCATTCTTACGAAGTACCTACTATGTGACAGGCACTAGGTTGGCTTCTAAAGTTTCCAGATGGAAAACATATGGTCCTTGCCCTGGTGAGGTCTTCTCTAATTGACTACTTATTCACAATGGTCAGGCTAGGCCCAAGTCCTTTCTTTTCCTTACCTCTACAAGTGAGTCATAACTGTCTAGGTGGCTAGAATCAAGATGCCCCCTAATTTGGCTTATTTACCTCAAAATGTTTTGTGCCTTATTTTTGTTTCTTATGGAAGGGCCAATTGAGAAGATGATGGTGAAGTGAGACAGTAAGTTCAAGGCACTTGCTACTTACTGAAGGAAAAATGAACAAACGTGTTCAGCCCTTTCATTAGCCTCCCTGTTCCCCTGCCTCCGAGCTGAGTGTTTATGACTCTGTCTTCTCTCTGTTCTCCCAAATTGCCCGTCACTCCTTTTACCTTTTAAATGGAAAAAGTTGTAAAGTTTTATTCATATTTACATCCTCAGCGTGGACATTGATTGTTAGAGAGCAGGTAGCTCCCAAAGCAAAACTCTGTTTTCTCCTTTAGTCCATCATTCCAATGATACATATAGAGAGCTCACCAGGTGCCAGCACCTAGGCACGTGAAGGTATACGGCAGTGAATGAAGACCAAATGTCTTGTCTTTATGGATCTTATACTCTGGTAAACTCAACCTGTCTAACCAGCAGAATACACTAACATACCTGCTGGCCCCAACTGGACTCCAAGACCCACCAGCAATGTCCATTCTCTATCTGTTCTGAGTATGGTGACCTACTGGCCTCCTGTCCTTTTTTCTGCTTCACTTTAGATGGGTATAGCTATGTCTGCATTATTTTGGGCTTGTCAGCCTTTGCAGATGGGAAGTAAATATGAAACAGATTCAGAAGAGCAAAGAAACTCAGTGGAGTGACTTACTTGTGCAGTAGAAATCAGGTTCAACATCCAAGCCATGTCAATTTATATGTTGTAGGATTCACCAACTCTACCATTCAAGGAGGAGAAAGATGCAGGAGCAAGCCCTGTTTCTGGAAACAAGAAAATGAACAATGGCACTGCCCTGTGGTGGGGCAAAGGAGGGGAAGGGATTCAAGCTTATCTCAACCACAGAACATTCCACTTAACAAACAAGATAGAACACGGTGGATTAAATTGTTGATCACATCATTTCACTCCTCTGCAATAAAATTATACGTTCATTCCCTTGCTGCGAGCTGGGTATATTTCTCTTCCCCTTGCTTTGGTTTGACCATGTGATTTTCTCTGACCAATGTCAGTAGACACTACTGTAGCAGAGATTAAAATGTGCTTGCAAAAGAAAGAAAGGAAGAAAAAAAAACATGCTTGCCGAGTTTGACTTAGATTTCTCTCGTGCATCTGCCCAAAACTTGAGAATTACATACTCTGGCAAGAAGCTGCCCTACCAAGTTGGGTACTAGAGTGAGACACATGGAGTAGAGTCAGATCTTTCTGGCAGCCAGAGACAAAATCATCCGGATGACCCACCAGTCTATGAACAATAAAGATAACTTCATGTTGTTTAAGCCACTGAGGTTTCAACATTGTTTTTATTTTGTTCTGTTTCATTGCTTTGCAAGAGAGCAGGTGTGCTTGCCACAGAGAAAGAGAGAAAGAGAGAGAGAGCACACCCCCCAATGGAGTGTGGTCATGCCACAATCCTTTTTTTCTCCCTCCCATCAAGATTTGAAGCATGCACACACATACACGCCCTGTATGTTTTTTTGTTTTTTTTTTTTTTTTTTTTTTTTGGAGAGGTTTTTCGCTATAGGGCGCGTGCGCTCGCCAGACAGACAGAGAGAGACATAGAGACAGAAAGCGAGAAATCACCCCCCAGGGGGGATGGTCACGCCGCAATCCCTTCTCCTCCATTCTCCTCTCGGGATCTTGGGCACGCACGCACACGCGCCCGGCGTGAGTTGTAAGCCACCGGGTCCGAGACGCAAACCGCGGTCAACTACGTGGGAGTCCAGCGACATAGCCATTACGCTAACTGCTGGTTCCCACGCCCTGTATGTTTTTCAAGCTGCAGGAACCAGGACTTGAGCTGTGACTGGCCAGGTGGGATCCAGCTTCCCATGCACAAGACTTGACCACTGTACTGTGGGTCAGCCTTCAAGGTTGTATTTAACGCAGCCTGATTGTGACACTAGCTGACTAACACATAGTGCTAAGACACTTCTGCCCTGTGAGAATCACATGAATGCCCGTTTGCTGCATACATCAAAGACAGAAGGCACCCACATTCTTGTCACCTCGACTGAGGCCTCCATGCAAAACATGCCAGAGCCAGGGGTCCTCCAGCTCTCTTGCCCCATTGCAGCCTTCCTTCAGGTTTAATGAACTGCTCTTCTATTTGTCTAATGTTACTATTTTCCCCAACTCGACTGTACAGTACCTGGACTGTCTAGGAAAACCCATTACCTCTATTAGCCTGCCAATAGCAAATCAGTAGAATTGCTTGTTTCTTAATTGATAGAATACACTCTCCTCCTCCTGATAGATTACCCTGGTCTAACAGCTCCAAGACCAGTTCCCCAGTGTGCGACTACCATCCAATCCAGGGCAATTGGTTTATACTTTGAGTAATAAATCCTAACCTATCAATATATAATAGCTCTTCATAATCAACATCCACAGATTCTGTCTGGGTTCAGAAGCAACCACCAGCCATTTTTTACATACCTATAATTAGCAGTGGCCAGATGATGTTTGTGCATCTTAGTACAATACTCCTTCCCCATCCAATAATGATAACACATTTTACATAAATTCAAGCTGATTTAATTCCCTTGTCAGAGTATGGAGATATAAATATATTTATGCATGTGCAGTGTTCTGTAAATTAAGATAGTTCGGCTGACCTGAGTACTGTGGTGAGAGAATGCAGCTCTCTCTCTCCAGGAGGCTGTCTGTGGGCTGTGCAGAAGAACTGTCTCATACATATCAGCCATGGTGGCCAGCTGGAAGAGGTAATGCACATCATTTATTAAAGGTCCGTCGATCTAAGTGGGTCTTGCAAGCTTATGAAGATCTTGTCTCCGTCTAAGAGCAACCAGTCATACACCAAAAGGTACAGCCCACTGACGTTTAACACCAGCAGGGTACCAGCGTACAGATAACCCTTTGGGGGATAAACAACTCACGTTAAGAGGAACGGGTGGGGATAAGAGATGGGCACAACACAGCTAAATGCACATCCTTTAAATGCCCCTCGCAAGCAAGCTCACCAGCCATGAAGAAAAGAGGGGCGAGAGTGTCCCCTTGCTTCTTATAAATTATATGTCACAAATCTAGTCAGTGAGAGGAAGGGAAGAAAAAGTGTCCTAAACAAGGCAATAAAACTATAAACTTAATGAGGGCCAGTTTACTGCTTTGCAGTCTCTCTACCTTATTACATGCCCTTATAAGCCAGCCTGTCAGGATAATGTAATTGAGAACTTGCTATAAAACATATGTTTAATGGAGCCAGGGACCAAGAAAAACACTGTGTAATTGTAATAAGCAGCCAGTAAGTAAAATGATATCTTTTAAAGGTTAAAATAGCGTTGCTTTCAGAACTGGGCCAGTCTTCTTCAAATATTGCTTCGCTAATGATTTCTTCACTTCACTTACAAAATGCATCTCTGAAGAGATTTGTTACAAATGTGATCCCTGCCTGGGAAGTAAACTGCTCGCCCTACAGAAGGCTCGGGCATTTATTCTCCAGTTTTATATAACTTGGAGAATGATGTTAAAATTGGCAAATGCATCTGAGGCACACCAGGCCACAGGATTTTTTTTTTAATCCACTCATTGTCCGATGCAGTTCAACTTGAAAGAGATACAACAGAGAAAAGATTGATCCTTTGTGGCCTATTCTCTTTCCAGAAGGTAAAAGCAATTCCCATCAACAGAGCCCAGTGCACCGTGGGGTCATCTCCATTCTGCTCTGGGGAATTCGTTTCTCATCAGGGCATGAATATTTTTAAAAATAAGAAAGAAAAGAGGGAAAATGAAAACTGATTTTAGAAACTGGAAGGGCCCACCTGTTCAAGGCCCATCCCTGGCCTACACCTAGGACTTGCAGACGCTGACCTCGAAGAGCTCTTCTATGGGGGACTAATGGTTGAGTTTACTCAGTAGTAACCTTTGAGAGTGGTGCTTTTAAGGTTTTTAAAACATTTAAAACAACACTCAAGTCTTCACTCTGCCTAATACTACTGGCCATTCTTTATTGCTGCGTGGGGGCAGGGAACTGGCAAACTGCACGACTGGTTAGAGGGACAGCCCAACTCCTGCTGAGAAAACCCAAGGAGTCGGACGCTCCCTTTGGAAGAGACTGTGAGGGCAGTTTACCTCACCTCTCTGAACCCCAGCTAAAGCACCTGTGAGAAACAGGGACTTGTATAAATGGCATCAAAGAGTGGTCGACCTCACAGATCTCCAAGTCACTTCCAGCTTCAATGACCTGTGATTAAGTAGAATAAAGAAATCATATGTCAGAGAGGTGGCTAAGTGGCCTACATCTGTCCTCCCTTTTCCTCTAGAGTAGTAAAACTCCTGAGTTTTAGCTGAGCACACGGCTGCCCAGAATGAAGTTTTGCTTCCCAGACTTCCTTGCATTCAATGTGAATGGGCAACTAAGTTCTGCCCAATGAGTTAGAAACGGAGGTGTCACATGTCAGCTTCCCCTAGAACCTTCCTTAAAAAACTTCCCATACGTGTTCTTTCTCACTTGATCTATCATGCTGCTGGAAGAAAGATGAAATGGTTGGAGCTCTCACCGCTCTTTTAGACCCTAAAAATGAGGGCTATGGGGCCAGCAGATGGCGTAATGGTGGGATCACTGGGCTCCCATACGATCAACTGCCTTTTGAGTCCTGGACCTGGTGGCTTCCAACTCATGCCCAGCACATGTACATGCATGCCCAAAATCCCGAGAGGAGAATGGAAGAAAAGGGATGGCAGCATGGCTCTTCCCCAGGGGAGGGTGATTTCTCACTTTCTGTCTCTCTGGCAAACACATGAGCCCTATAGGAAAAATCTCTCTAAATTAAGAATGAGGGCTATACCTAGGAATAGTGGACTGAGGAGCTGAAAGGGGACTCCACCCTGAGTTATTCATCTCTCTGACCTCCCATATCAGCCTAGATTGCCGACCTCCACACTGTTGTTTGGGGCTCTCTTACTTGCAGAGGACCTATGTATTAAATGCAATATGTAACTATATAGCCAAATTATTCATTCCACAAATGCTGACAACACAGAGGTAGCCATTTCACAGAGTAATAGTTAGAAAACATAAAACGCATTCCACCACTTCCCTGGTTAAAAGCCTCCAACAGCCTCCATTGCCTATAGAATAAAATCCAAACACTTTCGGCGCTCTACGAGGCCCTCCGTCATCAGGCCTATATCTGACCACGTTTTGCACTTTCTCCATCATGACCCAGGGTTGCCCCAAGTATACGTTTTTCCATGTCTGTAAGCACTCAAGTTCTTTCTGGCTTTGGGGCTTTTATGGTGGCTATTCGCTTGTCCCCAAGCACTCTTGCCTACCTCCTTGTGTGGCTGATTTGCTCATCATTTCTGCCCAAAAGTCATCCCTCAGAGAGGTCTTCTTAACCAGTCTAGAGTCACTACAGACATACACACACACACACACACACACACACACACACACACACACCATACAGAGTAATTCTCCATCCTATCAATTTATCTTCTTCAAATCACTGAGATGATCTTATTCCTTAACCTAGGGTCTTCTCCTCGTATGTAGTATAAGGCTGATGAAAACAAAGATCACATTGTTTTCTACTGTATCTGAGAGCCTACAATGGTGTCTGGTACATAAGTAAGCAATTAATGAATAGTGATTCAACGATGGAACGGGGGAAGAAAAGTAGAAAGATAAAAAGTAAATACAAATGTCCCTCTGGTCCACACAAAAGCACAGCTATGGCTATATAGATCCATAAACCCCGGAACACAGATTGCTTTGTTATTCCGATTTTTTATTAATTTTAGAAAGAAAATTTAGTGTATATATCATGTAGCATCTTAAGTGGGGTTTGGGATAGCACTTCATAGTAAGACATGTTAATATTTTCAGAAAACATATAATAGTTACACAAAACAGGCTAGAGACTGAAAATAGTGTTCTGCCAGCTCACAGCAGGTTTGGCCATCAAATGCAGATCAGATTTTGCTGCCAAAGATTATGGAGACAACATTTTAATCTTCAGAGCTTTTGGGATTTCAGAATTGTAAATAAGGGATTCTGGTCCTACACTTGAAACATTGGAGGGCCCAGCAGGTGAAATGGTGGTTAAGGCTCTGGACTCCCACATGGCCAACTGTGAGTTGAGTCCCAAACCCGGCAGCTTGAAAACCACACCAGGCGTGTGTGCGTGTGTGGCCAAAATCCCAAGAGGCAAATGGAGGAGGAGGGATTGCAGCATAGGCATCTCTCCTGGGGGCTCATTACTTTCTTTTCAGTCTCACTCTGTCTCTCTCTCCAGCAAGCACACATACCTTATGGCAAACATCTTAATAAAAAAAAAATTATTGGAAAGGCTTCGAGCAGGAGTGTGCTCACCTGCCCAAAGGAACAAGGTACACTAGCAGAGTTGAGTGGAGGGAGGGCCACCGTGGCAACCAGGAGAGGCATAGTCTTATACAGGGGTCAGATGCTGCTCAAGTCCATCCAATTGCTCCATTTGAAAATGCAGACTCAGTGTTGCCAGATCTTTTGATTTGCAGAATCCAAATATCAGAACTTTTGTGTGAATTTTTCCAATGTTGACATGATAGCGACAAACTTACCAAGTTGTAACCTCCTGGGAATATTCATAACACAGAACCGCACTAAATGCGGTAGACTCTGTCATCCACAGCAACTTTCCTCCAGCCCTTTGGCAAGTCCACCTCTTCCTTCCCTCTCCACTCTCTGAGCCCTTGGCATCCTCATCACCCCTCCTCAATCTTGCCCCAAAATCCAATGGTCCTCTTCTCCCAACCGCCAACATACTCTTCCTCCTTTTCTCCCCACCCTTTACTTCTGGCCATCCTCACTCTTTCTTCCAAAGAGCATGGCCCAAGGCCTTAACCATGGGCCCCTATAAATCCTTCCTACATTTCATCATTCCAGCCTTTTCCATAACTGTTTTCTCACTCAGATGAGGGAAATAAAAAACTAATTTTATAGAATTCAACCCAGCTGGTTAGAGAGAAACGAAACCATATAATCCACAGATTAGATCTTCATATGAGGCTCATGGCTTTCGGTATGTGTTCATCTCTCCCCACCACCAACTTTATTGCCCCATGGAGCCGGCTCTATTTTTCTCAGGAAAATTTATGAATATTTTGAGTTTTTAACTGTTCTCTTCCATATAGTTAATCCCTTATTCCTTTGAAGTTAGGAGACCCTAAACCAGACTTCTTTCTAGGACTGGGATACATTACAAGCTAAAAGACCAGTGATCATTTGTAAGCAATAAGAAAATGTATATTGTAAACTTTATATATATTATATATAAATATATTAGAAATTATGTATTATAGATGTGTAGAAAGTGTGTATTATGTATTATAAATATGCATATGTGTGTGTGTGTGTATGTATTTGCATAATATACATGTATTTTCTAAGTATTACTTCTAAAAAGATCTTTTGGGAAAAATCATTCCCATAGGTTTGTTACCAGAATCTCGAAAGGTGTTTTCATTTTTTAAAAAAACCTCAAGCTTTTGTTGCAAAGATATGAAATATCATAAAAATGATTATAGGTGACTCACCAGTCTTTTGTTATATCTCTAAACATAAGACAAACAATAATGTGGGCCTTTTTTCTTTAAAAAAAAAAGAACTCATTATTAGTCACAGTAAACCTCAACATATGGGAATAGGTGCAGGGCGGGGAAGGGGGAGGGATAGCCCACTCATAGTTTTTTCCAACCTTTAAAACTGAAAAAAAATATGTATTCCTGCTTTCTGTATATGCACATAATGTAAAATTTCATCAACCACAATATTTTAAAAGACAGAAATCATGAGATATATCACATCTAAATGGAAATATCATCTAAGGAAGGCACCATTTATCAACATCACTTTGAAATGCAGTGGAGGATGTGATGGCATTATGTAGATCTCAAATATCTATGGGTGAATGAAATTGGGTAACCTTAGCAACCCCAGGTACATCCATGCAGCTATAAATCAAATGTCAGCACTCTGAGCTATGCACAAAATAAAGAAATAATTCTTTGAAATATTCATAACGCTATGCAGTGTATTATTTTGTAAGTCTGTCCCCATTATGCATTTTTGAATCTAACTAAAAAAAAAAAAAGACAACATTTGCATAACACACCACCCCCACCCATCCTCCAACCAGCATCTCTATGAGCTTCTAGAAACAGGCAAACCTGCACTTCATACTATATACCACCGCAGAACTCTGGTTCTTGCGAGTGAGAAGGGAAGGGAAATTTTTACACAGGCAGCTCGTTTGACAGCAACCCAAATGGTCTCAAATTGATTATTCCATTAAAAAAATAACAACTAAATAAGATATGAGAATTTTGGTAAAAGTGTCATGATATCAGTACATTTTTGTATGTGTGAAAGTAATATATTCAATATTTCACTCTCTGAAACTGGAAGAGATTTGCTTTAAAAATAAATTCTTGCCGGCAAGAAAATATACTAGTCTTCTAACGGAGAATACCTTGTCAATATAAAATTGTACCATGTCGCCCAAAATAAAGACTTCTATTTCATTTACACTTAAGGTATTTTTTCTTGGATAATTTAGTTTATTTAGAGGAGTATTTTTATATAAATCCATTGTTAGCGTGCCATTTTTAAATTATGTCCCTGCCCATTCCTGGAACAGACAGTGCAGTACCTGAATACCCTAATATTTATGGTGGATTCCAAGTGCCATGAAATGATAAGAACTGTGACATGGGACTTGGTACAATTCTAAGCCACACACGTGCAACTAGGCTAGCCCTACATAAAGAAGACTAAAATACTCATAGGTATTAGTATGTTTGGGTGTGAGTATTAGTCAACTGTTTGGGTGTGAATATTTTATAAATTTGTTCAGCTTAAACTATCCAATGCAGCTAACCAATTGAGTCATCCTGATACTTTTAAATGACTACAGAACGAAATACACTGCTTTTCTTAGACAATTAGCATTCGTGTCATTTTACAAATGACTTCTCTTCACTTTAAATACTTTGAAAGTGAGACCAAACGGACATGGGGTTTAAACCAGGAATTAAACAAGTCATTCTAAGGGAAATCATCTCATTTATCCTCAATCTATTTTTTTTTTCCAAGTTTCTTTCCTCTTCAAGCTGTATTAATTGTTCTGGACCTATAGCACATGCTTCAATGAAAATAAATTACTTTATTTCTATTACACCACTGATGGTGGTGTGACTTAATTTCATTAGCTCGAACCTGTTGAGGGTATTCAGATTTCCATAGCAGGACGCACTTAAAATGAAAAGATTCTTTCGATTCTCAATTAACGGAATCGTTCTCTTTCAACGGAAATGAATGTTATTGAAACCAATTAGCATAGACTGGAAAATCTCTCACTAATGAGGGGAGTGTGGGTGAGTAAACAGCAATGAAAAGATGAAATTAGAGGAGAGCCTCTTCTCGTTGGCCTGAATAATTACATGCTTAGTTGCCTAATTGTCTGGTGAAAAGCGCCGCGGTGATGGTAACAGATTGCCATGTTCATTAGGCAGCAAAGGCCACCTGCTGCTACGCTTCATTTTCCTGCAGTCGATATACACGTGTTTATCCCTGGGGACTGATATTTGGACACAACACTAGCTGGGAAAAGCAAATGAGCTTGCCAATATGCTGCAATATTGTGTCCTTTATGCCAAGATACAGAAGCTTAATATGTCAAATAGAATGAATAAAACCAACAGTGATAACGAAGTTTGAGGAACCTGACCTGAGAAGGGGCTCGGTGTAGAACCTGAAACTGTGTCGAGTTCAAGCTTTCAGTGCAGATGTTCCTTTCTGGCCTGAGCGGCTCCAAATTACAGAGTACAAAAGATAAATTACAACGGTTAGGGCCCTGCCGATATTTTAGACAATGGTGTAATGAAAGCATGTGATGTACGTGTTAAAATTGAAAACACATGTGGGGTCCTAGAGGCAGGGAGTGTCCTATAGCTTCGTTGTGGGCAGAAGATCACACAGAGGGCTTTGTTCGCCCTCTAGCCGCCTTCAAATCCCCTTCATTTCTTTAGACGGTCCATCCACCGTTGTTTTCCGGTCTTCCAGCTGAGAGTACCTGCCACACATCATCTCCGATCCCTCTGCCGCCGTCAAGCCAGCTCTGATGGTCTGGTGTGAGCAGGTAAGAAAGCACAAACCAGTTTCTTAATGTCAGGCTTCTTTGGTAGGCATTATCATTTTCATGTTGGCAATGTCAGAAGGGGCTTCAAACCCTAAATCTTGCTCTTGATGAAATAGATCTCTTCTTAAAAATGAATTCAGGAAAACTGGTAAGGAACCTTTTTATGTTTACATAGCAGCACCCTCTGTCAGCTGGGGTAGAATAATTGGGCAATAAGACAAACCTTCAGCTCTTGGACGGGATGGAGCCTGCAGATATGTTTGTCTTCTACTATTTTTAAGATTTTGCCAACATTTAGAAATCAGGATATTTAACATAAACAGCTACATACCTTGCTTAAAATTAAAAAAAAAAAAGAAAGAAAGAAAGAAAGAAAGAAAGAAAGAAAGAAAGAAAGAAAGAAAGAAAGAAAGAAAGAAAGTGTGTTGGGACCAGCAGATGGCATAATGGTTATGTCACTGAACTCCCACATAGTTGACTGCAGTTCCAGTCCCAGACCTGACGACTTAAAATTCATGCTGGACAAGGGTGCGTGTGTGCCCAAAATCCCAAGAGGAGAATACAGGAGAAGGGATTGCAGCATGGCCATCTCTCCTGGGGGCTGATTTCTCATTTCCTGTCTCTCTGTCTCTGTCTCTCCAGTGAGTGCACGCACCCTGGAGAAAAAATTGCTCTCTTAAAAAAGGGGGGGAAAAGTTCATTTAATTTATTCTTCCATGAGTGAGAGAGAAAGAGACAGCCTCAGCACTCAGGCTCCCGATACTGACCCCACCCCAGCTCCAGCAGCCCCAGATGGTGGGCATGCACATGCCCAGTGAGCCTGGGGTAGGGGGTTCTCAGCATGTGAACCTGCAACCTTCTCATGTGGGTCAGCCTCCCAGAGCGTCATGTTTACCACCATCCCACCATCTGGCCCCCACTCTTCTTAACATTCTTGAGGACCCGAACACTGGCCTCCATTTTAATGTAACCACAGTCAACAGCACTTTACAGTCATGATCTTTCCATTTGCCACAGTCCCCATCACTCCCTAAGTATCCCAATACCGAGTACTCAGTTGTCATTGACTGTTGTTCTTGAACTATTGTTTTTCTTGTAAAAAATATAGTAGTCCCTAGTAGCCATATCTTTTTCAAATGTGGGGAAACTGGTCAAGAAGATCATGAACCTTCTGAGAACAATTCATCAGAGTTGCTCTGCCTCACTCACTCATGTTCCCCTCTTTGCACGCCTTGTGATTCTGAATACAGTCCTACCTCTCATGACAAAAATGAACAAAAAACAGTGGCTCAGAGAGGGAAGGTGAACTGGGACTAGAATTCAGGACCTCCAACAATGATCTATTCAGGGCTGCCTCTGTCAGATAGGACAAGTGTGACTCCTACCCTGAAGGAGTTTATCAAGAGCCATACACCGAAAAATAATAAAGAAACACAAGACAGCCCAAGGTGTGTACCATCGTGTGTGCTGTGTTGTAATAATATCCACACTAGAGGCATCAGAAGAGGTATGAAAGAAGGTGGCAAGGAATGAGAGGGAGGCAGGGTGCTCAGAGTGAAAGTGGGGGCTTCCCTCTACCTTTTCAATGGGAGAGTGGATGGAAAATCAAACGTCAGTGGTGGTTGAAATGCCAATCATCTTAACAGAAGCAAGTGCTTCTCATTGGCCACTTGCAGGGACCAATCACACCATGCAGCTCAGCAACAACAACCTCCCCACAAAAAAAATAAATAAACAATAGAGACCCAGGCCTAAGGAAATATTCTATGGTAAACTGCCACTGGCCAAGCCCTGGAAGAAATCCAGCTTCTGCATGGAAGAACACAGACATCCTAACAGAGACAGAAGCCCATGCTCTGAAGTCTCAGGATCCTACATTTAATAATCCCTTTGGACCCATCAATCAGCACTTGCTTTGCAATTCCCCGATGTTGATGAATGTGAGTCTGTGTTGGTGAAAGCGAACCAAAGTAATGGGCTAGAAAGAAAATTCTCATTTTGGTCAGCAATAGGGATGCCCAGCCTTGGTAATTTTATCACTCCATGGTATGTCTAGGGGTATTCAGAAAAAAAAAAAAATCTTCATGATGCCCTTCCAAAAACTACTTAAGCATGCTTTTTTTAAATTTTTTCATTCCAGATTTCTTATTTCTGTGTCAGGGTTGTGGGTTTTTTCATCAAAGGTAAATCATGCTATTGGGTCATCAGAAAAGTCATGACACATTTTCGCCTAGAAAAATATATCACGACTTTTCCCAAAACCCAATGTATAGAATTTTTAGTTAGCTTTATTTAATAGTTATATTATTTATTACACATGTAATTATTATACATGTAATGCTTGTATATTTTTTAAAATAAAGATAAAATGAAAGAAAAACTATTGAAGTCATTGGTCATCCAGAAGTTGACACTATTTTTTTTGACACTAGTAAGATTTTGATGTAGGGGGCTGGGAGGTAACAGGGGTGGTTGAGGACGCTAGACTTGGACACGCACGCACACACACCTGGCGTGAGTCTGAAACCACCAGGTCTGGGACTCGAACTGCAGTCAGCCATGTGGGAGTCCAGCGATGTAACCATTATACCATCTGCTGGTCCTTGTAGTTCCATTTTTCATTTCTTTAGAACTCTATATTTAATAACTATATAGCCACATTAGTATGCTTTTTATAGAGAGATTTTTAGAACATGTTCACTCACCTGAGAGACAGAGAGACAGAAAGTGAGAAATCACCCCACAGGGGGGATGGCTATGCCACAGTACCCTCTTCTCCATTCTCTTCTCAGGATCTTGGGCAGGCATACACATACACACACACACACACACACACACACACACAGCATGAGATTTAAGCCTCTGGGTCCAAGATTCAAACTGCAGTCAACTACGTGGGAGTCCAGCGATATAAACATTACACTATCTGCTGGTCCCACACTTTTCCATTCTTAAACATGTAGTCCACTGTAGAATTGCACCAGTCCTCAATTGCCAAGCACTTAAGCTGCTTCCAATTGTTCACTACCATTTTTCAAATCCAATATAAACATCTTTGTGTATACATTGCATATGTATCATTTTCTTTAGGATAGATTTATAAAGGTAAATTTGCCAAGTCAAAAGGTATCATTGTTATTAGTTCAGGGCTGACAATCCTTTTTTCTTCACCCCTAGTTTTACAAGATATCCTCAATCCTACAGGTAAACATGGTTTGTTCTGTTTGCAATTTGCATTTTTTTGTTTGTTTCCAAGTAGTATCAAACATTCAAATTGTTCATTGACTATATTATTGCTTTATTGACTTGCCTGCTTAAGTCCCTAGCACATTTTTCTGTGAGATAGGTAATCATGCTACTATTTACTTGAAAGAACTCCTTATCTTTACATTTTGTCATATGTAGCGACTTGTCCCAGTTTATCACTTGCGGTTCACCTTGGCTGGTGTTCAATTTTGCCATCCTGCTGTTCTAAATATAACAAGACCCACTGTTCCCTTCCTGCCTTCTGCCTTCAGTCATGCTTTGAAAGTCCTTCTCTACCCTGAGATTTCATGGTTTTCATCCTCAATTTCTTCTAAGTGTTTTTATCATTTTACTTTCTATTTTTAAATCTTTAATCCATGCAGAATTTATTTTTACATAAAATGTAAGGTAAGAATAAAACTTTTTTTTCCAATGAGTAAGTCAGCTTGCTAGCACCCTATATTTAATAATAAATTCTTGTCTCACTTGACATAACATCCATTTTATCATATTATTAGATATACTTGGATCTTTCTAAACTTTCCAATCTACCCCATCAAGTGTTTACTACTGTGACCAAACCATTCATTTTAATTTATTGATGCATTATAATTCATAATGATTCCTAGTTATGCACCCTTTTCCCAATCATAATGATACCTTTTAAAAATATATTTTCTGGGGGCCAGCAGGGAGCATGGAGGTTAAGGTACTGAATCCCACATAGCCAACCCTGTGGTTCAAGTCCCAGCCTCGTGGCTTGAAAATCACCCCAAGGCATGTGTGCACCTGTGTCCAAAATCCCAAGAGAAGAATGGAGGAGAAGAGATTGAGGCATAGCCATTCCTTTCAAAAGTGAATTCTCACTTTCTCTCTGTCTCTCTCTTGTGAGAGAAAAAAAAAAGCCCACTTAGGTTTTTAACACAAATTACCTTAAATGTATGGATACATTAGGGATATAAATTTACTCTTAAAATTACAGTGCATCACAGCAAAACTTCTTGGAGAAACTGAGACATTAAAGGAAAAGCAAAAGAACTACATGTTTATCAGCTATTTCAATTATTTGAAGGGATTTAGTATTAATTTAGTATTTAGTATTTATGGGTAAGAAAACTTAAGACACAAGGATATTGTTATAATTCTCCTATTACATGAGGAAACTCAGATGGAAACGGACAGCTACCACCACCACCACCACAAATGGAGCCAGCATTTAACGAATACTCACCTTAAGGCAGACTCTTGAGTGTTTCGCACACGTTATCTCATTTGTTTTCCTTTTTTTTTTAGAAAACAAAAACACCTGATTATCTTTACCTTCAAAATTTCTGGAAGTAATTTATGTGGTAGCAGATAAGTACCAACCTCCCTGAGGGATCCCTGCCAGGAACTAATAATAGCATAGACCCATTTCAAATTTCAAGTCAAACTTCTTTTTTGAAGAGGAGATATGTTCTTTATCTCTGCTGGCTTAAAATTATACAAACAGAATTTATGTGCTCAGTGACCCCCACTTCATTGATTTGACAGGGGTAATTCCTGCGTAAAAACAAGCTATTCCTCTAATGTATTGAGTACATGCTTCCGTGACAGCATATTTTTCTCCATTCCTTTAATTAAATGGACAATGAATGGAAATGTAAAGGGATTTCTCTGCTGTAGATGATCCATCCTCAACTCTTTGTGTTTTTTATTATTTTTAGGAAAATCAGCAACAATAAAGGAACAAGCAAAAAGTACAGATCTTAAAACTCCCCTGAGAATGTGCCTGGGAGGTGTGGAAGGAGGGGTTGGCACCACGCAGAGAAAAAACCAGCAAGCCCCTTCCTACAGTGTTCATCTCTAGGCTTTGGGAGTCATTTTGGGTTCGTAGAAAAAGCCCCATTTTGAAGCTTCCCCGAACACTGTCTGCACTGCCTGGCCTTGCAGAGGACAAATTCGCCTTTATCAGGGAAGGTCGTTCCTGTTGTCCGCAACTCGAAGCCTGATGTACACAGAGGTGAGGGAGAAAGAAGACACCGGGCCACCACATCAGTCTAATGGGCCCAGGCAATCAATGGGGTGGTAGGGTCACAGCCAGGTCACCCTTGCATTCAACTCCCTGGGCAAGTCCCTCTTTGACGCAAAGGTTAGCCTCGTGCTTTTTAATTGATGAGAGTTCTTAGAGGGCAGTGGTTGTAACGGGGGCTTGGGAGTCGGCCAGACAGTTTGAGTCCTGGCTTCTCCAAGCTTCCAACTACTTATCAGCGCAGCAAAGAAAATAATCCTCCTCATAGAGCTATTGTAAGATTCAGTGAAAAAATAGCATGTATGCTAAGTGCCTAGCACATAGTAAGTACTCAATAAATAGTATGTTGTTTCTCTGTGGGAACGAAGGCTTGCTTTAAATTATGTTCATATAAAGTGAAATCTCTTCTTTTCTTAAATCTATTTCTAAAGAAATAGTAGAATTTTAGAACTGAAAGGGCCTTGAGAATTATTTAGTCTTTCTCGATAGTGTCTTTTCTCTGTGTCCTCAAAACTCTAAGGAAGAAACACATATTTCAGAAAAAGTGAGTAAGCAGCCCTGGTGAAGGCAGCTCAAGAGAACCCTCATTTTATGCTGTGCAAAAATTATATCCCAACCACTCTGTGTATAAACCCCACATTGATTCTGAATGAATATAACAACTTTTTCAGGCTTAATACCAGTTAGATTTTTGTGAATTTCTTTCTCTTTATATTTCTCCCTTCAGCATGGCAACCTTACTATATACAATACTATAAAGAAAGAAGCCCATTTCCAGAAGACATATCTGTAAAATGGAAAAAAGAAAAGAAAAGAAGGAAAGGAAACCTCATGCCATGCCAAAACAGTGGATAAATTGGTTATGTAAATAAACATGTGATTGGATGCACCCAAGAGGGCCTAAGTAATTTGGGGGATACAATGCGAAATGAAAATGCAGGGCCTGTTGCTAAACATGTATTCAGAATTTTAAGATGACAGATCCTTGTCCCAAGCTCAGGGCCCTGTGAAAGTCACATGCCCATGAACCCAGACCTGGATGCACACTCACACACAGTTCTGGGACCAGTGTAGGCCTGCAGATCAAAGATCCGTGAGCACTACAGACCACTACGAGGATGATCACAACTCAAAGACATCTGCCTATTTGTCAACTGCTACAGCACTAACAATAAACTAGAAACATCAGCTTTGGCCAAATTGAAACTGGCCTTAGTTCAGAATTAAATCAAGCTAAGAGTAACTCAAATTGATTAACTCTCATCCTAATGTCTACTTAGACACTAACTCTGATGCTTCTAGCTTCAGAATAAAATAATATACAGGTAAAGCAATAACATTTTACCTATTTGGAGCAACAGTATAAAAGTGACAGAAAAAATAAATTTGCCACTGGCCCCTAAAGAAATTTTATGGTTTTAGCCAAACTGAATATCCAAAATACCTAGAAGTCTTAAGCTAAGGCTCAAGTGGTTTAAGGATCAATTAATAAGCTGACTATATTAATTACCAAGTTCAGTTTTATTACAACTGGTTGGTAGGTGATTAGGTCGTTTACTATTTTGCTAATAGTCTAATCTGAGTTATGGAGGATGTGACTATTAATGTTTGCTTTGGAGAGATCTATGCTAAGCACAGGTTCAGGGAAGTTCCCCAGTTCACATACTGGAAGGCATTGAAAAATTCACGCAAGAGTGTTGAATTTAAATCTTAATTAAAGTTGTTCTGAGTTATGAAAGTAAGTGCTATGTGCAAATGGTGAAGATGTGTACTTATATTAAATCTAAAATGATTCAGGAAAAAGCACTTTTTACTTGATTTTGTTTGAAAAAATTTATTTCAGATATGATTATTCTAAAATTGGAGACATTCTACTAAATCCATGTAGTCAATTACATGAGTTTCATTTAGGAATAATGAAAGAAAAGAAATAGAGAATAGTATTGTCTACATAAGTTCAACCACATGGTCTAAACAACAAACCATGAATAGTAGTTTACCATGTGTTTAACTACTAGTATCTTTACCCTGAGAAATGCTGATTCCCTTCGCCAAGGCTGACTTACATAGTTCTTTTTGTTTTTTGGGTTTTTTAAATTAATTTATTTAGTTTTATTTCCAAAAGAATTGTTTTATTTAACTTTATTTATTTATGTATTTATTTTAGTTTGACAAGAACAGAGTGAGAAAAGGCGGGGGGTGGGAGGGAGTAAGAAAGCAAGCTGCCAGGTCCACAACTCAAACTGTGGTCACCCATGTGGGAGTTCAGCTCTCTAAACCACCACACCACCTGCTGGCCCTCTTAATTTTATTTTTAATAAGATTTTTAAAGTTTTTCTTTTTACATTCAATCACTGTATATCATTAGAACATACAGAAGGAATTTTCCCAGCAAAAATACATTGTATGTTAGTCCAGTCAAATTTAATCACTGTACATCTAACAGGGCATTTAAAGTCAGTCTCAAAGAATTTTCTTTTTGACTACAGTTCATGAAAGTTAAGATTTCAAGTATAGAGCCTAACACCTGTTTCACTCTAAGACTACAGCACTTGGTTTCTCTTTCTGAAAGCTCTGAGATCCAACTTGAGCTCATGCATTTTGAGAGAAAGTTTTAAACCATGCTTTGATGAGAATTTCAAGATTGAGTCCAACCCTAACAACACTCCTCTCACCTCCATTGGATGAAATTATGAGCTCTAAGGAATCTCCTATGTATCACCATTAAATGCCCATGTCTAGATCAAACCAAGCTTACCTGTTTAACCAGTGTGTGCCCTTACGTGATGGACAGGACTCTAAGGGCAGCCTTTGTCTCCTTGTTAAGCTATGATAGAACCGGTTTGTTTGTTTGTTTTTCTATTTCCATTTAATCACTGTACATCTTTACGATATACAACATGGTTTTTCCCAGCATGAATATGGTGCATACTACTCACATCAAAGACATTACTATATTCATTATCATCAACAGAAAGCTTTTCATTTTGTCTATTAAATGCTTTTTTTTTTCCACTGATCCCGTCACACTCACCCCCTATCTTCCACCCCTTTCTATACTGTCTCTAGTATCTACAGTTGGCCTCCCTCTACTATGCCTTCCGATCTTTCAGTTTCTCCTGTAGAGTGCAGACATTCAGCATATAATGAGTGGGGCCATACAATTTTTGTCTTTCATACTCTGCTTTCTTTGCTTAGCATTAGGTCTTCCATATTTATCCACTTTGTATCAAATATCAGGGTCTCATTGTATTTTATAACTGATGAGTATTCAATAGAATAATTGGGCCACATTTTTTCAATCCATTCATCCATTCTTGGTCATTTTAGTTAATTCCTTGTCCTTGAAATTGTGAAAAATGCTGCAATAAACATAAATGTGCAAGTGTTTTTCCAGCTGAGTACTGAATTGTTAGAATTACCAAAGATAAAGTGTGTGTTGAGACTCTACTCTAGGTTAGAATTATGCTAAGCATTTTTCAGATACCTTCCCGCATTCAGTCCTGCAAAGTAGATTAGAGATATTTTAGAGGACAATGGGTCAGCAGAGCTAAGCAGTTTGTCCATGGACACAATAAGTGATCAAGCTGAGATTGAACCAAAGTCTTCAGTCCCTAAGACCATGCATACTCTTTTGAAGATGCCACAGAAAAAATTTCTGAGATTTTTTTTTTAGAAGTATTAAAACTTCTCATCTTACTTCTGAGTTTTTGAAGAGCAACTTCTTTATCATATTTGTCTAACACTGGTAATATAAAAATCTTAGATTATCAATTATGAAATACGAATGAGTTTCCAACCCCATATTTTCCTACCACACTGAGAAAAATAACAGTCAAAGATCAAGGTGGGGAAAAATGAGACTAAGGTCTATTGATAGCTCCCTTCTATTTGAGTCTTATCTGTAGAATAACCAATAAAGAATTATAAGAAATACCTACATGGAAATGTCCCAGGTTCACATCCCAAGGTTTCCCTGTACATGCCAGGGGCAAATGCATGCATCCCATGATCTGAACTGGCTGAGGCTGGGGATAGATCACAATTTCAATACCCTTTTGGAAATGCCTGCCTTCCTCCCCTCTCTCCCTATCTCTGTCTCTCTCTCTCTCTCTCTCTGATAAAAGAAAAAATAAATCAACTTAAAAATACTTCTATTAAAAAAGTACAAAGGACTTTCAAATTCAAAAGCTCTATATCTAATTTTAATAACAAACTATAAAAGCACATATGTAATACCAGTCAAGAAACAAATGTTTAAGACTAGTATGTGAAAAGAAGTTATATTCTGATTTTCAAGAGGAAAAAAATTGCCACTCTTTTAAATAGATACCAAGGACTAGCCAATAGCATAGTGGTTACGTCACTGGACTCCCACATGGCCAACCACGGTTCGAGTCCTGGACCCAGTGGCTTCAGACTTACACTGGGTTCATGTGCATGTGCATGTGCATGTGTGCCCAAAATCCCAAGAGGAGACTGGAGGAGAAGGGATTGCAGCATGGCCATCCCCCCTGGGGGGGTGATTTCTCATTTTCTGTCTCTCTGTCTCTCCCTACAGCAAAAACCTCTCTTTAAAAGAAAAAGCTCTCTTTAAATAGATATCCAATTATTTAGCCAAAGAAAGTCTCAAAATCAATGTCAAGGCAACTATCTCTCTATGCCTACATTTTCACACAAGTATATCCAACCAATAAAGGTAGAAAACAATACAGTTACAATCTGTCCTCACATTCTTCTTGTTTAACCAATATCTTCCTTTGGAAAATAGTGAATCATTCTCCTCTAAGAAAAGGGCTGTTTAAGTAGGCTGCATTTTCTTCCTGCCCCAATTGTGTGTATGGGTGTGTGGGGGTGCATGTTTGTGTGTATACATAAATATACAGGTATATTTATATATATAGATATATTTCTATATATATATTTCTATATATACACACACACACATTTTTTCTAAAGTATTTAATAGTAAGCTGTATACATAATTACCCTTACTAAACTTTAGTGTACAAATCTCACAAACAAGAATGCAATATAGAACCACAATACAGCTTTCAAAATCAGGAAGTCAAGCCTTGACACAATACTGTTATCATCATACCATATTCACCAGTCATACCAATAATGTCTTTTATAGCAGTTTTCCCCCTTGGCTCATGATTCAAGCCAAGACCACATGTTGCCTTTAGTTGCCATGTCTCTTGAGTCTCATTTAATCTAAATCAGTTACACAGTTTTTCTTTGCCTTTCCTGATCTTGATCATTTAAAAAAAATAAAATTAAAAAAACATAGGCCAGTTATTTTGTAAAATGCCCTTTAACCTGGATTTATCTGGTGTTTCTTCATGATGAGATTATATTCAAGTTATGCATTTTTTGGACAAGGATATCAAAAAAATAATACTGTGTCCTTCCCAGGAGATCGTATCTGAAGCCTTATAATGGTTTGCCCCATTAATAGAGATGCTTACTTTGATAGCTTGACAATGGTGGCACCTGCCAATAGCTACAGTTCAACGTTACCATTTCCTTCTATAACTAATGAATAATTTAGGGAGGTACTTTGATACTACCCTTTGAAATTCTGAAACCTGTTTCTCATCAAATTTTCACTCACTACTTTTAGCACCTTTTAATGATTCTCTCTTGGCAATTACAAAATAGTAGTTTTTAAACCATCAGACCTCATTCTGTCGATGCTTATTAGTTTGATTTCTATTAATAAAGCTTTCTCTTCCTCCCCCATTTGTCTATTTATTTTAGTACAGAGTGATGAATTCTTGCTTTTTTCAGTTCTTTATAATCCACTACAATCTTTCTTCTTTTTTTTTTAAGATAATCAAATCCACAAATACTTTAAATATGGTAGAAGCAAGGGCCATTTCTCAAATGTCAAGAAACTAAGACAGCTTTGGATGTAAAACAAATTGCCAAGAAAGCAAACAAATTAATTTTTAATTTTCTGCTTTTCAGAAAGAACCAGGTGTCAATAGAGAAAATTTAGTGGAAACATTAATAATCAGAAAATAAAATTTTATCATACAATTAGATCTCGATGAGAAAGGGACAAGAGTTGAAATTATAGTCTAGTGCCTGTTACTGCCTATTCCCTCGTATACACTTCTATTCCCTTTGCATTTTAGACTTCTGGACTCTGTTGTAGGAGGCATAATGTGCACAATATCCCTTTATCAGGCCAATTGCTCTTTCCCAGACCAATGGCCAGGTGTGTTTACTGCACTGCTGCTGAAGATCGCACAATTGTAAGCACTGGTTAATTCCACATAGGAAGACATTTTAGATAGTATCATAAGCCTCCCCCTTAAAAATAAACAAAATAGGAATCAGCAGATGGTATAATGGTTATGTCGCTCAGCTCCCATGGTTCAAGTTCTGGACCTGGCCTTGGACCCGGCGGCTTAAAACATACCAGGCACATGTGCGTGCATGCCCAAAATCTCAAGAGGCAAATGGAGAAGGCATTGCAGTGTGGCCATCCCCCCTGGGGGGGGAGGATTTCTTGCTTTCTGTGTGTGTGTGTGTGTGTGTGTGTGTGTGTGTGTGTGTGTCTCCAGTGAGCACACGTGTCCCGTAGCGAAAATCTCTCAAAAAAATAAAATAAGATAGAATAAACAAAACATAATCACTCATTTTTTCAATTTTTAAAAGTCATTTATTTATTTCTTCTCTGACCAAAAGAGACAGAGAAACTGAGAGGAAGAAAGCCAGGACCTCAACAAGGTATTACATTGTGGTTCAACCCCAGCTTCAGCCAGCCCAAGCTACAGGCAGAGGTGTGCCAGGTGTACTCGAAGAAGTCTGCATATGCAAATCCAGAACCTTCCCATGTGGGCTGCCACACAGAGAAACTGCATTTTACCACTGCGCCACTATCCACCCCCCCATATTTTTCTTTTTATGGATAATGCCAGGTGAGGGTCTTTATACCCCCAGTCATAGAACCCAAAGCAAGTCCAACCCCTTGCCTCTCCACAAAACAGAGAAAGGCAAAATTTCTGATGAAAGAGGAAAAGAAACTTTGTTACAGTGTGGCCATACTGGGAAGATGTGCAAGAATATCTTCAACTAGTCAGCCAATTTATGGGTGCTTTAACATGGAAAGGGGGTCCTATGGCGCTAGAGGTTACTTATGGAAAAGCATATATCAGATTAATTTTTAGTTAGGGGCACAAATAAGTAATTCGTCTTCAAGATAGGAGTTTCGTCTTAGCTAAGGGGTACCATCATGATATTAATCTATACAACAGGACTTTCAGCTTGTGGCTGGGTAGAGTGTACCTCATTGTTCCAAGCTCTGGGTTGACTGTCTTCTTGGAGGTGCTGTTTGAGAAACACTCTGGGTGTGTGTGAGAAACCTCGAATAAAGGGTATCAGGTTGAGAGTTTTTTTATTTTAACAAGACGCAGCAAGTCTGGCTAAGCAAGCCCTGGTTACATGGACACAGTATAACTTAAGTTTCTATTCTTTATGTCTAGATCAGATGTCCTTTACCTCATGAACTAGTAGCCCTGACATTTTTATTTTGACATTATTGTATATTCAGTGCTTGAATTTAACATGAGTATAGCTATTCTTATTCTCAAAAGTGGCATCAAAATGAACCCCACTATTAATGAAATAACTAGCCTTTATTGAGCCCTTACTAATTGCCAGTCAGGCTGAAAAGCATGTGTAGTCCTTTAATTTCATTCTTTTTTTATTTCTTTCTTTATTTTTAGACTTTTTGTCATATGGCTTATACACTCACTGGAGAGAGAGAAAGAAGGAAAGTGAGAAGTCACCTCCCAGGGGAATAGCCATACCACAATCCCTTCTCCTCCTCCATTATTCTCTCGGGATCTTGGGCATGTATGCACACACACCCTGTGTGTTTTTCTGGCCACCAGGTCCAGGACTCAAACCACAGGGTTGGCCATGTGGAATCCAATGCCTTAACCACCTTGCCACCTGCTGGCCCATTTCACCCAATTCTTAAAGTCACAAAAGGAAGTGAAGTCAGAGGAGATCTTCAGGCTAGGAGGGGTTGAGGCAGCTATCCCACAGCTTAGTGTATGTCTTGGACAAGTAACTGTGATGAAGTGCCAGCCCGTCTGTCTCCAGAGTCTTGACCAATATGCTGTAATACTCCTGCGAGGATATACTAGTTAGAATTTTTCCTCTGATATCAAAACCAGAAGCCTTTGATTACGACCTGCTATGTGATGTTATACGCTGAGTCATACTAAAGAAGACTCACTCCCAGGGATGGGAATCTGAGCTGCATTGCTGAATTTCTCAGACTCCAAACCTCAGTTGTATCTTGGACTCATCTTTCTCCCTCTTCTTTCTAGCCTGCTCTCCAGTTCCTTATTCTCCACTGCAAGCTCTCCACTTTCACTGGTACTTTCAGTTTCCTAAGCCATCCCTTCACCTCCCAGCTTCCTGCTTTTATTGAAACTGTCCCTCCACTTAGAACATTCTTTTTCCTCTTGTCTCTCCTCCCCATTCCATCTTCTTCATCCTGTCATTAGTCCCAATTTCATCTTGTCAAACACTTAACTACTTAGTGAGGTTCAGGCCAGCTTTAAAGGGGTCAAACCAAGCTATAGATTATCTATTATATAAGAGATTCTTCAAAACTCATTGTTCACAGAGGGACTGCCTTAGTCAGATTTATCCTCTCCTTTCTACATAACCTTCATTCTGTTTATGGTTGCTATTGTATGTACCAAATTCTGACTTGCATTAAAGCTAATAATGTACACCTCTGTCTCTCCCATCAGAGAAGTAAAAGCCATCCTAACATCTTTGTTATATACATATTGCATATACATATATATTGCATATACTGAACTGAATCTCCAGTTACTGGTGGAAAATTGTGTGAATGTGGGAAGATTTTTTTCATTTGCCTATAATAAGCAAAATTTACAAGATAAATAGAAAAATATCTAAAATATATATTATATATATACATACATTTGCCCATAATAATCAAAAATTATGAGCTAGACAGAAAAATATTTCAAATATATACTATATATTATATAATATTATATATGGTTACATATATGTGCAAATATACATATTATATATATCATGCACACATATATATATATGTATATTTGTGTATATATATATTATACACACACACACACAGAGTTCTATACATGAGGGTACTTCAAAGCCTGTGGAAGGCCTACATGGTGATTAAGACAGTTGGATTCCACATGGCCAACTATGTAGTTTGAGTCCCATACCTGGAGGCTTGAGAAACACATTGGATGCATGTGTGTGCATGTCCAAAATCCAAAAAGGAGAAAGAAATGGAAAAGAAGGGATTGTACCGTAACCATTCTCTACGGGGACTTCTCCCTCTCTCCCTCCTGCCCTCTCTCTCCCCTCCCTCTACCTCCTCCAGTGAGCACATGCACCCTCTAGCAAATTTGTTCAGAAAAAGAGGAAAAAAAATTATTTTCAGTAAATAGTGTTGGAAAAACTGGATAACCACTTGTTTAAAAAAAGAAAGAAAGAAACTAGACCCCTATCTCTCACCATTAACAAACATCAATTTAAAATGACCAAAGATCTAAATGTAAAGCCTCAAACTATAAACCTAATCGTGGAAAACACAGAGAAACACTTGAAGACATTGAATAGACAAAAATTTCTTAAATAAGACCCCTAAAATGCAGGCAATAATTCTCAAAATAAATAAGTGGGATTACATCAAACTAAAAAGCTTCTGTACAGAAAAGGAAACAATAAATAAAGAGACAGCCCACAGAATAGGAGAAAATATTTGCAAACTATACCTCAGATAAGGAATTAGTAACCAGAATATATAAGAAATTCAACAAAAAAACTTATAATCCAACTTAAAATTAGACAATTGGGGCCAGCAGTTACCATAGAGTTTAAGATAGCTGGATCCCACATGGCCTACTCCACTGTTCAAGTCCTGGACCCAGAAGCTTGAAAATCACACTGGGTACATGTGCATGCATGCTCAACATCCTGAGAGGAGAATGAAGGAGATGATATTGCAGCATGGCTGTCCTTCTTGAGAATGTAGTGGTGATTTCTCATTTTCTCTCTCTCTTATTCTCTTTCAATGTCTCTCCAGTGAATACACCTGTCCTATACCAAAAAAATGTAATTGATCTGAACAGACAACTCTCAAGCTCTCAAAGATATGTGAATGGCCAAAAAGTATATGAAAAAATATTCAACATCTCTTATTATAAAAGAAATGCAGATCAAAGCCACAATAAGGTATCACCTAACTCATTAAAATAGCTATGATCAAAAAAAAAGCAAGTACTGATGAAGCTGTGTTGTAAAGGGAACTCATCTTCACTGTTGGTGAGAATGTAGCCATTGTGGAAAACAATATGGAGGCGCCTTAAAAATTTACAAATAGAATTTACAAAAAGATATGACCTGGTAATCCCGCTCCTGGGTATTTACTAAAAGGATAGGAAATTACTCAGTCAAAAAGATAATTTTTCTTTATATGTATTTGTTTTGCAAGTTTTTACACTGATGAAATAATTTTTGTTCTTTAAAATCCAAAAAGGAAATTAAAAATGATACTTAGTTATTCTCAGTAGGGACCAATACATCCATGTTTATCACAGCATTATTTACAATAGCTAAAACATGGAATCAACCTACGTGTTGGGTTGATGACTGGATTTAAAATGTGGCATTTATACACAATGGAATACTACTCAGCCATAAAGAAAAATTAAAGCTTGTCATTTGACACAAAGCAATCAAATCTAGATGTAATGCTAAATGAAATAAGCCATACTATGAAAAACGAACACTGTATGTCCTCATCAATATATACTGAATGTCTGCACTCAAAGGCAAAGAAGAAAACTGTGGACACCATAGACTGCATAGGGGGTGGGGAAATGGGGAGATAGGCAGGGATCAAGGAGGAAAATCATTTAACAGATACAGGAATACAGAGGCAAATGGGTTGTGGAACTGGTTATCACAATTAAGTGAAAAAAACATATATATATATATGTGTGTGTGTGTGTGTGTGTGTATATATATATATATATATATATATATATATATATATATATATAATGTGGTGTTCTTTGCTGAAAACAATGAATATGGTATCATCCTTGATTTGATTGTCACACTTGGCATGAACATTTTGAAAACCCACGTTGTACGCCACAAAGATGTATAATAATTGACTGTAGGGACCAGCAGTTAGCGTAATGGCTATGTCGCGGGGCTCCCACGTAGTCGACCGCGGTTCACGTCCCGGACCCGGTGGCTTAAAACTCACGCAGGGTGCGTGTGCGTGCATGCCCAAGATCCCGAGAGGAGAATGGAGGAGAAGGGATTGTGGTGTGCCCATCCCTCCTGGGGTGTGATTTCTCGCTTTCTATCTCTCTGTCTCTCTTTGTCTATCTGGCAAGCGCACGCGCCCTATAGCAAAAACCTCTCCAAAAAAAATAATAATTGACTGTAAATAAGAAATTATAAAATAAGACCACACCCCCATCTTTCGACCCCTGGGCCAGGATCTCCGAGGGAGGACTGCCCCCAGTAGTTCCAGCCCCGGGACCCCCAGGCCAGAGCCCCCTCTTTCAGCCAGGTACATTTTTTTTCCTTTTTTTTTTTCCTTCTCTGTCCTGTTATCCACATCTTTCAATTGTAAATTTCTCTCTTCTGATCAACACACAGGAACGCCCTCAGTTCATCCACACCACACCCCCATCTTTCGACCCCTGGGCCAGGATCTCCGAGGGAGGACTGCCCCCAGTAGTTCCAGCCCTGGGACCCCCAGGCCAGAGCCCTCTCTTTCAGCCAGGTACATTTTTTTTCCTTTTTTTTTTTCCTTCTCTGTCCTGTTATCCACATCTTTCAATTGTAAATTTCTCTCTTCTGATCAACACACAGGAACGCCCTCAGTTCATCCACACCACACCCCCATCTTTCGACCCCTGGAGAAATCGCGCGCCGCGCTAGTGCGCGGCGCGCAACTTTTTCTTTATTCTACATACTATTTTCTTCCCAGTTTCCCAATCCTCACATCCTTTATCTGCACCATCCCTGGATGTCCAGATAGGTCTAGAATTACAATTCTGAAATATTCTAGCATTTTAAGACTCTCTAGAATCCTCCAGTTCCCTGAAGCACCTGTGAAGAAGGAGATACATTTCTTTGGACACCTGAAGTGAATACTTTTTCTTGGTTTATATTACTAAACACAATTGAAGATAGACTTCGGCTGTCTCCATTCCATATCAGAAAGGAAACACACTTGCTTCTATTAGAAGAAACCTTCTCGTAGAAGGTTTTTCAAAGGGAACACATCTCCCAATGGGTAGAAGTACAAGAACCTCAGGCCTGAATAAAGCAGGAAATATGTCTCCATCAAAGGAACACAGTAACTCCCTTCCTGTTCCTGAAAAAATTGAGGACGTTACCAAAATGTCCGAGATAGAGTTTAGAACATTAATGTTGAACAAGTACTATGAGCTGGAACAGAAAAGAGACAATGAATTACAGGAGATGAGAAAGTCCTTCAACGATATGAAGGAAGAAATTCTGAGGAAGAATAATACTGAACTATTAGAGGTGAAGTCTGAAATACAGGAAACAAAAAACTCTCTTGAAAGTATTAAAAGTCGATTAGACCATGCTGAAGGTCGAATCTCTGATGTAGAAGATAAAACTTCTGACCTAGAGAAAACCACCAAAAAGATAGAGAAAATAACAAAAAAACATGAAGATAATATACGAGAATTTCTAGATTCCATTAGACGTCCTAACGTCCGCATAATTGGTATCCCAGAAGGTGAAGAAACTAATAAGAGCATGGAAAACCTATTCCATGAAATCTTGGAAGAAAATTTCCCAAGCATAGAGAGGCACTCCAACATCCAGACCCAGGAAATTCAAAGGACACCAAATAGAATCAACCCAAGAAGATCTTCCCCAAGGCATATCATAGCCAGACTGGCTAAGACCACAGATAGAGATAAGATACTAAAACTAGCAAGAGAGAAATGACAAGTGACTTACAAAGGTCACCCCATCAGGCTAACACCGGACTTCTCAACGGAAACAATGCAAGCAAGGAAAGAATGGGAAGATGTATCGAAAGTGTTAAGAGAGAAACAATTTCAACCAAGACTATTGTATCCTGCAAGATTATCCTTCATATGGGAAAAAAAAGATTAAAATCCTCTCAGACAAACAAAACCTGAAAGAATTTGCCAGCACCAGGCCAGCTCTCCATGAAACCCTGAAGAAAGTACTGTTCCAGGATAACTAAAGAAGCAACAGCCAGAAACAAAAGAGTAAAAGGCAACTAAGACAATGGCCAACTTAAATGCCGGGACAGATCCATTAACATCAATAATAACATTGAATGTTAATGGATTAAACTCTCCAATCAAGAGACACAGACTGGCTGAATGGTTAAAAAACAAAAACCCTCTATCTGTTGCCTACAGGAAACCCACTTCATGGATAAAGATATACATAGACTGAAAGTGAAGGGTTGGAAAAAGATTTTCCATGCAAATGGGAACCAAAAAAGAGCTGGAGTCGCAATACTGATCTCTGACAAAATAGGCTTTAAAACAAAAACTGTTCGAAGAGACAAAGAAGGGCACTATATTGTAGTAAAAGGATCAATCGATCAAGAAGATATAATGCTTATTAATATCTATGCGCCCAACACAGGAGCACCCAAATATGTGAAGGAAAGACTGCTAGATCTAAAAAGGGAGATAGACTGCAACACACTAATTGTTGGAGACCTCAACACTGCACTATCCCCCCTGGATAGATCATCTAGACAAAAAATAGGTAAAGAGGTAAAAGATCTAAATGATATCATAAATCAAATGGACTTAACAGACATCTATAGAACTTTCCATCCTAAAACCTCAAGATACACTTTTTTCTCGCCGCCACATGGAACATTCTCGAAGATTGACCACATCATTGGGCACAAAGCAAGCCTCTACAGATTCAAAAGCATAGAAACTATACCCAGCATCTTCACCGACCATGATGGAATTAAACTTGAGTTTAATTTCAAGAGAAATCCTCAAAAATGCTCAAATACATGGAAACTTAATAACCTACTCCTGAATGACTCCACAACTACTGAAGAAGTAAAGACTGAAATCAAAAGGTTCATGGAAGCCAATGACAATGAGGACACGAGTTTCCATAATCTTTGGGACACTGCTAAAGCAGTCATAAGAGGGAAGTTCATAGCAATTAGTGCACATAAGAGGAGCATGGAAAGAAGGCAAATGGATCACCTAACATCATGCCTCACAGAATTGGAAAAGCAACAGCAAAAAGATCCAAAAAACTCAAGGAGAAAGGAAACAATAAAGATACGAGCAGAAATAAATGAAATAGAAAATAAACGAACTATACAGAAAATAAATGAAAGTAAAAGCTGGTTCTTTGAAAAGGTAAACAAAATTGATACACCACTAGCGAGACTTATTAAGAAGAAGAGAGAAAAGAACCAGGTGAATCAGATCTGCAATGAAGCAGGCAAAATAACAACAGACATAGTAGAAATAAAAAACATTATTAGGGGATACTATGAACATCTGTATGCCAAGAAACAAGATAATTTGGATGAGATGGACAAATTTCTGGACAGGTATAATCTACCTAGATTGAGCCAGGAGGATATAGAAAGTCTGAATAGGTCCATAACAAGCCAGGAGATCAAATCAGTTATAAATAACCTCCCAACAAAGAAAAGCCCTGGCCCTGATGGATTCACCTCTGAATTCTACAAAACTTTCAAAGAAGAGTTAACCCCCATTCTGCTCAAGTTATTTCTAAATATCCAAAAGGGTGAATCTCTCCCTAATTCATTCTATGAAGCCTCTATCACCCTTATCCTTAAAACTGATAAGGACAGGACAAGGAAGGAAAACTATAGACCAATATCCCTGATGAATATAGACGCGAAGATTCTCAACAAGGTACTAGCAAATCATATACAACAACTTATCAAAAAGATTATACATCATGATCAGGTAGGCTTTATCCCAGGAATGCAAGGTTGGTTCAACATACGCAAAACCATAAACGTAATACACCATATTAATAGGAAGAAAGATAAAAACCATATGGTCATATCAATTGATGCAGAAAAAGCATTTGATAAGATACAACATCCCTTCATGATCAAGACTCTCAGCAAAATGGGCATAGAAGGGCCATTTCTCAACACAATAAAAGCTATCTATGAAAAACCCATAGCGAACATCATCCTCAATGGAGAAAAGCTGAAAGCTTTTCCACTAAAAACAGGTACAAGACAAGGATGTCCACTTTCTCCACTCCTCTTCAATATAGTACTAGAAGTCTTGGCCATTGCAATCAGAAAAGAGGAAAAAATAAAAGGCATTCAAATAGGAAAAGAAGAGGTGAAACTCTCTCTATTTGCAGATGACATGATTGTATACATAGAAGACCCAATGGTTTCCATAAAAAAATTTCTGGAAGTAATACATGAATACAGTAACGTTGCAGGATACAAAATTAATATCCAGAAATCTATAGCATTTCTGTATACGAACAACAGGCAGACTGAGATGGAACTGAAAAAAGTTGTTCCATTTACCATAGCCACAAAAAGTATAAGATACTTAGGGATAAATCTAACTAAAGAAGTTAAAGACCTCCACAAGGAAAACTATGAGAAGATAAAAAAAGAAATTGAAAATGACACAAAAAAGTGGAAGGACATCCCATGTTCCTGGATTGGAAGAATTAATATAATCAAAATGGCAATTCTACCCAAATTAATCTACCTATTTAATGCAATGCCAATCAAAGTACCAGACACATTCTTCACAGATCTAGGAAAGACAATCATAACGTTTGTCTGGAATCATAAAAGACCCCGTATTGCCAAAGCAGTTTTGCACAAGAAGAATGGAGTGGGCGGCATCTCACTCCCTGACCCAAAAATATACTACAAAGCTGTGGTAATCAAAACAGCATGGTACTGGCACAGGAACAGACAGGCGGACCAATGGAACAGAATAGAGTCCCCAGAAATGAATGCTCAAACATACAGCCAACTGATTTTTGACAAGGGGCACCAGTCAATCCTGTGGGAAAAGGATAACCTCTTCAGCAAATGGTGCTGGCAAAACTGGATCTCCACTTGCAGAAAGATGAATCTGAACCCCTACCTCTCACCTCTGACAAAAATAAAGTCAAGGTGGATCAAAGATCTAAACCTAAGACCTCAAACTATAAAACTGCTCCTGGAAAACACCGGGGAACCTCTGGGAGACATTGGGGTAGGGAAAAACTTCTTAAATAAGACTCCCAATGCACAGTCTATGATCCCTAAAATAGACAAGTGGGATTACATCAGACTAAGAAGTTTCTGCATGGCAAAAGACACAGTGATTAGTGTGAACAGACAGCCCTCAGAATGGGAAAATATTTTTGTAAACTATGCATCAGACAAGGGACTGATAACCAGAATCCACAAGGAACTCAAGCGGCTGTTTCGGAAAAAGATAATCAATCCTATTAAAAGATGGGAGAATGAGTTGAAAAAACCACTTTCTAAAGATGACATACGAATAGCTAAAAGGCATATGAAAAAATGCTCAACATCCCTCATTGTAAGAGAAATGCAGATCAAAACAACAATGAGATATCACCTAACCCCAGTCAGAATGTCTAAGATTAAAAAAACAAAAAATGATAAGTGCTGGAGGGGGTGTGGTGAAAAGGGAACTCTCTTACACTGCTGGTGGGACTGTAAATTGGTACAACCACTGTGGAGAACAATTTGGAGATTCCTCCAAAATCTACAAATAGAACTACCATATGATCCAGCAATCCCACTCCTTGGTATCTACCCGAAGGACAGAAGAATACTTAATCGAAAAAGTGCTTGCACATCGATGTTTATTGCGGCACTTTTCACGATTGCTAAGTCATGGAAACAACCTAAATGCCCACGAACTGATGAATGGTTAGAAAAACTGTGGCACATATACTCAATGGAATACTATTCATCCATAAAAAACAACAAATCCCTGACTTTTGAAAGGAAGTGGATGAATATGGAAGACTTACTGTTGAGTGAAGCAAGCCATGCTATGAAGGAGAGACATTGTATGTCCCCACTTAATATATACCGAGTGTCTGCACTCTAAATGTGTATATATATATACACATAAATATTTGTATATTTATGTATATATATATTTTTGAAACCATTCTGCTTCTGTTGTTAAAGAGTTTTAAATTTATACAAAATTATAAGACATATTTTGAACATTATCTTTAAAATTCAGTATTTTGAGATATTGAAAGTTGTTTGTAAACTGTCAAGAATTATGGAGTATGAGCTAAAATTTTTTGCTATGTAAAGTAAATGTTTGTGGAAAAATGTAAAAAAATAAAAATAAAAAAAAAAAGAAATTATAAAATAAAATGGAAGAAAGTTTGCAGGGGTCAGCAGGGAGCATGGTAGTTGGGACACTGAACTCCCACGTGGTCAACCATGGTTCAAGTCCTGGACCTGGCAGCTTGCTATCTCAATTTCTTTGTCTCTGTCTCTCTGTCTCTCTCTCTCTCTCTCTCTGTCTCTCTTTGGTGAATACACATGCCCTACTGCAAATTTAAAAATAAATAAATAAAAATAGATAAATCTAAAAAAATGTTTGTAGAAAACTGGTATTAAAGTTCAGATTTCTTTGGGCACACATAAAACTAAATTGATGCATTTTCAAAAGCTATCGAATAAAGTGGGAAATGATCAAAATCACACATTATAAAACTATACATTAAGATACTATATTTGTGAAAATGGTTGAAATGTCACACAAAATCTCATGCTGAGATTTGGTTTGATGAGATTAAGAGGGCAAAAACTTCATCTAACTCTGGTGTTGCAAGGTGAGGCCTTTGGGAGAAAATCATTAGGGCCCCCATGATTGACGACAGGTTTATAAGGAGAGAGAATGAAACCAGAACAGAGACATAGACACAGGTGCACGTGCTCCTGCCCTCCACCATGTTGTTATCCAGAAAACCCTCATCAGATTAGCCCCTGGACACTGGACCTCCAAACTGTGAGTTGGATAAACCTCTATTTTTATAAAATACTCAGTTTCTGGTATTTTCTATTATTAGCAGTAGAATAGTCTGGATAGATATATCTATATCTATCTATCTAGTTTTACACTGAAAAAAATGACTTTTGTTCTTCAAAAATCCAAAGTGGAAATTTAAAATGATACTTGTCTTATTCTTTGTAGGAACCAAGACTCAAAGACCAAACAAGTTTGGTTTTTTATTTCCTTAGAGATTGGAAATGACTGACCTCAAGAAACCACCAGAATGCTGCTAGAAGCTTCCATTTCAAAGAAATGATGTGGTGTTTGTAATGGACAGATTTAAAGAGACAGCCAGTATTATTCTGACCTGTGATATATTATTTCTGCTTCTGATGTGCTCTTTAAAAAGAAGAAAACATCCACTTCTACTTCCCTTTAACTCTCTACAACTGTACTGACTCCACTTAGTAATCAAAACAGCCTTAAAACCACATGCCTCATTATTTCACAGCTACTAACCATAAATAATAGTCTAATACTTTTGAGACTATAAATTATTCATATGAAAGTAATATCAACTTATTAAAAGCCATTGGATGAATCTGTGACCTTATTTGACAGCCCCTGGTTTGAGTGACAGCCTGCAAGAGTGTGAACAATGCTGATATGTAGTAGACAGGATAAGTCCTCTTCTCCTACCCAGCAAGTTGCTTTGGTTTGAGACCAGATGAACCACCTTTCTGAGAAGGAAAGAGTCTTTTCATGTGTGTGTGTGTGGGGGGGGGGGGGGCTCTATTTGGGGTGATAGACAAAGCTCATAAAATAAGAATACTCTTCATTCTTAATAGTTAAATCACTTTCATATTTATTTAGCTTAAATATTGGCCACCTATTTAAAATCACTGAGATAACTGGGTTTTCTGTGTAACATAAAATAGTTTCTGGCTTAAGTGCGAGAATGAGAAACATTTATTTTACAATGTATTGTAGAAAGATCATATTTATTTTGTCCCGCTTTTTGTAATAAATACTCTTTTACTAACTGGTACAAATATCATAGTAAAAATGGAAGTAAATAATCAGAATTTGACTCTCATTACATGATCTTCATCAGCAATGGTTGACCTACCTCTAAATTCTGTAGACACAGTCTTCTCTCAGCAGTACCTTCCCTTTGGAAAAGCCACATCTCTGGTCAGCTAGTAGCAAAAGATGCTAATTTGATCACACTGATTCCTTTTAATGCAAAGAGTGAATTGTTTTTAGACCACTGGTGATTAATGTGAGTATTGATTAGCTGATCAATAAGGCCACAGTGTCTAATTATTGATAATCCCTCTCCAAATGAAAGATCGAGTGTAAGGAGTCCTAGTTACAGAGTTCAAAATATAAAGTGATTCAATGTGATGCCTGGTAATTGAAAGTCAAACTAATCCCATAAATTAAATCACAACAATCCATAACATTTACCTGATAAATCCTTTGGAAGCTGTATTTAACTTTCACTATTCTGGACTTACGTTCCCCCTCATGCAGCCCTCTGAATATCTTAAAACACACAACTTGTTAAAGAGAGATAAAAAAATATTCTGAAGTGATTTCTCTGAATGAAGTAAGGAGTCCAAATACACCCTTCTGATGGTTACATATTAAAAATAATGGCTTCATCTCTGTATCACATCATAGAATGAAGAATAAAGAAAACTTAGCATGAATTCTCAAGAGAACCAAAGGCCATCCCTGCCTTAGAATCACAGATCTGGGCAGAAACTTTGGAGATCATGGGTTTTAAGAAACTCCTTCATTCTCTTATGGAAAGTGTAGGGTAGCTGACCACTGTCAGGTCCTGAAATCAGGACAAGATCGAGGATCTAGGTCTGTTACAACAGCTACCCCTTCCTACTCTGTCCAGAGTATGTAAGCATTAGTTTACACCAGTCAGACTTTTACTCAGCTAGTCAACTCAGTGATGGGAAATAAAAAAAGCTTCTTTTATATTCGGAGACAGATCTCAGCTTGCTCCAGAGCGCCTGCATTTCCACAGATGACGTCAGTTTAAGTTAGGGGAATCTTGCTAATAAAGAAACTAAACTAAACCTCTTTTCCTTTGAGAATACTCCAGTATCAGGCACACGTTAAATTTTGAAAATTACTTCTCCTCCCTTGCTCCTCCCCAAGATGACATCTGAGTCTATGAGGGACTCTTGTCAGAAGGCAAGGAAAGAGGGGAGCTTCAGATCTGTGTGGTGTTAGGAAGTCCACTGGAATTCATTGAAATCTATAGCGATGTGGTTTGTCTTATTCCAAAGAGTTCTATAGTGGTCACTACTAAGACCTAGTATTCCTTTTATAATTTTTTTTGCATTTTTTTTATTTCGACACACTTGATCTATGAAAACTAATCTACCTAACATATAGGTAAGTTAGAGAGCCTAATAACGAACACTCATGAATCCACCACCAACATGAGAAATGAAATATAATCAGAATTGTTATCAATCTCTTCCCAATCTCCCCTTTTCCCACTTCTCTCAAGTGGTCACCACCTTGTTAAGATTTTTTTGGTCATTCCTTTGCTTACTTGTATGAATTTACAATATAAGTATATGTGCCATAAAAATGCAGTTTTTCATTTTGCTTGTCTTTGAATATCATATCAAGGCCTATAGTGAATGTATGGTTTGTGGCTTATTTTTTTCACTTAATATTCTAAGATTCCTCTATTATTATCTCCATAAATTCTTAAGCCAACATTGGAGTTGGTAAGAACAGGGTCTCAGAGGAACTCAGACTACATTTTCATCTTGCCTTTACTCCTCAAAAGCATTCCCATTCCTCCCTTGGTGGAGATTTCTATATCCTCCTCCTATCTGGTGAGAACATCTCTTTCATCATATTCTGTCTTCTCTGCACCATGATTTATAGTAAAACTCTATTATGCATAGATTAAATCAAACCTGGCCATTTGTATGCAAACAAGAGCTTTATAAAATTTAGAAAATCTTTCTGTTTTATAAGAAAGCCTTGTACTTTGGGACTCCTGCCTCCAGCTTAGACTTGTAGACATCAATCTAAACTTCACACCAAAAACACCTGTCAAAAACTGTATAAAGGTGTTATTGTTTTAAAGCAGTTGGCTAAAGTCATCATAGAGCAACCAAGGTATCCTGGTTTTAAAGAACCAAGATCCCAGAGAAATAGAAAAACACTGAGATGAGCTTGATTTCTCTCCCTCCTCTTCTCACAGGCATTTGCCAATTTTTCAAAGGTTTAGGTGAGAGACTAGTAAGAAAAAGGCAGCTCAGAGTTCATGTCTACAAACAGTGAAGGGTCAAGCATGCACACAGAGGAAAAAAATATATTAATCTCAACCCTCTAGCTTGCACTACACAGAAATCAACTCCAGATTGATTTTAGACATAAGTGAAAAAATAAAACCACAAAGGATTTAGGAGATGGCATAGGAGAATGTCTTCTTGACCTTGGGGCAAGTAAAAATTACTTAGACAAAATTCAAAAGCATAAATCTTAAAGGAAAATCTGATAAATATAAAATAAGAATTCTTTCATAAAAAGACACCATTAAGAAAGTAAAAGGTGTGGGACCAGCAGATGGCATAATGATTATATCTCTGGACTCCCACGTAGTCGATCGTGGTTCAAGTCCCAGACCTGGTACCTTAAAACTCACATCAGGTGCATGTGCATGCATCTCCAAAATCTGGAGAGGAGAATAGAGAAAGGATTGTGGCATGGCCATCCCCCAGAGAGCGATTTCTCGCTTTCTGTCTCTCTCTCTCTGTCACTCTGGGGAGTGCATGTGCCTTACAGCAAAAATCTCTTTCGCTCCAAAAAAAAAAAAAAAAAAAGTAAAAAGTGGGCCAGCAGATGGCATGGTAGTTAAAAAACTGGATTCCCATCTGGCTGACCACAATTGGAGTCCCAGACTTGGTGGCTTACTTTCTCACTTTCCCTCTCTTTCTGTCTCTCTCTGATGAGCATGTGTACCCTATAGCAAATTAAATAATAATAATAAATAAACTTAAATAATCCTTAAATAAAGAAAGCAAAAAGTTTAGTCAATAATAAAAGTTAATATAAGATAGATATATACATATATGTTCACACACACACACACACACACACACATATATATGATGAAGGATTTATATCCAAATATATAAAGAACTCCTACAAATCAACAAGAAAAAAAGACAAAACAATTTTTTTTTTTGAGAGGTTTTTGTTCTAGGGCACGTGCTCTCGCCAGAAAGACAGAGACAGAGAGACAGAAAGTGAGAAATCACACCCCCAAGGGGGATGGCCATGCCACAATCCCTTCTCCATTCTCCTCTCAGGATCTTGGGCACACATGCACACACACCCAGTATAAGTTTAAGCCACCAGAGCCGGGACTCAAACCACAGTCAACTACATGGGAGTCCAGCAACATGGCCATTGCACCAACTGCTGGTCCCAAGACAAAACGATTTTTTCTTTTTTAAAGAATTACTCACTTGGGACCAGCAGGTGATGTAATGGTTACATTGCTGGACTTCCACATATTCAACCCTGGTTCAATTCCTAGACCCGGCAACATAAAACTCACTCTGGGATTGTGTGTGTATGTGCACAAGATCTTGAGAGGAAAAAGGAGGAGAAGGGATTGCTGTGTGGCCATGCCCTCTGGTCAGTAATTTTTCGCTTTCTGTCTATCTCTCTATGTCTCTCAAATGAGTGCATGTGCCCTATAGCAAAAATCTCTCTCTAAAAACAACAAAGATAATTATTCATTTAATTTTATTTGCTTTTATTATTATTTAATTTGATGAAAGAGAAAGTAAGAAAGCAAGCCATCAGATCTGACACTTGAACCGTAATCAGCTATGTGGGAGTCCAGGGCCTTAATCACCATGCCACCTGCGGCCCCAAGACAAAACAATTTTGACGAACAAACCAACTAACAAAACCACTTGAATAGGCATTTTACAAACGAGAATATATAAATGGCCAGTAAGTATAGGGAGGCTGATCAATGTCATTCGTCACCAGGCAGCCCAAATTAAAACCACGATGACATCCCACTGAACACGCAACAACATAGCTAAAATGAACAAAAATGTCACAGTAGCATGAATTGGCCCTTGGGATTTTCATCCACTGTGTGGAAAAATAATTCTTGGTGGGCCAGCTGGCAGCACGGTGGTTAAGGCTGCTAGACGCCACAGGGCCAACTGCACGAGTCCCTAATGCAGGACTTGGGAAACACACTGGAAGCAATATGCCCAAAATCCCTCAAAAGGAGGAAAAAGGATTGCAGCGCCCCATGGGGAGGTGCTTTCTATTTCTCTCTCTGACTCTGGCAAGTACATATCCCCTCTGGCAAAATGTTAAAAATAAACAAACTGAGGTATATTTATAAAATGAAATACTATATATCAGTAGAACTGAACTAATTAATACTATCTACAATAACCTGGATAAATCTCACAAACCTAATTTTGAGGGAAGAATCCAGATAAGAATCACCACATATTAGGTGGATCATTTTATATAAATTCCAAATAGAGGTAAAATGAATCTAGGGTGGCGAAGTTGGTTAACTAGTTAATTTGCTAGGGACTAATCATTAAAGGGGCAGAGAAACTTCTGGGGTGCTGGTAATGCTCTTGATCCTGGTTCGGACAGGGGCTACACTAGTGCATCCATTTTGTAAAAGTGCACCAAGCTAGATACACAATTGTGTACTTTGTGTCAGTATGTTATGCTCAATTCAAAAGTTCACTTTAAAAAAAAAAAAAAAAGAAAAAGAGTCTATCTTTTGAGACAATTATCTTAATGCAGATCAGAAGTCCTATTTTCAAATTCAAAAGCTAAACATGGAGTCTTCCTTTCTCTTTTCATTCTGTTGTAACAGTCCTAAGCTTCCCCAAAGCATTGGATGCCTCTGGCTGGATAGGAGAAGAATCATGTAAAAGGAAGTACAAAAAGGAAAAGAACATTAATAAATTTCAAAAATATTATCGTTGTTACACTTCTCGTAAAGCCCAAAATCAAAAGCACAGAAACAGACACAAATTAAAACTGTGATATAATTTTTCAAGATAATGACAGAATACCTCGGAGAGAATATGCTTCATGGTAATGTAGATGTTCAGAAATAGACATGCTATACTGGTACACGCGTTCTGGAGGGAAATTTTTAAGAAATGCATACTATAATATTTGACATAGCAATGCCTCTCTCAGGAATCTAACTTAAAGAAAAGATCTGCACAGGGATTTATCTACGAGGCTTTTCTTTGCAATTTTGTTAAAAATGTGAAGAAATGAGGGGGAAAAAAAATCCCTGCCCAACAGTAGAGAAGTTAGAATACATTAATATGTACGATTGTAGAAAAATTCATTTCAAGTAAAAATAATGTTTATGCTTTATTTTCTCAATTTTTATTTTTTATGTTTAATTGACAAATAATTGTATATACTGATGGATACAATGTGATGTTCTAATATATGTAGACATTGTGGAATGGTTGTGTTAACCCAAGTAACACAACCATCACCTCATATACTTATTTTTTTTTGTAATAAGAACACTTTAAAACTATTTTTAAAGTTTTGAAATATACACAGCTTTTCTATTAGCTGTAGTCATCTTGCTGTGCAGTAGATTTTTTTTTAAAGAGGTTTTTGCTATAGAGTGTACGCTCGCCAGACAGATGGAGAGAGACAGAGAGACAGAAAGCGAGAAATCACCCCCCGGGGGGGGGGGGGATGGTCACGCCGCAATCCCTTCTCCTCCATTCTCCTCTCGGGATCTTGAGCACGCACGTACAGGCGCCCAGCGTGAGTTTTAAGTCACCGGGTTAAGGACACGAACCACGGTCGACTACGTGGGAGTCCAGCGACATAGCCATTACGCTAACTGCTGGTCCCGCTGTGCAGTAGATTTTAAATATATATCCCTGCTGTCTAATTGGAATTTGACACCCTTTGGTCAACTCCTTCCCAGTGCCTACCTCCCCACCTCCAGCTGCTGGGAACCACCTTTCTACTCTAGTACTACAAATTCAACTTTTTTAGATTCAGCATGTAAGTAAAAGTGTGTGGTGTTTGTCTCTCTGTGCCTGGCTTATTTCATTTAGCTTAATGTCTTCCAGGTCCATTCATATTGCCAGTGACAGAATTTCTTTCTTTTTTAAGGCTGAATAGTGTTCCATTGTGTTTTTTATGCTTTCTTCCACTGATACGTAGGTTGATTCTATATTTATTTATTGTAAAAAATGCTGCTTTGTTTATACTTTATCATAGGTAGGAAAAAGTAAACCAAAACATGAGACCAGCAGATGGCATAATGGTTACATCACTGCACTCCCACATAGTTGACCACAGTTCAAGTCCCAGACCCAGAACTCTGCTTAAATGGCTTAAACTTACACTGGGCGCATGTGTGTGCATACCCAAAATCCTAAGAAAGAATGGAGACGGGATTGTGGCATGGCCATCCCCCCTGGGGGTGATTTGTAGCTTTCTGTCTCTGTGGTGAATGTGTGCATCCTACAACAAAAATCTCTCAAAAAAAATTTTAAAAGTAAACCAAAACATAAGTAGACATCTTCGGTGTCTGCTCTGTTAATATGCAGTGAAGAAAAGTCTGCAACTGTATCCTTTAAAGAGGAAGAATTGACTCTGGAGTGGAGAGTCACTTATCCACTGGTTAATTTAATGTTTACTCTGTACACTGGGCCTGATATTAGAGAACAAGTGTATAAAAGTTGACACGCATCCTGCCATTCTGGAGAGCGAAGCCTGGAAGAAGCCATAAAACATTCATCTTGTCCCACTAGAAACCTCCTGAGCAGATCCCACAAAACCATTGTAGACCTAAGAGTTGCTCAAAATGTTCACAGGCAAGAAATGAAGGCTTTCAAACCTGCCGTTTCCCAGCTACAGTTCTGGACCAGCTCCTCCAGCTGTCTGCTTAGCAAAGGTGGCAAAGGCTTGGTCACCTCCCAGCTCCTCTTGCTCCACACTAGACATGGAAATCAGAATTTAAAACTATGAAATTGTTTCTAAGAACCAAGAGGGTTATGGTGTTGTTTTTGTTTTAGTTTGGATTTGTTTTACATGTTAAGGTCAGCCTCAAAATAATTAAAAAAAAAAAAAGCAGAGCAGAGCATAATTAAAATGAGAACTTTCAGAATGATAATCACATTTGCTTACTATTATTCTTTTATTATTTAGAGAGATTTTTGCTACAGGGAGCATTGTGCTCACCAGAGAGACAGAAAGCAAGAAATCACTCCCCGGGGAAGATGGCCACGCCTCAATCCCTTCTCCTCCATTCTCCTCTCGGGATTTTGTGCATGCACGTACACATGCATGGCATGAGTTTTTAAGCCAATGGGTCTTGGACTCAATCTGCAGTCAAGTACATGGGAGTCCAGAAATACAACCATTACGCCATCTGCTGGTTCCCCTCTTATTACTTTTATTCTTGACCTGGGCACCAATAGAATGATATTTGTATGCTTTTTAGGTACACCAGAATTACAACCTAGTGGTTAAAGGCAAAGACACTGGAATCAGGCTTCATGGTTCCAAAACCCAGCTATATCATTTTGTGCTTTGTGACCTAGGGCAGCCTCGGTGCCCTCATCTATAAAGTGGGGGCAATATTAGTAAACACGCTGTTGTGATGATGTCAAGCTCTTGGGACAGGATCTGCCTGGGAAAAAGTAAGTCCTCAAACATTGTTCCTTATTATCACATTCTCAATATAAAACAACTCCCTTCTTTAATGGAAACATAAAGGAGTCCTACAAATATTTAAATCCCTATAGACCAACTTAAAGATTCACATGGAGGAAAAGGGGTCACCTCACAGCACAATCTACCAGATTATGTTTAATATTAGAAAAGTAAGCCATTAGTTTTTCAGTTAATTTGCTCCATTTAGATAACCAGTATGGATTACTAAAATACTTTTTATTTACTATAACAGTGTTTTTCTTTTTATATATGTCCTCTGCTCTCTACCAGAGTGTCAATTTCCTGTATCCCATGCTGCTCAGCATCCACCTACACTCACCCTTTCCTGGAAACTCCTGATTAGGACTTCAGAGGAGCAGGATGGTGCAAAGACTGCTTAGAAGTGATGTAGACACTGAAGAGGTCATGTTTGACAATTATTTTTGCCCTGCCAGTCTCCAAGCTCATGGATTATTTACATAGTGCTTTACAATTGCTAGATCAGATCATATCATTTTTTCTCCTGGTTTCATGGTTGGTTAGAGAGCTCTGGTTAGAACCTTGTTCATTTAAGTCACAATAATCCCATATGCACAGCAAGCATGAGGCAATGTGAGGTGGAAATATTTAGGGATTGCTCTGCCTAAATCCACAAACTCTGCATTACACATAAGAAAGATCCCATCCTCTATTTCTTTCTTTCTAATATATATGTAGATATTAGAAATTTATTTTTTAAATTTGCTATAGGGCACATACACATACCAGAGAGAAAGCAGGCCACCAAATCTGGGACTCGAACCATAATCAGCCATGTGGGAATCCAGCACCCCAACCACCCTGCCACCTGCTGGCCCCATCATACTCTATTTCTTAAAGCATCAGATTAATTCCTTTCTTCTGCGCCAAACCCAATGCCACACTAACATGCTATAATATCTCCCACCTTGGGAAAAAGAAAAGTGTGGTGGGGGGGGGGGGGGGCGGAAGAGGAAGGAAGGGAGAGAGAAAGCGAGGGAGGAAAGAGCCTTCTGATTCTACATTTTCCTTGGAGCTCTTCTCTATTTTGTTTTTCTTATATAGGAAACCAAGAAAGGGAGGAAACTTTTCCATATAGGTTATTCAGTGGCCTTTCTTCTCAATGGCTCATGGACTATCTCCAATCAGAGCTTCATCCCTACCATGCAGCCAAACCTCTCCCGCCATATTGTTAAAAGCAGTGATCAATTCCCATCTCATCTAACCTGTTGGCCACACTTCATATAACTGATCAGCTCTTCTTTCTTGGAATGCTTTCTTTTTTTTTTTTTTTTTTTTTCATAATTGTTGTTTTCCATGACTTTTTTTTATATATTTTTTTATTATCATCATATTCTTCTTTATATTACATTGGATTATATATAACTTTACAGTGTATTACATTGCTTTTTCAAAAGGGAATGCCATTCACAAGCACACTCTCCTGGTTTCCCTGCAGCCTTGCTGCTCACTCTTTCTCAGTCTTTCTCGTCTCCTCCTCGCCTTCCCAACATCTAAATATCAGAATGCGCCCCAGCTCCTGCCTGGGTGATCCCTGCTGGCATTATGGCTTTAAACTGATGATTCCCAGCTTTGGTTCTCCAGCCCTGAGTTCTCTTCTGAGCTCCAATAGTCTGGTTAACACCTCTACTTGATCTTCACCTTTGTGCTTTCTGTTCCCTCTTCTTTTCTGCTGTCTATGTAGCTGAATTCTCCTAGATGTTCAGGTCTGAAATCAGCTGTCACCCCTCCACCTCCAGAAGGGCCTTCCAAATCGCCCCTCACTGCTCGCCTCTACCTCTGCCCTCTATCACCTCATCCTATTTTAGTTTCTTGTCCTCACCACGGCCTAATTAATATCCTTGTTGGCTTGTTTCTTGTCTGACTTCTCACCCAAACATGAAGCTTCTTGTTGTTTGTTGTTTTATCTTTAAGTCCAGAGCAATGCCTGCAACATACTTATTGAGTGGGTGAATACTAAGTATTTCACTTGATTGACACATGGAATATCCAGGTGTGAGGCCGCAGATTCATTTGTGAGGTGCATCTTTGTCCTATAGGAAAGGTGGACAGAGACAGGAAGACGTGAAAAAGTTGTGACATGTGTGTCCACTCCTGCTTCCCTAATTCAGACTCTGTTGAAAGGGAGAGCAACTCCTTAGGGACTCTGTTAGGAGAGTAAGAGTTTGTCTGAGGAACATGGCTCTTGGGCCTGACTTCAGAGGTTGCACAGTCATCCCCGACCAGTACGCAAGGTGATCTTCCATAGGTTTCTGTTCCTGGTACAACTCTGGGACCCTTAGAACCAATCTCTTTCTCTTATTCTTTCTCATGATCTCTCCCTCTCTCTTCTATCCCCCAACATTCTGGGCTCAATGTCAGTGGACTTTCCATTCATCTTGAACAATGAATGGACCTTTTTGACTGAAACTTCTCCTGAACTGAAGGGATCCATGTGAGTGTGGGACCTTGAAAAAAAAAATCACCCCATATATATTAAGCCCATCTTTCAATCAGTGGCAAATCACCTGTTGGAAACCAGATGCTAGCACAGGAGTTACACAACGGAGCCCACATGAGACGGTCCCAGGTTTCCATCCTGGGACCTCCCTGTAACTGATGGAAACACACATGCATGCTCCATACTAATGATCCAGGGTGGCCAAGACTGGAGTAGGGTTATGGTGTGAAGAGCCCCTGAGGGGTCTCTCTCTCTCTTCCTCGCTCTCTCTCTCTCTCATGGAAGAAATAAATAAGTCAACTTTTTAAATCATCTTATTGATTTATCATAAAAATCCTGGTTCAAAAACAAGCAAGCGGTAAGAGATTCCTGAGAAATTAATGCTGGAAGTGTTCACCTTCTATCATCCACCACCGGCTGTGAGTAGCCCTGGCTGATATTTAGTAAATTAAGGTGAGATCATGAATGCTTAGCAAAGATTGTTGAGAGTGACAAGACATAAAAGTTGTTTACCTGGTTCTTCCTCTCTTCCCTCTTTCTCTTACAGATGATTATAAAGTAAATATTTCAGGGGACCAGCAGGTGGCGTGGTGATTAAGGCACTGTACATTCCCACATGGTCGACCACAGTTCAAGTCCCAGACCTGGTGGCTTGTTTTCTCGCTTTCTCTCTCTCTTTATCTCTGTCTCTCTCTGGTCAAATTAAAATAAATGAATGAATAAATAAAATTAAAAATAAATAATTCTTTAAATAAATAAATAAATATTTCAGAAAGGAAAGCTACATTGAAAAAAAGAAGAAAATTATTTTTTGCACTTCCTCTGAATGTGTTCCTATTTTTCCCTCATTGCAGCATGTTCAAGTAAAATTGTTAGATTTCCAGATAGAAAGAAGCATGTAACATCCTACAAAAATAACTAACTTTCCTAATATAACTTCACACTTGTCATTATACACATTAATGACCTCATGTAATTTTGTATATATTAGTTCGCACTCAGTGGATGTCCAATAAATGTACAAATAGATGATTAAAAATAAACCATTCTTGAAACTTAACAGAATCTCTCTGTCAATGCAAAATGATAAAACCAGATTTTAGATTATTATTGTCACAAGGTGAAGCATTTTTAATAGATAGACTCACTGGACCAATTAAAAGTCAGTACTAATTGATTAGCATCTCATTTAGATAGTTCATTCATTCCAACAACATTTTATTGTACTTTACTGTTCAATAACCTAATTACTCACATTTTAAGCACTAGAATCAAAGGGTTTTAAAGATAGCAAATGACAGACACAATGCAGCTCCCACTAAGATCCAAAAATTGTGAAATCAGGGGCCATATCTGATGCAGCCAGGGTCAACCTAATCCATTATACATAAATTTAAACTCCAAACTCAAACTTTTATTACCGTATTTCAACTCATTCTACTTCAGGACAGCAATAGCTGGCAAAACTCTTCTTCCAATGGTGACTCATTGATAAATCCTTAGAAATAACCAGAGTCAAGTCACCAGGTGGTGGTTAAGGTGCTGGATCCTAGATGGCCAACTCTCTGGTGTGAGTGCTGGACCAAGTGGCTTGAAAAACACACCAGGCATGTATGTGTACATGTCCAAAATCACAAGAAGAGAATGGAGAAGGGATTGTGGCATGGCCATTCCTCCTGGGGGTGGTGGATGGAGGTAATTTCTCATTTTCCCTCTCTCTGTGTCTCTATCTTTCTTCAGTGAGCACACATGTGAAATAACTGAAGCCAGAAGTTTCAGGACAAATAAATGAAAGAGCTATTTACACCTCTGGACAAAATTTATAGAACTTGTTATACCCACAGAAAGTAACATGGAAAATATTAGGTTGAATAGGGATTTTAATTTACCAGTAGACTGGAGGGTAAATCCCTAAACTTTCTAAACTAATGTAGACAGTTGGGGTCCTACTAACCAATTCTTGGTATCATAAAATTCTTTCTTTTTTAAGAAAAATTTCCAGAGGGTACTTGTGCTAGCCAGAAAGAGAGCTAGAAAGAGAGGGATCATGAGAAAGAACCCCCATGGGGGATGGTCACACCACAATCTTTTCTCCATTTGTCCTTTCAGGATTTTGAGAATATACGCACACCCAGCCAGTGTGTTTTCAAACCACCTGGTCCAGGACTCAAACCATTCAGCCAGCCTTGTGGGGTCCAACTCCCATCGCCAATAGACCACAGATGGCTTCATATCATACAATTCTAAACTTAGTTTGGATTCAGAAAAATAATTTTATGAGTTACATTTTTTTGAAAAATTACTTCCTCTTAAATAAGAAACTAAAAAAAAAAAGAAGAAAGAAAGAAAGAAAGGAAGAAAAAGAAAGATCTCCTTTAATGGATCTGAGTAAATTCAAACTTGCTAAATAACATCTTCTTCCTTCATTCCACAAATATTTATTATATTCCTCTTCTGTGTCAGCAGCGTACTCAGCTTTGTACAATGTTTTACAGTGCATACAAATGCAGCATCTCACTTGATCTAACAGCCCTTTGGGGCTACTGTTATTATTTCTACTTTATAGTAAAATAAACAGAGGTTTAGAGAATTTAAGTGCCCAAGATCAGTAAATAAGAAATGAAGCTCATTCTTAACCCATAATTTTCCTATGGAATGGGATATCTTGCTCAAAAGTATGTAACGACTAAGTCCCAAAAATAAATCTTCACCAGATTTTAAGCCTCAGTAATATAAATTTTCCATGTTCCTTTCAACCAATCAAAGCCTGAGAGGTTCTGTAACACAAAACCCACAACCCTTCAGAGCATGGTTTTTGAGTTGTCTCTCTCTAAGTGAGACATGTTATTTTGGGCAGTCTCATGTGATGAAAGAGATAATGAGCTCTTTGGGCGGTAATAAAAACAACTCACTTTGACAGTAAGTAAAATAGAAATTGAAACTTTAAAAAAATAGAATTTTCTGGTTTCACAGATGAGCCATCAAGAAACTTTGGGTTTTATGACTTTGTGTTAGTTTCTCTGTCACTTAAAATAATAACATGCCAATTTATGAAGTCCTTAGGGCCCATTTTAACATGTAAATGAACAACTCAAGTTCTATTTGAAAACATAGGCTTTCATATGCAGGATCAAAAATAGAGAGCTAAGGAAAGGAGGGGCTGTGGCCCGAGTGGGTCCTCCAGCCGAGGCAGTAGAGCAGGGTGAGCTGAAGTGAGGTACAACCAGCACTGGCCTCAAGATCCCAAAGGGAAGCTAGGACTTCATCACCTCGGTAAATCAGGAAAGCCTGGCTGCTTGTGACAGAGCAACTCTGGAGCAGTGCTTCTTGTTTTGGGGATTTTTTTGTTGTTGTTGTTAAGTGCAAAAATTAAAGTGGCATGTGCCCTGCCAACAGGGATCAAGAATGAAGGTATAGGGGTGGCCCCAGGGCCTGGTATTTAAAGGAACCAGATCCCAAATGGCTAACTTCACAGTTCAAATCCCAACACAGCTTGAAAAATACTAGGTATGTGTGCAGGTGTGCCCCAAATCCCAACAGATGGAGAGATGGAAGAGAAGGGATTATGGCATAACCACATCCCATTGGGGATTGCTTTCTCTCTCTCTCTATCTCTGTCTCTCTGTCTGTCTCTGGCAAGTGTATCCCCTCTCTGATAAATTTAAGAGAAAAAAATAAAGAATGATGATCTAGGGAAAAAGAAACCTGAAGGTCAAACAGCATATTTAGGTACATAAAGCAAATGAATAAAAAGCAAAATGAGATGGACAGCACAGGGAAAGAACCGCTAGCAGTTCCTAAGCAGAAGAGCACCAAGAAAAGCAAAGGCCTACATGGAAAGCACCACGCTACTACCCATTTGGTGTGGATATCTACAGGCATTTTTTTCTATGGAGGAAAAGGAAGTAAAGATTGGCAAGTAAGGAACCAGCAGTTAGCGTAATGGCTATGTCGCTGGACTCCCACGTAGTCGACCGCGGTTCGCGTCCCGGACCCGGTGGCTTAAAACTCACGCCGGGTGCATGTGCGTGCGTGCCCAAGATCCCGAGAGGAGAATGGAGGAGAAGGGATTGCGGCGTGGCCATCCCCCCTGGGGGGTGATTTCTCGCTTTCTATCTCTCTGTCTCTCTCTGTCTGGCGAGCGCACGTGCCCTATAGTGAAAACCTCTCAAAAAAAAAAAAAAAAAAAAAAAAAAGATTGGCAAGTAAGACGCGCCAAAGAATTTGAGAGAATGGAAGAAGGGAGACAGCTGATTGGTGTGTTGCTGTGGACAACGTACTTGACATTCTTTTATGTTCTTGGTAACTATACATGCTCTATTTGTTCTAATTAACTTGACTTCCAGATATATTTCTTTAAATGCAGCTCTACATTTAGAGTTTGGGCCTCACAAACCCCCTAGATTTATTTGGGTTAGAGTAATGTTTTTAACTTATTTTCTTTCACAGCAATATATTGTGAAAATGGTTGTGTCAATAAATACATTTCTATAATTTTTTTGAAGTGAGGGAGATCTGAAAATTGTACCCTTTTATTTAATTTAAGAAGTTAGCCTACCACAGTTACATAGATGCTAGCAGAAGATACAAGACTCCTGGTCAGAGACAAGAGACTTTATTTTTATTTTTATTTTTATTTTTATTTTTATTTTAGACTTTTGCCATAGGACACGTGCACTCCATAGAGAGAGACAGAGAGAGAGAGAGAGAGAGAGAGAGAGAGAGAGAAATCATCCCTGAGAAGGATGACAATAGCAGTCACCCCTTCTCTCTTATCCTCTCGGAATTTGGGGCATGCATGCACATGCACCCAGCCTGTTTTTTAAGCTGCTGGGTCCAGGACTCAAATCACAGAGTCAACTATGCAGGACCCAGCACTCCAATCACCAAGCCACCTGCTAGCCTGACAAGAGACTTTGTAGCCAGAGGTCAGAAGCAGCAGACATATCAGCATGCATGCATTCATTCTCCTTGCTCCTGTACAGACAAACCCCTACCGAGATCTGCACAAACAGCAGCTCACATGATGGGAAAGGAACCTGAGCTAGAAAGCATGCATGTTTTATAACGGGCAGCAAGCATGCTGGCTCTGCTCTAGAGGGAGACACCGACTCTGTCTTTCCAGGCTGTTCCCCATACAAACATCTTGAAAAGGTAGTCTGGAACAATCAATGCCTCACTCACAAGATATGCAGAAATGCAAGTCTCTGGGAAAATTGTCTCCCAACAAAGAACTGCCTCCTGAATGGTTTTACATCCAGTTCTCAACTTCTCATTCGTGCACAATTTCAAGGGTACAGACAAAATACCTTCTCTCACCACAGACTGCACCTTGAATTTTTATAATTCCTCTGTCCACAGAAGCACAACTCTTTGTCTTATCTGAATTTTGTACTTCAAAAAACAGGAACTTATTGAATTTTATTGAACAAATGTTTACAGTCAACATTTTCAATGAATATTATTGATCACCTAGCATATACTGTATGTGTATTCTGTGGTAATTTCCCAGCAACCAGTAAAAGAGACATGTGACTTGTCCTCACAGTCTTTAGACAGAAAAGGAAAAAAGTAAACAAACAAAATAAATATGTGATAACAGGGCAAGAGAGAGTATGAGTAGCACTCAACCTTTATTTGTTGTCATTTCCAAGAGTAGAATCAAACTGAGGTCAACACATGAATGTGATGCCAAAGCCACCCAGTTAGAAATGAAATGAATGAGAGTTGACCGAACAGACACTATTTTATTATCCACAAATTAATCTCTGAATGTATTTGTGTTGGCTACTGGGGAGAGAGAGGATGCCCATAAATGCAGAGAGAATTAGGGAATGGTTTTGACTTTAGCAATTACCTCACACTTGGTGTAACATAAATCACCAATAAAGTGTTTTTCCACTGGGAGATTGTGTTTTACATACACAAAACTCATAATTTGTGTTTATTGAAAAGATTTAGACACTGGAATGTTATTTATGTTTTTAATTTGTCTGCACCAGTAAATAACATCCCACTTAGCAAGCAGTTCCTGGGCAGAGCATTTACTTCTGAAATACAGTGTCCATGACCTATTCTGGACACCTCAACACTTGGTGCTGCTGATCCATAAAACCATAATCAATGTGTTCAATAAATATTTATAGACTAGATGGATGAATGAGTGAGTTCTTATATCTTTTCTATTTACCAGAGGAATCAACTCAGTACAGAACCTGCTTCATAGTCTGTTATGTCATTAATTAACAACATCGGTACCCTTTTGTACTTCCTGACTTTTATTTCACTGCAACTACACACCAATTTGTCATCTTTAATATTGTCGTACATTCAATATGTGTTTTTTATATTACAATTTTTCTAATTTATACAGTGTACTTTTATTATACATCAGCATTCACTCAGAAGGCCTCATTCTTTCAAAACCTTTATTAGTGCAAAGGCCGAATGTGTGCAAAACACTCCCAGGCTCTGAGGGTAGCAATACAGAGGAATAGGCCAGAGACCCATTCTCAACAACATTTAAACTGGAAAATAACCCAGTGGACAGCTAAAGACTATTGATTCTACCCATTAATATTTCTCCAAACCATTCCCATAGCCAAGGGCTCAATTCAGGCCTTCCTATCACTTACCTGACTATTGCAATGGTCTCCTAACTGTCACTTAAAAAGAAAGCCGTCTTTTCTTTCCTCTTCCCTTCACTTAAGACTAAAATATATTTTGAGAAAAGACAATATCATCAATCCAGGGCATAGAGATTTTAATAAATGGGCTTTTGACATGTTACATCATAAATGAACCTTCCAAGTTTATAAGTGGTCCTTTGACAGGATGCATCATGTCAATCTATAGCTCAGAACCTTTACCGATTTAATCCATAATTCATATTGTAATGGATCCTGAAAATTCCATTGCTTCCTTTCTTCTAGCAAAGGCAGCTTTGCTAGTAAAATTTGAGATTGATCAGTTGGTGCTCTGTGGTTAAAACTGTGCGGTGTGCCCTGAATGGACCACTCAGTGGACTCTCACTCAATATTTCTTAAATTTAGGTCATTATTGGACCACCATTCTTGGACTCTTTAGTCCATACCTATTTACCTTTTAAAAAAAATGAAACTTCTTAACTTACTTATAAAGGTGGTTTTATACTATTAGCACAAACAGAAAACCAGTATCGACTGTCATGAAAAGAAGCTTCCGCAATGCAGAAGCTCATTCATGTGACAACAGCAGAGAGAGCGCCACAGTTTGGGAGAGACTTAACTAGCCAACTTCATCACCTCCACTGATCAGGAAGGGAGATGGAGAATAATAACAGGACATTAGAGTCTATTCAACACTGACTTGACTTAGCATAAATAATCTAAAATTAAATTGGGCGTGTGACCCGTATATCATGAGGGTCTCCCGTGAGTCCCATGGTAGCTGTGTTGGCCAGACCTCCCAGACTAGCCTGGGCTTGGAAGCATTTGTTTCATTGTCTGCTCTTTAATGGAATCAGATGGCTTTCTTGAAAAATTGAAATCCTGGGAGGATCATGGAAAGAATAAGAGAAAAAATGATTTTTTGTTGAATAATGTTAAAGATATGGAAAAAGAAGGAGAACACAAAGATATGGCAAGGAATCGTAAATGTGGAGCATACACAGCCCAAAGACAACTTGGTAGCTGTCCCAGATCAATTTTGACTTACTGCACATGCACAAACCTAGAAATACTATTCGTATAGAATAAAGGATATAGTAATCTCATGAAATGTTAGCTGTTCTTAATGACATACCTCTAAATCAGATCAGCAATGCACTTAGTTTTGGAGATTGGTATCCTTTAGCCTGGGAAGTCTGGGCAGTGTCAGATCAAGTTTTAGATACTAGAAATTAAAAAAAAAAATTTGATACTCCTTAATAATGTTAAATAAAGATGATAATACTGATAGGGACAAAGATAATAACAATTTCTGCCATGATGTAACTCTAATTCATTTTATTTAGTCACAATAGACTGCTAACATCATCTCCAATTTAACCCATATCTACTCAGCTACACGAATTTCATTAATCTTTCTTTGGTTTCTTTAATTTATGCTTCTATCCAGTAAGTGCCAGGTCCTTTAATTACATTTACTGTTGGGAGTTTAAGAGACAAATGCATTCACATGCTTCACCTACCACTTCTCTTGACAAAAGACCTATAGCATTCCATGCCTGAAGCCAGGATCTTCCTCCAGAAAACTATGCTTTCTCCAGATAAATTTACCTACAAAGAAGAAAAGGGAGGAGTTCTAGAGTGTGGGATTCTACAGCCTCGGCACTATGTAGGTATCAAGAATGGGTAGGCTCTGTCAAACTTGGGACTGGGAACCCAGTCATAGCCCTCTTGTTATTTCTGGCCTACATGGTTCACAAAACCAGCCCCAGGTCATTTGCTTTCTTATCTTATTCTGATGGAATTGAACAAGAACCCCAGTATAAGCACTGCCAGTTCCTTGAATCTTGTTTAGAGGATGTTTTTCCACATGACTCAAAATTATCTTGATAGCAAAGTGCCTTATTTTATTTATTACTTTTTTATTTATTATCTTTTTTACTTTATATCTTTTTTAGCGATTATTTTTATCTATTTTATTTATCTTTTACTTTATATTTTTTATTTACTACTAAATATTGCTCTGTGCTAGTGACTGTACCTTAAAAAAAAAAATTACCAGAGGGTGTGTGCTCTCATTAGAGAGAGACAGAGAAAGGAAAAAAGGAGAAAGCAATCCCCCAATGGAGCATGGCTGTGTTGTAATCCCTTCTCCTTCACCTCTCCATCCCATCAGCATTTCAGGTACACATGCACAACCCTGGCATATTTTTTAAACCTTCTGGTCCAGGATTTAGCCATGTGGGACCACCGATGTGGGATCTGGGGTCAGCCATGTAAGATCCAGCTCTCCTAACCACTAGGCCATGAGGCCGGCCTAGTTCTGTTCTTGATGCTAAAGGGTAAAGAAGGCAAACCAAACTCCCTGCTCTCATGGATTTAGTCAAATAATAAATAAGAAAATAATTACAAACACATGCTATGTACTACAAATGTATATTATAAAAAGGGAGCTATATAATGAATAATATTGGGGCAGTCAACATTAACATCATATAAAGTGTTGGGCTGCAAGAAGAGTTGCTAGCCAAGAGAGGGTTAGAGGGAAAGACTTCTGGTTAGAGCACCTTCATGTGTGAAGGCTTGGAGGTCAGATAAAGCGTGCTCTATCAAAATTCACTGTTACTCTGTCTTCATTTCTTTCCTATACAATGCAGGACTATCCTGTACATGACAGGACAGTAAGTCCCCTAGCACCTCCCAGTTATTGAGAAACCAAAAACTTCTCCCAGGTCTTCCAAGGGTGCTTTGCTTCTTCTGGACGAGGGCTACCAACCCTCCTCTACCCTCCCCCAGAACTGAAATTCACTAAGAGAGAACAAGGACTCATCACACCAATCAGTGTGGGCCATGCTAAGGACTCAAGCTTTAAAAGAGTATTCAAACAATACTCCTCTCAGTATTAAGAGGCAAGAATCATGTAAGAAACCAGGTTACCTCAGCTCTGATCATTGGTCAAGTTCATATCTATTTTTTTTATAATTTACTTAATTTTATTTATTCATTCATTTATTTTAATTCAACCAGAGAGAAATACACAGAGAGTAAGTGGAAGCGAGAGAGAAAATGAGAAAGCAAGCCACCAGGTTCAGGATTTGAACTGTGGTTGCCCATGTGGGAGTGTCCAGCACCTTAACCACCATGCCACCTGCTGGTCCCAAGTTCATATCTATTAAGCAAGTGTTCCCAGGCCAAGAGCAGATGAGCACGTAGTTGACCTCATGGCTTTGGAAGGTTGTCCCAGAGGATGAGAATTCAAGAGTTGAAGGATGTACATAGACAGAGAAGATGTGCAGAGAAAACGAAGTCCACCACAGTCTTAGGAAACCTTCATAGGCATAAAAGAAGAAGGTATATCCTCTTTTGGGTGAATAAACACACCAGGAAAGCCTTCTGCTCAGCACATGATCATGGCTCAGCATTCAAGTTAGCAAGAGCTGGTCTCCAATGGGGCCCCAAAGTCCAGTCAGAGAAGCAAGTTCATGTATTCCCCTCCTCATCAACCTGCTCTTCTCACATGAAAATGGGAAGCAGACCTCCTTCGCATGTCACTATGAGATGTAAACGCGACAGACACTATAAGCTTACTTTAGCAAGTCCAACACTAAAAACTGAGATGTATTGAAAAGATGAGTGGAAAAGAATGGTCTGATCTGGTTTAGAAAACGAGTCTATGATTTGACAACACTTTTAGTGACACTAGAGTACAAAGCACTCAAGCTACGGGATGACCTCTTTCCTTTGTCTACTGCTATATATACCCCTTATATCTTGACCAGCTCTCATATCACTTGCTACCATTCTAAACAAGCCTTACACATTTATTTGTGTTGTTCCCTAGGCCTAGAAGGCCTTTTCCTCTTGTCTGCCTGGAATGTTCTTACTCATCCTTCAAAGCTCAACTTGTATTCCTTTCTCTGTGAAGTCTTCTTTGCTACTTGAGTCTCACCTCCTAGCACACCACCTACATGTGCCCTGTCATGCACACTCACGTGGGCAGAGCCCATGGCCCCCTTCCTATGTCTCAGCATAGTATTCTACATATTTCTCTATTGCGACACTTGCCATATCGTATTAGTTAGTTGGTTACATTCTTCTTCCACTTAAACATGAGCACCTTCCAGATTAACACAGTTCATCCTTGATCCTGTCTTAGCACAAATACAATGCATAGTATGGGCTCAACTAATACAGGAAGAAAAGGGAACATAGTGAGAAGAAAAGAAAAAGGAGAAAAATGAAAATGGAGAACAACTTTCTTATTGGATTTTATCATATGACTAAAAATCTCAAAATTCCTACTGAAGCATAACTACAGACCCAGTAGTTATGGTGGGTGTGTGACACAGCATTACATAAATGCCCTGCAAGGCTGGAAATCATGTGGCCAACTATGGGTTCAGATCCATAGGTTGGCTTGAAAACAGACCGGGTGCCCACCTAAGTACCCAGGATCTTAAGCTGGAGAGCTGGGAAAGGGGAAATGTGGCATGCTGAGACCCTATGTAGGGTGCTGTTGTTCTCTCTCCCCCTATCTGTCACAGATGCGCACACATGCTGTTGTCATAAATTATATATATTTATATATATGTATATACCTGATATATATTTATCATATATATATAAAAAAGTTAGTGTACAGTTGTATGAACATTCTTTTTCAATATGCAAGAAATATGTGGTCAATAACTATTCACAGATCAGGGATTCTCCTGAGAAAATAGTCTAAATCAGAAGCTCCACTCTAGAGACTGTGTATGTAAAAAAAAAAAAAAAAAAAAAAAAAAAAAAAAAAAAAAAAAAAAGAGGATAATCTCTCTCCACATGAATTTGGGGAATGCCTGTACACCTCATCACACAAAATAATGTGTTAGTTTCTTTTAAAATTCCAATAAAATTAATGTGTTTGCAAATTCATTATAACAAAATTTTAATATTCATGTTTATACTTAGTTTAAATAATCAGCTACAGAACACCTGCGTCTATGGCCAACGCTATTTTTAACCTCTTTCCAACTTTTCTCCCAGCTAGTTATGGTCTAGTATTATCAAAACAAGGGCTTAAAAAGAAAACTAAGGGAACATATAGTGTGGGGGAAATAAATTATTGTTTTTAGCCATTAAATCTTGGGCTATGTTACAAAAGATTGCAGAGGGTACACTTCATGAATATAACTAGGAAATAATAATTTTATTTTTCATGCTGGGCAATCAGAAGATGTAAATGATGAGGTAAAAAACAAAGTTACCTCGCTAGGGTGGAGTTCAGGAGGTCTTATTAGTGGCTCCGTATTACAATCTAGAAACGTCTTTATGTAGACTAATCATATTGCAGGTCCAGAGGAGATTTACAATCTGATTTGCCACAGAGAACTCCATGTAATCTTCGTTGAGGACTGACACCATTTTATCTTTGCACGATTCCCTGTTTCTCACACAAGTAATTCCGTCCTTTCTACATTGTCAGCTCTGACAGGCTGATTTAATCTGCAGGATTCTGAATGCCTCTGACCACTGCAGTGAGTCATTAACCTTGACTCGCATAATTGAATTCAAGGTTGATTGCCTGTGACCCTCTGCGCTGAGGTCTTCTAAATGTACATATTCATTACGAGCGGCCTCGCTAAACGGATTGCACAGGGAAAGCTGTAGCAGTCAGCCTGCTTGGTATGCAGGGGGCGAAGAGGGCACTAATTGCATGTTAGAGCTGAGGATTAGATTATGAAACGAGTGAGAAAATGAAGATAGATCCTCTGACACTGTCAGATTAGGGGCAGCAACGTACGGGAATATGACATTGAAATTTACGGTGACATTAACAGAAGGAAAATTAGAAACAAATAGACACTGGACATTTTTTGAAAATCTTCTTATTTTCCACCATCACCTAATAAACGGGATGTGGGCACTAACGTCTGTATCTTTTTCTATTTGCATAATCGCAACAGAACAATGGAATGTCTTTTAAGTAGCTTTTTTGAAGACTAGGAAATCACATTACAGTCACCAGAACATTACATGTTATGCAAAATCTAGGCCATGTTTAAATAATTGGCTTTACACACCAAATGCCATTTCGAGTTGCCAAGGAAAAGACCTTCATACAACTTTAGAGAATATACAAATACTTCAGTGTTCAAAATTATTGTGAACACTGTCAGTCAATACTATTAGGATTGAATTTTGGTGAAAAGCCAACTTATGAAATTATCACTTTTCCTACTTTTTTTTACTGATTTTGTGTCACTTCCTAGTTTAAACAAGAAACTACTTGTTCACATCAAACATATCTTCTGGCACTCAAGCAGATGCTTAAATTAATAGCAAACAGTTCCACAAATTACTTGCATTTCCAGAAGGAAATGTCTACGTTGTTACAAATGCAACAACAAAACTTGACCAGAGGTGAGGGGGTGTATAAATTTCGGGGACCTTTTTATCCCCCCGCTTTAGGCGTGAGATGCTACTTGAGTAACCTTTCTTCGTCCTTTTGCCAAATGCTTTATGATTTATTTTAAAAGAAAATGACAGCCTGTCTTTCTGATGACACAAAACATACAAAACTTAATGGCATAGATGCTTAAAAACATAAAAGCCCTTGGTGTTCAATGACAGCTAGAAATGAGCGGTACATTACTAAAAGTTAGAGATTCTATCTCTAGAAAGCCAAGATTAGTTTTGTTTTGTTTTGCTTTTACTTTGTTTTTAAAACAAGCCCAGAGAATAGTCCCTGTGGTATTGCAAGATAATACACCAGAAATGTTCTACAACATTGTACAATGATTAACTTGGTTTGAATTGATTTTTTGCAAAATGACATTTATTTTTGTTAGTTTAAGAAACTCTAAATGGTAGAAGTACCTTCTTAATAATAATCCTTTACTGGAAATCTCCCAAGCTGCGTAAGAAATGAGCTCATAAACCAAGCAATATGGAAAAAGAGAGAGCTGTGGATGTCTCCAATCTCTGAACATTCATGCTCCTGAGAGGGGCATAGAGTATCCCCCATGCATCTTCCTGAGACATTCAAATGACCACCCATAGCTGTATTTAGTACCTGTCATCCTATTCTATTAAGTACATAATAGATTCAAATAAACCAACATTTTTTTTCCTTTTTTTAAGTATATTTAATTATTCCTTCTATTGGGCACAGAGACACAGGAAGAAATGGACACCCCCAGCAGGACTGTCACACTCCACTCCACCCCAACCTCAGTCGACCAGGATCATAGGCACATACACACACCCCAGTGTGCATAGGGAGACCTTGGGACATTAACCTAGGATCTTCCCACCTGGTTTCTGCATTGCAGAGCACTGAGTTACTGCTGTACCACCACAGCTGGCCTACTTTTTTCTTTCAGTCAAAAAAAAAAAAAAAAGGAACACACAAGTTCATGTTAGACAAGGGTCAAGATCTAGGTTCCAACACCAGCTCTGTTACTTTTCAACTGGGTAGTGCTGGGCCACTCCTTCTCCATTTCAGATTGGTGTATCTCATAAGGCTTTAATGAAACTAGCTCCAAAATGTTACCTCATTTATAGGTATCAGGATTACCAAAACAGCTTCCAGTATCCCTCATTGCCTAAGAAGCTCCTCTAAAATGTAGGGACTTGGCACCACAATGACTTGTTGCTGTTCACAATTCTGTAAGTTGGCAATTTGAGCAGTTCTGCTTGAGATCATTTATTAAATGCTATCATTTATCTGATGAGTTGGTTGAGGTTAGAGGATTCAAGATGGCCCTATTCACGTGGCTGGTGGCTGGTGCTAGCTCCTAGCAGGAACTTGGGTTTATCTGAGTCTGTCACTTGGTCTATGGCCTCTCAGCCTCTAATAGTTTAAAGTGAACTTCTCCACAGCATGATGGTCTCAGGGTTCTAAGATGGTGACAGTAGATGCCACAGGTCCCTTGAGGCCTAGACTCTGAAATCCACACAGCATCACTTCCACCATATTCTTTTATTCAAAGAAAGTCCTGAAGTCAAACATTGAGGGCCAAAATGGTAGCAACCTACTCATTAAAACATGAGGTAACAATACTACATTAATGTAAAACAAAATACATGAAGTGATATTTAATGTGTGCTTTCTGGTACTGCCAAGATGGAAATTCCTTGCCATCTTCCTCTCCCTCTTATGAATCACTTAGTGTGTAGATTGCTGACCTGCAGCCACTGACCCATGGGGTTTGATCTTAGTTCTGATTCTCAAAGAAATCCATGGAAGCCCATACAGACCCTCTCTACCAGCTTTGCCATCAACATTTAGCACGACACTATGACACAATTATTAAGCACATTGAGCTCTATTAGAGTCTCAATGCATGAATTTAAATCCCAATTCTATCAATTACTAACTAGGTAGCTTCAGGTCAATGACTCAATCTCTCTGAACCTCAGTATCTCCATCCATAAAAGGAGACCAATGATAGCAACTACCTCACAGAATAAACGTAATACTTGTAAAACACCTAGCACAGCACTCAGCACACAGCATGTGCTCAACCTGACAGCTGTTAGGAGCACTATTTGCATCTGGATCCAACATGGAGCACCATGCTAGAGTGCCAGGCTTGTCAGGCCATCGTTCAAGTACCTGAGATACAACCTGAATTACTTATTCCATAATTTAAAATATATTTTACCTATCTATTAATACAAATCACAGTTAATAATGGTGATATAAAACAGAGTTCCTTTACCTCTGAGTCTGCCCTAAAGTCAAAGGTGTTGAGATGTAACTGGCCCCTAAGCATCCATCTCTGACCACCTCAGACTCAGGCAGCTTTCATTCCCCTTCCTAGCAATTAAGAAATGTGTCCTCACTGGACAATGCCATTAGCCCTACACTTGTCCAGCTACAGCTTAGCTCATCCACATTCTTTCCAGTCCTCCTTAGAGTGTCATACCTTCTCCATATCGATCCCCCATCACTGCACCAGGTCCGTTACTATTCGGCTGTTGCTATTCGACTTCCTGCCAACACCAAATTTTAAAATATGAAAGTATTTTTTTTCAAACTATAAAGTACTGCAAATACAGGAGATATATTATTAGCTATTTATTTAAGAAAAAACCTCATCTCCTCCTTAGATTAAATAAGGCAAAGCTTTGGTTTCTACTTCACTGGCACATCCGCAATATCCACCACTCCAGGTTGTGCAAAGAAGTCATCCTGAATGCCAATGTCAACAAGTCTCATGAAAACAAAGAAACCAGCAAAATACTTATGAAAAGCAATTGGGGGGATTTGAAAAATCCTAACTTGAAGTGACAACATATGGATCATGTGTTGCTGTTTCCTCAACAGGCATAGAACTACTACCGAGCTCCAATAAATGTTAAGGCGATTATGACAATAAACAAAGAGGGCCTGAGGCCCGTCTGGACTAAATAATGCCACCTTAGGTTTACCCAGCACTTCCTCTGAACTCAAAAAATCTCAGAGCACCTACGATAGGCAAGTTCAAGGCCAGGGCTTCAACCCCTAGCCTGGGATGTTCTGGAGGAAAAGAAAATATTTATATCCACTCACACTCCAAAGAATTCCTTTCTTTCCCTCTTACAGGCTATCCACAGCTGCATGGCAGCTCTAATCCTGACTACCTGTGGAAAAGTCAGCCAGGAGCAGCTCCATCTACACCCACTGACAAACATTCAGCCTGTTACCACAAGTCACTAGCTACATCTAATTCGTGTGGACAGTTATTTTCTAGTTGCTCTAATTGTTACTGCTGGCTTTTTGTTTGCTTGTTTGTATTGGGGGGACGAGGAAAGGAAAAACAAAAACCAGAGGTCATGGGTACAGGTGGCAAAATTCACCAAAAAAGGAAAGCAACTAGTTTTTAATGCCTTTGACCAAAAATGGCTTTTCCTCGCTAAATCTCTTCCAAGTAAGTTTGCATTCAGGTAAATCAAGGCACAAATGGATTTACTCAAAGTGATTGAGTTATCATGGCACCTGGTAAGTGATAAATTACAAGCTAGATTACAGGGTTCCTGACCATTCGTAATTTACGATCTTGCGGGAAAGCAGAACATCGAGAATTAAATAGCCCCTAGGGTGCCATGTGATGAGGGCAATAGGTGGGACAGACAGTAAATGCAACAGGACATTCTTAGGAGGTCGCAGCATAGCTAGTGAGTACTATGAAAGAAGCTGCCAAAGAAAGTGTGTTCTGAACTACGCTTTGACACAATGGGGGGAAGAAGGTGAACGGAGAAGAGAAAAGAAGGCTTCCCTACACAAGAAGTAGAATTTGCATGTGTTTATAACTGCACAACTGTGTGGCTAGTTGTCCTTGAACAGAGGGTTTCAGAGAACAGTGATGGAATAAGAGATATCACTTTTTGGTTTTATTGAGGTATAATTGATTTTTTTTTTTTAATGGCACACATTTTACAGGGAACTCAAGCAGCTTACCCACAAAAAAAATAATCAATCCAATTAAAAGATGGGAAAATGAGCTGAACAGACAACATTCTAAGAAGACATACAACTGGCCAAAAAGCATATGAAAACATACTCCACATCTCTTATCATAAGGGAAATGCAAATGAAAACCACAATGAGATACCACTTAACCCCAGTCAGAATGGCTAAAATTTAAACACATAATGATAAGCGCTGACAAGGCTGTGGTGAAAAGGGAACTCTCCTACACTGTTGGTGGGAATGTAAATTAGTACAACCATCATGGAGAACGATATGGAGATTCCTCAGAAACCTACAAACAGAACTACCACATGACTCAGCAATTCCACTCTTAGATATTTACCCAAAGATAGAAAAACAGTCAGAAAAAACATTTGATTTTTTTTTTTTCAGGCTTAATTCACTTTATTCTCGCTGTATGAAAGCCCTATGCTGTGGCCACAGCTGAAGCCTGAGTCCTCTGCATGGAGACTCTGGTGTGGGTCTTGACAAGATGGTCGGTAAATTCCTGATAGGGAGACTTGGTGAACACGGTCTCTTTCCAGAGGTCAGGGGTCAGATAGCTGTAGGTCTTGGAGATGGCATCAACGGTGGCCTTGGCGACGTTGCCTGGGGTGGCAGTGTAGCCCCGGGCTGAGGTGTAGCAGTCAATGCCAGCCACCATCAGCAGCTTGAACATTCATGTTTATTACAGCGTTATTTACAATTGCTAGGACATGGAATCAACCCAAATGTCCAAAAACATACTTGTGATCAAAAGATGTGGCATATGTACCCTATAAAATACTACCCAGCTACAAAAAACAATGACACCTTGATATTTGATACAAAATGGATGAATATGGAAGACTTAATGCTAAATGAAGCAAGCTAGAGTATGAAAGACAGACTTTGTATGTCCCCATTCAATAGATACCAAATGTCTGCGTACTAGAGCAGAAACAGAAAGACTGGAAGGTATACTAGAAGGGATGGCAACCATAGGTACTAGAGATAATAAGGGAGGGGGAGTAGGGGGTGAATAATAGGGGAAGAGAGGGAGGGGAACATGGAAAAAAATGTTTAATTGACACAAAAATGGGGACCAGCAGTTGACATAATGGCTATGTCGCTGAACTCCCATGTAGTTGACCACGGTTCGAATCCCAGACCCGGTGGCTTAAACTCATACCGGGCGTGTATGCAGCGTGCCCAAGATCCCGAGAGGAGAATGGAGAAGGGATTGCAGTGTGGCCATCCCCCCTGGAGAGTGATTTCTTGCTTTCTGTCTCTCTTTCTCTCTCTTTCTGGTGAGTGCACACACCCTATAGCAAAAACCTCTCAAAAAACAAAAAAATTTGACACAAAAATGAAAAGTTATGTACAGATGATAACATACATGGTAATGTCTTTGCCTGGACTGATATGCACTGCATTTATGCTAGGGAAAACCACGTTGTATGCTATAAAGATATATTGTGATTAAATGTAAATAATAAGTACATTTTTTAAAATGGCACACATTTAATATATACATTTCGATTTGTTCAGGCATACACACATACATGTGATACCATCACCACGATCTAAACATGAGATATCATTCTTTAAAAGCAACTTATGGGGACCAGCATTTAGCATAATGGCTATGTCACTGGACTCCCATGTAGTCGACCACAATTCTAGTACTGGACCCGGTAGCTTAAACTCACACCGGGCGCGTGTGTGTGCATGCCCAAGATCCCAAGAGGATAATGGAGGAAAAGGGATTGCAGCATGGCCATCCCCCCTGGGGGGTGATTTATCATTTTCTGTCTCTCTGTCTCTCTGTCTTTCTGGTGAGCGCATACGCCCTATAGGAAAAACCTCTCAAAAAAAAAAAAAAAAAAAAAAAGAAAGAAAGAAAGAAAAAGAAAAAGAAAAAAAAAAGCAACTTACATTTGTTCTTTACTAAAGTGTTTAGATCATATTCTTGCATGCAATTCTCACAACCCTCTGCTGCAGGAAAACAACACACTAAGAGATTAGGTGATGCGTGCCAAGTCACCAGCTAGTAATTGGTGGAGACAGAAATCTAGGTTTTCTGACTCTCTTTTTCACAAGGTCATTGTCCTCATAATGACCTTAAATGGGGTAACATGCATAAAGTACTAAGAACAGTGCCTAGCGTGTAATAAAGATTCAACGAACTTTAACTATTACTACAATGTTTATAATTGTCATTACTTTTACAGATCAGGCTGTAAGGTAAGAAGTTTAGACTTTGCTGTCGAACCCATGTTTCCTGAAGTTTAGACACCTATGTTCTGTCATCTCACTTTGTCACAGACACCCTATTAAAATGCTGTCAGCTGCAAGCTGCCTAAAACAAGACAATAGGGGTTGGACAGTGACACAGTGGTGACAGGCAATGCTCTGCAAGGCTTACCATGCAGGAGGACTCCAGGTTCACGTCCATATACCTTCCCAAGTACACCAGGCCCCCTGATCCAGGCTGACTGAGGCTGGGAGCAGATTGCAGAGTTAGGACCTTGTTGAAGTTCACTTGCTCTCTCTCTCTCTCTCCCTCTCTCCCTCCCTCCTTCTTTTTCTCTCTCCCTCTGTCTCTTTCACTCATGGAAGAAATAAATAAGATAAACTTCAAGGGGAAAAAAAGGCAATCAAGAGAATGTATTTGCTCCATTACCTGAAAATTACAAAGCTATGCTTTGAACTGAGCTCTGACTCTTTTTCTGCTGTTGAGATTCTGCTCTCCTTGCTGTGTCTACTTCACCCTGAGGACAGTTCTTCTGTGGCAGGGGGAAAGAAATGGCTGACTCCCTCCAAAGGCAGCACACGACACTGTCCAGAAGGAATGAGAGGATGGTGTCCTTCAATCATTGAGTAAAATTCCCGAGTTTCCCTCTGATTGGACCATCTTATGTCATGTGCCCATATCTGGACCAATCACTGTGGCAAGGGGCTGAGATTTTATAAATGAGCTTGGTCATTTACTCAATTTGTACGGCTTTTACAGGATGGGAGAGGCAGGGGAGTCCTGGGGCTCCATCACGTTCTTCCATACCTAGGAACCACCCACAATACCATTGAGTTATCATTGAATGAATGTTTTTCCTTAAAGCGACTTCCTCTTCTGTCCTATCTGGGGCGGCATAGTCAGTAAGGTGCCACTGCATGATACTGAGACACGGAGGAGGCCCACGTTTAGATCCCGGGTAGACCTGAGCATGCCTAGTAGACTGGCAAACACCTGTGAGCCTGGCTGGCAGGCTGAGGAGAGGATTGGGCAAGGTGAGATCACTTCAAGGGTACCCTCTTCTCTTTCTCTCAACAAAATAAAACTTTCTAAACTCCTTTAGATTCCCTCATGGGGTTAGCAGGTGGCACAGTGGTTAAGGCGCTGGACTCCCACATGGTGGACTGCTGTTCAAGTCCCGGACCTGGTAGCTTGAAAATCATATGGAGTTCATGTCCATGCATGCCCAAAACCACCAAAGGTGAATGGAGGAGAAGAGACTGAGGCATGGTCAATCCCCCAGGGGTGATTTCTCACTTTCCCTTTCACTGTCTCTGTCTCTCTCTGGTGAGCTCATATGTCCTATGGCAAAAACTTTAAATTTTTTTCTCTCATTGGACTTAATATTAACATATATCAAATTATAAGCATATGTGACAATTTTTTTATTTAAAATAAGCCCATAATTATCAAAATTTTTAAAATATCAATCCAGCTACAAATGTCGTCCTGCTTATATTACTGCTAAAGACTTATGTTCTGAGTTCAGTCTTCAAATTTCCATTCCAGAACTCTCTAATCTCTAGCCATATTAATATCTATAGTCAGTTTTTTCCATTCTTTTTAAGTAATACTCTCTATGTCTTGTCCAGTTGAGACGGAAAAAGAAACAAAACATCCATCACAGCACAAAGCCAGAATAACTGTTGCCTAGTTGACTCTGCAAACAAAGGGGAAAACAAAACACCCATTACATCACAAAGCCAGCCTAACTTGCCTGTTGACTTTGCATCCAGAGCATGGCTGAAAAGGGCTAGAGTCACTGGCAGAACCTCAAACCACAGCCTGCTAACACCCTGGCCTGTAAAAAGACAGGCTTGGCCAACCTTGGCGTATGGTTCCGGTCTTCTAATAAAAGCATTCCATAGGAAATAGCTGCTGGTGAAGACAACTTCAGGAAAGACAGGGAGAAAAACTGAAAGAACTGGGCCTGGAGGAAATTCTAAAACCATTACACCCATGTCATAAACTCCCCTAGCAATAAGGCATAACTGTATAAACAGGCACAGGAGCCCAGGAATTGAATTTATACATTCATCTGGGTCATGGAAACCCCTTCTTTCTCTTCATAGCCGTCAGTTGTGATTGGCCTGAATTTCCCAAACCAAAGCAAGCAGCCAAGGCCCCATCCGAGAGCACTTTCTTTGGACCACTAATGAGTACTTTCTTACTAGCGATACAAGCTCTAACATCTGTATCAAAGGGAGAGGACCACCAAACCCAGCCCTCACACCCCAGGAAAGGCTAGGTATGCCAGTTTTACCCTAGAGGAAGTGAGCTTGGTGAACCAAAGTCTAGGCTCAGAATCAAGAAACAGTATCCTAGTTCTGCTACTTAAATGGGTCATGGGAAGATCGTCATGCCTGTGGGTAGCTCACAGGTTCTATCCATAAAACAGGATTTTGCATCACCTGAGAGAATACAGTTTGAATGGCGTTAGCAACAAAGGACCCTAAAAATATAATGAGGCAGTTTAAACTTATCATTTTGGAAGAAAACCAAAAGTAAATTTTGCACGACTGTGTGACTTTTTTTAACCAATTTTCTTTTTTAAAAATTATTTTATTGAACTTTATTTCATTTATGTATTTGTTTTCATTTGACCAGAGAGGGACAGATAGAGAAGTGGGGGTGAGAAAGCAAGCTGCCAGGTCTGGGACTTGAACAGCAATTGGCCATGTGGGACTCCAGCACCCTTAACCACCATGCCACCTATCGGCCCCAAATGTGTGACTTTAACAAAACATTTCAAAGGTTGGCAATTTCCAAAAAAGGCAATCTCCCTGTCATAGATGCATACACGCATGCAAGCACACATGCACACACTTGCATACAAATGCCAAGTACTCCTTCACAACACCCTCACCCCCATCCTGCCTCAAGCCTGGCCCCAAACAACATCTCCCTCTGATGGCAATATGAGCATCTTCTCTGTCTCCCTGCCCCTGGTCCCACTCCACCCCAAGCCAATCTCCCTGAGGCTTCCAATGGAATATCTCTAAAATGTAAATACGATCCTAACCTATCCTGCTTAATACCTCAAGTGGGCCCGTTAGCTTCCAGAAAAAGACACAGTTCCTCAGTATAACACCAAGCCCTTTGTAATGTTGCCTGTTGATCACATGTATGTCCCACCACTCATGTTTCATCCATGTCTGCTTCCTTTTTGTCATATGAACCGCATAAAGTAATATGTTTTAGTCAACCTTCACTCATCCACCCCTCTACCAAGAGGTCTAATTCCTACTTGTTTTTCAAAATTTAATTCAAACACACCATTAACACATACACACAAACACATATACATCTGGTTTGGGTCCCTCTTCTTAGTGAGTCCCCATACCTTCTACATGCTTATTCATGACACTTTTCATAATGTCCCATAACTGATGACATAGTCTATTTCTCTTTCATGAAGTTCCAAACTTTTTGCAAGCAGGGATTTTTTTTTTTTTCCTCATTTCACTTGAAAATCTAGTATCCGGTCTACCCCCTGTATCCGGCATCTAAGTATTCATAAATGTGATTCTCTGATTTAGCCAGTATTTTACAGAGTGCTAAAGTAAGGAATTTGCTAGCCAATTTTAAATATTCTATTTGGTATACATCTGCAACCACTTTCTAAATGCAAGGTGCTGTTTTTATAATCACTCATCACTGGGAGGAAAAACATGAGAAGCATTTATTCCATGTTGAAAAACAAAACTCTGGTTGTAACATTCACATTCAGTAGGATACTGCCCTAAATAGAAGCAAAGATAAATGCCTAGGGAGGGAGTAAACATCCACTTCTAAACTTGAAGACTTCCAAAGTGATAGTTAATGTCACATGGGTTAGAGCGACTTCTCAGAGCTCACAATTAGAACAAGGGCCAGATCGTAAAATACAACTCACAGCCCTTGAAACTCTGCTCAGATTAGTCTCTTTAGACCCAAGGCTTCTCGCTCAAAGAAAGCTAGGGCCACGCACTTCGAGCTCTTAGGATGAAAAGGACTGAGCACTGCAAGGCATTGTTTGGATTCTCCTGCAGCCCTGTTATGCCTTTGTTGCCATATGATTCTACTTTGGAGCGGTATCTGTCCCATCTTTCATGGATCCAGTATTGCTCCATTTCTAGCCTCCAGTCCTTCCAGAGACTGTGGGGTCTCCCCAGAGGGCCTCCGTCTGAAGTCACCTGATGTGCCAAGCCAAGACGGTTCCAGTATCAGCCTTGATGTGTAGCCCTAAATCCTTAAGACATCTGTAAGCAGCACACTGTGATATTGGTCATCATTTTATTTTGTCTACAGGAAAGGGTAAGCGCACAGAATGGTTTTTTAAATTATTATTTGAAGTTTTTTTTCCTGTGGTAGAAAATACTTTTCATGGTTTTTATCCCTTTGTGATTGTCCAAACTCTAAGCCATTAAGTCTCCTTTGAAAAACAACTGCTCTTAATACCTGCTGGATTTTTCTTCAGTGAAAGTTAAGGTCAAAATCTGAATTCTAAATACAGAAAATCACCAGGTCAGTGAATTCTCAATGATATGTGGCATTTTCAGTCTTTCTATTTCATCCGGTTCTGTTCATATGACTTATTCACATATTCATTCACTCAACAGAGATTTATTGGGCAGCAGTGCTCAGGAGTGGAATGGTTGTACATACCCAAAGGGAATGATGCCCTCCCTGACTTGAATCAGCTCATGGCTTATTGTAGAAATGGACATACAAACAGTTCCCATAGAACATCGTCCTTGGCAACAGTAGGGTGAGAAGGGAGTAGGTGCCGTGGGAGAAGAAATAGAAATGAACTTTTGGGAGAAGCAATAGGTGGGAGAGGAAAGGGTCAGCCCAACATTTCAGAAAAAAGAATGAGGCTTGAGGGGCAAACCAAATTAAGCATGAGAAGAGGGTAGATAAGGCACACTAGCGAGAAGAAAAGAGAGAACGTGTGCAAAGGCTCCAGGGTGGGGGTTCTGAGTAGTTCTGATTGCTGGAATCGAATGGCACTAATGACACTAAGCGTGCAGTTATGAGTCAGGGCAAAAACATGCTAAGCAGTTTCAATTCTGGCAGGGGGAAGAGGAACCACAGGAGAATATTGAACTTGAAAATGACCCAAGGAGACCTTCAGAATAGAATCATCGCTTCGACACCTGAGCAGGAGACTTGGAAGTAGATAAAATTCAAGGCATAAAGTCAGTGAGGGAGCTATGGTGATCGTCCATGAAAGAGAAGACCAGGGCTTGAAAACAAGGCGGCTGCAGCGGGATTAGGAAGAGAGGCAGTGATAGAGAGGGACTCGGGGAGGAAGAACAGCAAGATCCTGTAGTGAGTTAGATGTGGATCTCAGAAGAGGACTCATAAGAAGACTGTAAAATGGAAATATCTGGACAGAACCCAGCCATGAGAAGGTGATGGTTAACAACATGGCCTGTTCCTGGCAAACTCTGAGAGAGGAAATTTAGGAGGAGAAAGTGACTCTCACCCCTCCTCTTCTTCACAGAAATAATCATTCCTTGAATCTTTTCCCAGTTTCACAAATACCAGGGTTCAGTACATATACTTACAAAAATTCAGATTAATATATTTATCTACGTATCTGTTATCAGTTATTTGTGCTAACAAATATGGCAGAATTTCCTGTGTTTGCAGTCTTTCTCATGTCAACTTAGTTGAATTGGAGTTTTGTTTTTCTTTTCTTTTTTTTCTTTTTTTCTTTTTTAACCTACCAATTCTACTTATTACAGGATACTACTAAAGACTGGGTTCCCATTGAAATGCTCTCAGTTGTCCAAAGATGGCCATCTTGTCTTTGTTTTTAAAAATATACATCATCTGAGGCCAGCAGGTGGCTCAGTGATTAAGGTGCTGGATTCCTAGATGGCCAACCACAGTTCAAGTCCTGGACTCGGCAACTTGAAAATCATGCCAGGCACATGTGTGTGCATGCCCAAAATCCCTAAAAGAAAAGGAATGGAGGAGAAAGGATTGCAGCCATCCCACCAGGGAGTTATTTCTCACTTTCCTCCTCTCTGTCTCTTTCCAGCGAGCATGTGAGTCCTATAGCAAAATCCTAAATAAATAAATAAATAAATCTGTCTTCTTGTTTCATTAGCCAGTATTCCTTTTACACTAACCCACCTAAAGATACAAGCAAATCTTAGTTTATATACTCCATATTTAAGAAAATTTGCTATATTCCAGTGAAATGACTTTAATCTTATTAACAAGTAGAAATGTTATTTGTCATTTGTATAATGCAACCAAAGCTATGTCATCTCAAAATTCTTCTGTTTCCTTGACCTCTCAAAGAGGAACAACTGTGCTATTAAACTTTTTTTTTCATAATTCTTTTAGTATCATTTAATTTTTTCATTCAGAAGTCATAGCAAACAATAGGCACCAAATAAAGACAGGGGCACACTGATTGTAAACCTACTGGGAGTAGAAACAAGGTACAAATCTTGGAATAATATGTTCATGGACAACCTAAGATCATTGCAGCATATTATGAGTTAGGTATTGATATATGAACTGCAGAGCTTAACGCATTGCACTAATTCAGCTAACGTCACCTCCCCCTATTCTTTTTTATCCTCTATTAAAAGTGGAAATTGCAGGAAAGATGCATAAGGAGAAATGCCTAACTTTAATCCAGATCAAAGATATTGATATTGCGTCTAAAAGAAAAATTTTAAACTTGCCTCTGCTCTAAGCCAACTAAACACATGCTAACTTTAATTTGCATTTTTATACAAATAGTTTTGTGCAGAGTAATAGCATAATTTTACATTGGCAAATCCTCGCCGTATTCTTTAATAATTTATTCTCTTGAAGGTATTTTCAACTCTATAGTTTAAAAAAAAAATTTGTAAGGGATAATTCTACCTCCCATACGAAAGGCAGGCATTCCAGTTATAAGCTTGTTACCTAGAGGCACAATTAAAATAGAAACATTAAATAGAAATAAAACATCCACCAGCTGGCACACTTCATAGACTCCCTCTTCGGTGAGTTCCAAATACATTAGTAGTTAGTCAATTACCTATTTGCATATCCTTCAAATTACAAAATTTAATTGTCCAAGTTCCAATGCAGGTAATCCTAAATGTTTGCACATTATAAACAGCTTTCTGTGACAATGAGCTGGGACTTTAGACTAAATTCCTTAATCAATGTCTTCTCCGGATAAATCTTCACTTTCCCTAATCTTTAACAATTCCTTTGCCAACCCCTCTTTATCTCTCTCTGGCACCCAGCCCATCTTAAAAATGTCCAAATCCCTGGAAATTTCCTTGTTTGCATCCCTGGGAATACCATGAAATATTAAAAACAAACTTAACATTAACATGCCCCTTTTTTTTCCTAGTGTAGGGAAGAGTAATGCTGATTGCTTTTATTTATTTTTATTATTTTGCACCTTGAGGTGCCTCTGAGTGAGGCTGCATTGCATTGATTTAAATATGTGATGTTGTGATAGCTGGTTATGATTTTCTGATGTTTTTCTGCAACTCTAACCATATGTAATTTTGAATTAAATGAAAGTTAAGTACTAAAACGTTTTGCCCAAAGGGAATTCAGATTCTCAATGTGCTTTTAATAACTGTTTGTAAAACATTTAGGAAAATCTATGGCAACACATTTAGAAAAAAAATCAAATTACTATTGCCTTAAGATGTTATTCTGGTGTCTAAACTTTATAAAACATCCTGTGTGGCCCAATTGTTGAACTAATCCAGTCAGTAATACTTTAAAACATATTGTATAGATAGGACCTGAATTTAATTTGTATAATATTTTTAATAATACTTTAAAATATTTAAAACTCACTGAAAATGTTGTGAACAAGTGCAAAAGAAATCTCATCAAATATTTCTGGAAAATGCTATTAAAGTCTGATTAGAAAGCATTAAAATTAATTTGTGAAATTGGATTTTAAATTTCTTTAAAATCACAGTACTAGAGGCATCAAACTTCTGCAAAATATAAAATAAAATGTCACGGTGTACCCAAGGCCTTAGATAAACAAATACAACCTTCAATGAAAGTGGGGAAATGGCTTTCTGGAAAGCAATTGATTGTATAGACTTTTTTTTCTTCTGAGAGTACAATTTAGAAAAATGAACTCAAATTGAAATGTGACCTGAATTTCCATTTTTTCTTCACACACAAAAATGGTTATGTACCTAATTTGGGAAAAAGTCGAACCATAACCTTTAATGTACAGCTCAGAATCTGTGCTAAATGTGAATACCGGAATCACCTTTCATCCGGAAAGATGGTGTCCTTGAACCTAAGCAGCCGATAATGAGCTTCCTTTTTCTCACATTTGTAATCCCTCACCCAATGCATCATTAGAATCCTACCATGCCATACTACAATTGGAGTCATTTCTTTCACTATTTATTCATGTTTTTATTTCCCACTATGGCCATGAAAACAATTATAAAAACTTGTAAAATTTGTAATCCAGAGCCATCAAGAAACAAGTGAATTACAATGATCTAAAACAGAATGGCAGCTAAAGGGCTTTACTCTGAAAAGATCAGATTTTCTAAGTAACTGATATGTCAGACCATCCCCAGTGAGAATATGACCAGAATTTTTATCCATCACTCATTAAATTACAACACTGTATGACTTTATAAGCCCTGACTGACATGGCATCCTAACTAAAGAGATTATTAGTAAATAATTGGCAATATGAGTGTTCTGTTTGTACTTCACACACTTTTGTATTATTTGGATGTTTTCTAACAAGAAAAATAAATCAAAGGATATATCAAATAAATCAGTTTGACTGGAGTTATTTTATCTGCTTATTGCATGACGTTGTCAGGTGTTTGTTATGATTAAGTATTGATATTTGTTGAAGATGGGTGATGTGTACACAGAAATTCAGTATATTGTCTCTGATTTTAAGGATTATGGATTATTTGACAATACCCATAGCAAAATATTTCTAAAGAATATATCATTATAATGATTTAAAATATGTTATTCTGGGAAAATAGGTTTTCTGTGATCTGTATAAGCTTATAATATGATAGTACACAAGTTCTGGGCCAGCCCCATAGCCTAGTGGTTAAGGGAGCCAGATTCATCATAGCTAACCATGGTTCTAACAATCTTGGCCCTGGCAGTTTAAAAAACATACTAGATGCATGCACGTGAATACCCAAAATCCAAACAGTATGGAGAAACAGAGGAGAAGGATTACAGCATGGCCATGCCCCATTGGAGAGTGCTTTCTCCTCTCTCTCTCTCACTCTCTTTCTGTATCTCTTTGGGGAGTGTACATATCCTCTGGCAATTAAAATAAAATAAAAACTTGACACTTATATGAAATGCTTTTTTAATGCTCTGTATGAAAGAAAAAAATCAATAATGAAATAATCAAAATTAAACTCCAAGTAAAGTTATTTACAAATACTGACATATCACTGACCTGAAGCAGTAATCTAAGAAATGTATACTGAGGCTGAATTAAAACCACCTACCACCTAGGAATTAAAACTGCTATTGCAGTTTTAAATGGGTCATGTAGGGTACATTTGTCTTTTTAACCACAAAGTGCCTGATCTCAATAAAATTTTTTAAGCATTCACTGTACTTAATAAGAAAAAGACCTAACATTTTCTGAGTACCCAATTAGTAAGGGGCATGCTAAGTGATTTAAACCATTATCCCTTTTAATTCTAATAAAACTATGGAGTAGGTACTTTTATGTTCATTTTACAAAGGAGAAAACAGAGGTTAAAGGAGGGTAACAATGAAAGTTTCCCTAGAAAAATCAGTGACAGGGTTGGAATTTGCCTCTTGGCAGTGTGGCTCCAGAATCCAGGCTCTTAGCCCAATCTCTGATCAAAAGAGGAAACACAAGATAAAAATATACCCAAATTGTGTGGCAAAGTGAGGCCAGACAACCTTAATAAAATTTGCTGAAGAGAAATAACTAGCAGATGTGAAAAATGCCCTGAAATGTATCATGCAAAAGTTTGTCCAAACTGGAATTAAAAGATAAAAAATTGGAAATACAAACTTGATTTATCAACATAAGCTCCATCAAATTCAAGACACTTTTGTAAGTGATGATACCAGTCATTTAGTTCACTCTTAGGGAGCTAAGAATCCTTGGAATTTAACTACATCAATGTAGTCCTTTTACATTATTAACAAATAGAAAAAAAAAGAGCGAGAGCAAGAGTGAGAAAGAAAGAAAGAGAGAGAGAGAGAGAGAGAGAGAGAGAGAGAGAGAGAGAGAGAGAGAGAAGGAAGGAAGGAAGGAAGGAAGGAAAGAAGGGAAAAGAAGGGAAAAGAAGGGAAAAAACATATCCCTTAAAGTTTGTTTGTTTTTTAAGATTAGGAAATAAAAAGAAGTCAGAAGAAGCCAAACTGGTACTATACAGTGGCTGCCTAATGATCTCCCATCAAAACTCACAAAATTGCTCTTGTTTGATGAGAGGAATGAATAGAAACAGTGTCGTGGTAGACAAGCTTTCCCAGGCATTTTTCGGTTAAAGCTTTGGCTAACTTTCTTAACACACGCTCCTAATAAGCAGATGTTATTGTTCTATGGCCCTCCAGAAAGTCAACAAGAAAAATGCCTTGAACATCCAAAAACACTGTTGCCATGTCTTGTGCTCTTCATTGTCCTGCTTTTGCTTTGACTGGACCACTTCCACCTCTTCGTAGCAATTGCTTTGATTGTGCTTTGTCTTCAGGATCTTACCGGTAAAGCCATGTGCCGTCTTGTTACAATTCTCCCAAGAAATGCTTCAGAATCTTGGTCCCACTTGTTTAATAATCCTGTTGAAAATTCTGCAGTTGGTTTAGGCTCAACAGTTCAGGCATCCATCAAGCTAAAATTTTGTCAAAATTTTGTAAACTGAACCAATTGAGATGCCTATGGTGTTTGCTATTGTTTTTGCTGCTAATCATCAGTTTTCTTCAATTAGGTTACAAAAAAAGATTAATTTTCCTCACAAACTGATGTGTATGGTCTGCCTCTGTGGACATCTTCATCCCTTCTCAAAACAAGTTATCCATTTGCTAATTTCTTTGGTAAATTCTCCCCATAAATTTTCATAAAGTATCAATGATTTCAACATTCTTCCACACAAGACCCACCATAAATTTAAAGTTTGTTCTTGTTTCAGTTTTAGTTGAATTCATGTTTCTTTAACAGGGGTTCTTTTCAAATTGATATTTCATCCATTTTAGTGCCTCAACTAGATCCTGTTCAGACATGGTGTAAAAAGTTGTATGAATTCATTTTGCTACCAAAAAAAAAAAATCTTGAAATACATGCATTTTTAAAATAATACATATTTCTATGAACTTTCTGAAGACCCTTCATACTTCTTGGTGGATCATCACTTTAATCCTAATAACACAAGGCAAGTGTAAGTCCACATAGCTAAGGAGGCCCAAACCGGGTAACTGACTTATGAATATTCATCAAGGGCAGAGGCCGAATTCTTACCCTGTTCTGAATCCAAATCCAAATCTTAATCCCACAACTTCCTAGTTACTACTAAAGCATGGCTTATATTTTTTTTAAGTCATAGTTGTACTTTTTTAATGTCTTATTGTAATTATTTGAGTCTGCTTCTTCTCTATAACCTCATGTATTGAAATTTGAAAAACCTATTTTTAGGACTGGAAAGAAATTCCTTAGTCATTTTATACTTCCAAAATTAGCTGAGGTTCTGACTTAAATAGTCTCAGGTAGAGCTGACATTGAGTTACTACTTTAAAATTCAGTAAGTGATTCTTTTCTCTCTCTTTTCATTTTATTTTTTACATTCAGTCATTGTGTAACATTACAGCATACCAAATAAATTTTCTCATCATGAATACATATATTATTATAGTTATATTAGTCCAGTCAGAGATATTACCATACACATTATCACCAAAAAATAATTATCAATTTTTGTGTCCCTTAAATATTTCACATCTTTCTTTTTCCTCTTGATTTCTTCCCTCTTTCCCTCCCCCACTTCTCACACTCCTCTCACACTATCTCTAGTATCCACAATTATTCTCCATGCTTCTATATCTTCTAATCTTTCCATTTCTGCCATGGAGTATGGACATTCAGTATATACTGAGTGAGGACATACAGTGCCTCTCTTTCATAGTGTGACTTGCTTCACTTAGCAGTAAATCTTCCATATTCATCTACTATCAAATGCCGTATAAGTGATTCTAATGGGCATCCAGGGTGGAGAATTGCAGCCTCTAAAGGATTAGTGAAATATAAACTGTAAGATTGAGTCAAGTTAGGCTCAGGCACCATGCAGAACACAGAGCAACTCAGCTTCACAGGCTCCGTTTCAGGCTAAAGGTACAAAGCACTCCAGGGAGAAAAACAAAGAGCAGAACCCTAGCAACGGTAAATGTGCCCTCTCAGCTAAGGAAATATAGGAAATACTCCTGTTCTTCCACTCTGTGAAGGGTGTGAGGGAGGTGGTGAGCCTTCCTAGGTGCCCCTTCCTAGGGGCAGAAATGGTAACAGGTGTAACTATAATTTTATGTAACATTCACCACTGAGCTAATTCTAAACAGATATATGTCCTGTCCCTGAACGCTGCTTGTTCTACTCTGCTACATGTGAAACTAGAGCATTTGTAAAAATAAATAAGTAAAAAATAACCAAAAACTAACCAAAAACAACCTACCAAAACAAAAACAAAAGCATCAATGGCTATGAAGGGAATTGAATGGATTGCCAAAGAGGATTAGTCTGAATCCACTCGACATCATTTCTTGACTAGTCTCCAAGAATTGGTCAGAAATGAGTGGGACCAGCAGTTAGCGTAATGGCTATGTCGCTGGACTCCCACATGGTCGACCGCAGTTCGAGTCCTGGACCCGGTGGCTTAAAACTCACGCCGGGCGCGTGTGCGTGTGTGCCCAAGATCCTGAGAGGAGAATGGAGGAGAAGGGATTGCGGCGTGGCCATCCCCCCTTGGGGGTGATTTCTCACTTTCTATCTCTCTGTCTTTCTCTGTCTGTCTGGTGAGCACACGTGCCCTATAGCAAAAACCTCTAAAAAAAAAAAAAAGAAATGAGTTTTTATATAAATTAATATATCTACAATTCTAGCCCACCAGCTGAAGACAAAAGTTGAGAAGAAAAACAAGCACAAGGTAAAAAATGAAAAATATATCCCATACAAACAGAAAACAAAACAAAACAAAGTTGAAGTCAGTATACTGATATCAGAAAACATAGACTTCAAGACAAAACCCTAAGAAGAGACAAAGAAGGACTCTATAGTTCTAAAAGGACAAATACACTAAGATACAACACTTATAATATTTATGCATCCAACACTGGAGCACCCAAGTACTTGAAAGAAAGACTGCTAGATCTAAAGGACATAGAATGCAACATGCTAGTCACTGGGGATCTCAACGTCCTCCTGTCACCTCTGCAGATTGTGTAGACAAAAACTAAACAAAGAGATACAGGATCTAAATGATACCATAATCCAAATGGTCTTGACAGACATTTATTGAACATAATTTTTTTTTATTTTAAAAAGGAAGTAAGCATTGAAAAGGAGAAAAGACTACCTCACACCACTACATATATTGCTAGTAAGAATGTAAAATGGTACAGCCATTTTAGAAAATAGTCAGCAGTTGGGCCAGCAGGTAGCTTGGTAGTTAAGATGCTAGACTCCCACATGGCCCACCATGGATTGAGTACCGGACCTAACAGTTCAACAGTTTAAAATTTATGCTGGGTGCATGTGCATGCATGTCCAAAATCCCAAGAGGAGAATGGAAGAGAAGAGACTGTGGCATGGCCATTCCCTGGGGGGAGGGGGCGGGGGTGATTTCTCTCTTCCTGTCACTGTCTCTGTCTGTCTCTCTCCAGTGAGCACACGTGCCCTATGACCAAAAAAAAAAAAAAAAATTTAAAAACAAAACAACAACAACAACAAAAAAGTTTCTCAGAAAGTAAAAATTACCAACCTAACCATTCCACTCCTGGGCATATACCCAAAAGAAATAAAACATGCCCGCACAAAGTCTTATAAATACACATTCATACCAGAACTATTCATAAGAGCCAAAAAGTGGAAATAACCAAAATATCCACCACTTGGTAAATGACAAATAAAATGTGTAGTATCAATACAATGGACTACCACAGAATCACATAAAGGAATGAAGTATTGTTGCAAGTGCAGGCATTAATTTCAAAAACACTGTGTCAAGCGAAAGAAGCCAAAAGACCACATATTGTTTGATTCTATTCACCTGAAATTTTAGAACAGGAAAAACTAGGGACAGAGACAGATCAATGCTTGCCTGGGCAGAGTGTAAGAACAGAAACTGACTACAGATGAACAAGTAGGAATTCTAGAACAACAGGATTGTTTGAAACTTGCATTGTGGTAGTGACTGCACGAGTATAAATTTACTAAAAATCATGGGACTGCACATCTATAATAGGTGACCTATACAGTGTATAAATAATACCTCAATAAAACTGTTTAAATAGGAGAAAAAGAAGACACACACAAACTCACACAGAAGCCATATCCCCACAGATTGTGGAAGCAGGCATGGTGATTTCTGATCATCCATGTTTTGTTCAAGTGTTTGCCATAGAGGCAAACCATACACAGCAAAAGTTCACAGAATTTCAGTGTGTGAACAACACAATTTCTAACACTCTAGCAGCTAAGGAAAATAGATGAGGTAGAACATCATATATCTTGAATACTTGCCCCTGCTTCTTTGTATATATTTTACATTTCTCTGAGCGTTTGGTTTGTTTATCTAAGTCATTCACTATAAATTACTTTTGCACCAAATTATACCAAAGTTTTACATAATTTGTCAGTTGCTTGTAGTACCTGCAAAGTTGAGTTGAATTGCTATCTCTTGCCAAGCGCCATCTTTCATGACTTGAAGAAAATCTTTCTCTTTAGTAGTACTTTGTCCATTTTTCTTAGCGACCAAATTATCTTCCTCTCCCTTCCTTTGTCAATGGGAAATTGTTTAGAAAAGAGGAAGAGAATGCACATAATAAATAACTACACTTGTGGCCAGCAGGTGGCATGCTGGTTACAGCCATGCCCTGGACTCCCGCGTGGCTGACCATGGTTCAAGTCCCAGACCTGGAGTCTTGCTTTCTCACTTTCCCCTCTCTCTCTCTCTGTCTCTCTCTAATCAAATCGAAAAAATAATAACAAATAAAGTTAAAAATAAAAATAATTATTTTTTAAAAAAGAATTATATCTTGTGTTAACAATTGAAACTTTTCCTTCTTATCTTCAGAAAAAGAAGAAGCCATATTCCAAGGAGAAAGAGTCTTCCTTCCCATCACTTCACTCATTTGCTTCAGTGTCCACAGTATGGCTCACCTACTATATTCCTGCCTGGAAGGTCAGTCCATAAGTTCTCTTCTCCCAGTATTCTATGTTTTCTGTTTCTTGCCACACACATGCACTATCATTGCCAGGTGATGGGATGCAGAGAAAGCATGATGTTTTCGAATTTTCACTCAAGACCTCACATGATTCTTTCTTCACTTTAATAAAAATACATTTAATCTACATCAAAGAATATTGATGGTACTAAATAAGAAAAAAATACTTTTGGTGACTGATATTTGGGGCCAGTCATCTAGGGAAAATTTAGACATCTATGCTGAAACCATAACACAATGTGCCAATGACCCAAAGTCTTTCATAATAAAGTACAAATGGAAATTTTTTAAAAAGGAGATTTAGGGAATAATTATCACAAGTCTCTTTTTTCTCCATTTTTTTTACATGTTTAAATGTACATTTAATCACTGTACATCTTCACAGCATACAAAATGGTTCTTCCCAGCACGAATACAGTGCATATTAGTCAGATCAAAGATATTACTGTATGTATTACCATCAATAGATAAGTTTTCTTTTTTGTATCTATTACATGTATTTTTCCCTAATGCCCTCCACCCCACTCTTTATTACCCACCCCCTCCTGTATAGTCTCTAGTGTCCACAGTTGCCCATTCTGCTATAGAATGCAGACATTCAGTATATATTAAGTGGGGACATACAATGCCTGGCTTACTTCACTTAGCATTAATCTTCTTTTTTATTATTATTTATTTTTTATTTTATTTTTATATATGTTCAATCATATTATTTAGCTGACAAAAATGAACATTTCAATATGTGAACATTTCTCCCCAGTCCAGTTGATCAAAATATCTTCCACCAGTAACACCACACCTCCCCATCCCATCAATGCTCTGTCTCCGTATCCCTCCTCCAAATGTCCTTCCTTAGGTCCCGCTTAGCATTAATCTTCTATGTTCATCCACTTTGTTTCAAATGGGTCTCATTGTTTTTTATGCCTAAGTAGTATTCCATAGTGTATATGCACCACATTTTTTCAAGCCATTTATAAAAGTCTTTTTAATGACAAGGTTAAGAGGCCTTTGGAATTTTTAGTTACATTCTGATACACGCCTCACCTTACATTCCACAAAGATATGGGCAGCTGAAAAACTTACCATCCATCATGTTTGTGTCCATTCTTTCAGCAAGCACTTGATGATAGGACAGGGGTTCCCAACCTCAGCACTATGAGCATTTTGACTCAGATATTCTTTGTTGTATATGACATTTACTAGCACCCCTGGTTAATACCCAGTAGAGTCTGTAGTTATTCCTCTTCCCTCCCTAAGGCAGGAGCTGTGACAACCAAAAGGGTCCCCACACATTGCCAAATGTCCCCTAAAAAATGAGTTACCTCCTATCAAAAACTGCTGTAGGGGTCTCCTCAGTTTGAACCTGCAGGCCCCAAACACTAGAATTATGGCTAACCTGTGCGTATACAAAACCCAGTGAGTATACGCCAGAGTCTCTACAGACAGATGTGAGTGAGCTCAAGGTCTAAATTACTAACATAACCTAAAAAATATTTAATACCCAGAGGATGGAGAGTATCAAATCCTGCACTAATTGCCCAGTTATCATACCTTGCTTATGAACACTTCTGAAATACTGGAATTCAAGCTCTTGTTGGTTCTCTCTTTAAATTACCCATAAAATCTCAAGTGGCAAAGATACAAACATCCAAGGTAACATAAAAAAGGAAACAGTGTCACATTTTAGCAACTGATAAATAATCATTGCAGCCGACCCTAAATATTTGTCACCAAGCTATTGTTCAATATTTTGTTTGGTTGGTTAGTTTGGTTTTGGTTTTGATTTTTGGGGTTTTTTTTTTTGTGTTTTGCTTTTTGTTTTTTGTTTTTCTTTTTTTTTTTTTTTTTTTTTTTTTTGAGAAATCTGATCAAGAGGCACAAATGGTTAAAAAAAAAAAAAAGAATTAAAGGATTTGACAAAAGGAACATGCAAAACCAGGCAGCTTAGCAGACAAATGATGGCCTCTTCCTCATGGGAGAAAAATAGCTTTTGTTCCACTTACCCAAGTTTACCATGCAGACATTTAAGGAAATTTGTCCCCAAATGGCCATTTCTTTCCTCAAGACAAAAAGATCCTAAATATTTTTTGTTTGAGGGAAAAAAAATATTCTACTAACAGAAAACAGTTGTAGACATTTTGTCATTCTTTTTAGAAAAAAATAACTGAAGACACATAGTCTAATTCACTGCAGCTGAAATTTCATTTACTAACTAACCACCACTAATGAGCCACTGCCCAGGGACTTCTAATTAGATTCCCTATATTTCTGTCACTGACATCAATTTCCTTATTTCAACTTCTAGAAAAAGTTTGATGTTTTCTGAATTCTTTTAAACCAAAAAAAGTAAAGATTTCAACAGTTTTTAACTACTACTAATTTTTATAACTGCTGTAGTTTTATGGCATAACTTAGTACCAAACAAAAAAAAAAAAATGATGTTGGCATTTATATGCATGTCAATACTCATTTTATCAAAATGGCCAGTCAGTTATATCTGAAACTGTTGTTCATTATACTAGTTTTGTTCTTTATGTATACTCTGGGGTTAAGTCACCAAATTAAATCTGTATTCTCCTTGATATTCTCATATCAAGTCATAGTCTCCAAATCAAAATTACATTCAGAGGATTTTCAGAAGATTGGTTTCCAACTAGTTTTCTACCTCCTAATCCCACAATTTAAAACACAATGTCGTTCTGCTACCATTTTATTATAATTATATTTTACTGAACTTCCTGCATTATTCTCAGCATGAAATTGGAAGTCATACTTTTCAATGACTCTTACGTACATCTTCTGCTATATGATTGAATAAATAAGCACAATGCAAACATTGCCAAGTTTATAAACACAAGACTCGCCAACCTATATGTATAAATGACCACAGCTGCCTTAACCCACACCCCAGCCATGTACAATCTCTACTACATGAGCCATTTTGTGGATAAGCCTAGACTTTTTTTTTTTTTAATGTGGAATCCTAAATACCAAGCATCCTTATAAAGACATGGTCCAGCAAAAAGTCTATACAGTCTGCATCCTCCTCAAAAGTATCTTTCACTATACTTTGCCAGAAGTTTTGTATATCTCTTTATCACAGTGTCTGATATTCTTCAAATTACAAGTCTCTTTGAATTAACTAGCTTCTTTAAAATGCAAATCTCTCCCAGAGAGTAATTAAGTCAGATTGCCCTGCTCTTAATACCTAACTAACATTATGTGGAATGAAGGCTTACTAAGCAGAAGTAGCAGCTGAATGGTCAAGGTATAAGGAGCAGCTGCTGTCATGGTAGCTGTCAGTCATGGTATTAGCAGCTGATGCTCACTGGGTGCCAGGCCCTGTGTTAAGAATTCTGTGGATTTCCTCATTCGACCTGATCAAAAACTCTGAAAAATATTTTAGAGTGAGGACATGGTGGTTCTCAAAGTGTGGTCCCCAAGCCCCAGCAGCATCTGGGAAGTTGCTACAAAAGCAAGTTCTCAGGCCCTGCCACAGACCTAGTGAATCAGAGACTCTGAGGGCGGGTCTAGTGGTGTCATTTAACAGGCGCCCCACGTGATTCTGATGTTTGCTAAAATTTGAGGACTACAGAGACACAGATTTATAGAAAAAGACCACATGCAAGCATGCACATGATTACCTGAACACATACATAGGCACACACACACTAAGTTAGTCAAATCTTCTGACATTCATAAAAGAATACAGAGTCTGAGCAGAAGGTGAGTGGTCCCACCGAGCAAGAGCAGGACTGTACGCCACAGTGTTTTCAGAGCCCCAAATCCCCAGTAGTGACTACATCTGTGTCAGTCAGATCCAAGGAGTTAACCTTGGATGCCACACCACAGCCCACTCTTTCAAAAGGACTCATGCCCTTATTAAACATTGCCATTTAAGAGATATGGTGGCTGCCACCTGACCTTTCCCACTCTTGGGATAAACTCAAAGACTGCGTTCTCAAACCCTCAAGGAAAAGCTAAGTCAGTCTTTAGGTTTCTCGAGTCATTTCTCTAACTAGCTAGAGTGACAAAAACCTTGTTGTCCCACAGGTAGTACATAAACGGAAGCTCAGAGAGGGTTAACTAAACAACCCAATGCCACAGGTGGGAAATTGCAAAATCTAAAAAAGAGAAATTCAAGGCCAATTCTGGAAGCTAAGCACTGAGCCACTTATGATTAAGGAGAGAGAGAGAGATGGATAATTTGGAAGCATGAAATATAGTTTAGAGGAAAATCAGTAGTCATGGAAACTATTTGGGGGCAAAATGAGGTAGAACAGAACAATCTACCCAGTTAGAAACTTACCAGAGCTGATCCCATATCCTGGGCAAGGAGAGACAGTGCCTCTTCATTCTCCTGTCACCACATGCCTCTTGGCTCTCAACACCCAGAATTCAGCCCTTTCCTATGGGTACATGGTTTTCAATAAATACAAATATCAGAGCTTTTCAGGAGTAGGTGGAAACTTGAATCAGCATTTAAAATGCATCTAGGAAAAATATATTCTGAATCACCAAACAACTGGAAACAGAAATTTGGAAGCAGCCATTCTGGTGTTTCTTTAAAGTCTGCTTATGTTTGTTCATTGATTTTCTTCTACACATACATATCATCTATGCTAGCATTCTCATGATCTTGCACTGGTTTTCCCCCAAGTTGACCTCTAAGACTTCCTGCACTTTGTGCCTCCAGTTTTCCTGGGCCCCTTGAACTTCTGGCTTCTGTCTAGGTTTACCAAATAGGAGGCAATGACAGAAAGTCAAAGTATGGAAGGGTCCGAGTATTTATTCCTTCCTGACTGTGCCAGTTTGGTAGTAACTGTGTTCCATTACTAGCAGCCACAGCTCCTGGGAGACATTCCCTCCCTAACACATGATAGTGTGCATGGGGGATTCTGGGATTTTCATTTCAGTGGTCTTCTATCATCTTCACAACAATCTTATGAGATAGGTGTATTATTAGCCTCTTGTTTAGATATGAAACCTGAGACTCAGCAGACATAAGGACTTACCAACAGCCAGAGCTATTCAATGTTGGAGCCAGCACTGAAAGTTCATTCTAGGGCCAGGTTCTGCCTGCACCCATATGGAAGTCATGAGAAACAGCTGATGACGGTATAGGGTTGTCCGGAACATTATGTTCAGGTGGTACTCCCTATTCCCCTTACCCAACTCTCCACTTGAGTCATAGATAACTTGTTTGTCATATTATAAAAGTCTTGGGAAGGGGAAGGATAATAAAGGTAGGTTAATGGTACATAGATAATCCAGCATATGATGACTCAGACTGGAAAGGAGTAGAGCACAGAGGGGAAGTACGTGACATAGCCATGATGAAATATATAGTTCTTGAATATCTGACTGCTGCTGAGAGCCACCTGGGAGAGAATGAGTAATTCACGGCAAACAACCCAGCAGAGTGCAGGATGAGGGAGTGCATAAAACAACAGTAAACCATGACCTCTTTTCATCGTGAATCTCTCTAAACAACAGTGGGAAAGAGCTTCATGGGTAATGATGCAAAATTGATTGAGTGGGTTGCCCTTCATATTGGTTGGTCCTTTATGTCTGTATTTCCAAATGTTATCAAAGTCTCAGAAGTTATGAAGCATATCACGAAATTTATGTTTGGTAATTATCGAGAAGAGCAATAGCCTTGATAAACACATGGTATTGGGCAAGGGGGAGGGGATGGTGCCCAGCCTAACATTTGATTTTGTTAATATAAATAATACATTAACAAGTGAACAGCCTGGATTTGATCCAAACCACTCTACTGTAAGTGCTTTGCTAAAACTTACCAATGGAATTTACTTCTATAAATAACAGCCATAATTGCATAATTGGAATAGTTTTCTAGATACATTAGTTTAAATCTTACGACAAATACCCTTTTAAAGGTCTTTATCATTGCAAGCATTTTAGAGAAACCTCTGAGTTAAATGGTTGGGGAATGGTGTCTGACTACTCCTAGTGTGGTACAGAAGAAATAGTTCAGAGTTCAGACCTCAGCTGGGTCTTGAAGGACCTCTAGTATTGGGACAGGTAGAATGAAGAGAAAGAAGACCTTCCAGACTAGGTGCAATGAAATGTTGGTGATGGAGGCTGAGACGATCTAGACTCTGGAAGAGGCTGGGGAACCTCTTGACCCACCTATAGCTGGCATGCTCCATCTAAGCATGAAAGGGCAGGGTAGAGGCTTAAATGGAGGCAATATGGGATGGGAGAAAGAGCACAGCATCCGGTGTCAGAAAAACTGGCTTCAAGTCCTGGCATCTCTGCCTAGTGGTTAAATGCCCTTTCTTAACCTGTGTAGGTCTGTCTCCTCATCTGCAAAATAGCAATAGTATCTTCTTTTCAAGGCTGTTGAAGATTAAGTGAGAAAATGTGTATAAAGTGTATAGTGTAGTGCTGGGTACAAAGTATTGGGTGGTTGGAAAAGTCCAAGGCATATTTGGGTTTTTTTTATGTAAAAATGTGTCATGACTTTTCCAGTATATGGTGAGCATGGTTATTATTATTTTCTAAATGACTCAAGGACACCTTTTGTTTGTTTGTTTTTGCCATAGGGTGCATGCAGTCACCAGAGAAAGACAAAGGAGGGAAATGAGAACTCACCCCCTACACACACTGCAATCCCTTCTCCATTCTCCTCCCAGGATTTTAGGCATACACGCACGCACACCCAGTGCGAGTTTCAAGCCACCAGGTCCAGGACTCAAAATGCAGTAGGCCGTGTGGGAATCCAGCACCTTCACCACCACACCACCTGCTGACGCCAAGGACCACTAATTTTTAAAATGAAAGGTTCTTAAAAATGTTTTTGTGCATGTCTCAGTTGACCTATTCCACAATATTAAACATTATATTAAGTTAAAAGGATGTGTTCTATTTCAGTCAGGCAGCCCCGGGATGATAAACAAAATCTAGATACTTTCTACATGGGCCTTGGGAAAATCAGATCATCTCTCTGAGTTTGTGTCTTTGTCTATAAAATGGAACTAGTAGGCACCTGGTAGGACTGTTGTAATCATTTCAGAGAGTATATATAGGGTGAATAGCATATATTAGGGGCTTACTAAATTGCAGTTGCTGTTATTGTTTTATTCTCTCTGCAGTTTCTGGCTGCATTAATCATTCTTGTCTTCCTGTTCATCTCAAATTCAAGACATTCCCTGAGTCATCTTCTCAGTACTTAAAAAAACTTTCCCAAGAAATATAATGCCCCTTTCCACCCAAGTGGAACAACTAACATTTACTTAGTGATTTAACATTCACATAGTGTTTTAATATACTAAAATACATGATTGTATTTAATCTTCATAACGACCCTGTGAGGCAGAATTAGCACCATTTTACAGATGTGGATGTCCATTTAAAACAAGGCTAAAAGGATTGCCCACAATCACTCAGTCAGGAAGTGGCAGGAAGATGGGACTGTAGCCCAGTTTTTTTGTCCACAAAGCTCAAATCCTTTCAGCTTTCCCATGTCTCTCTGTATCTTGCTGTCTCCACCAACCAGAGAAAGTGAAAATGTCTTTTGGCACCCTAATAATTGCTAAAGATCAGTTCACTATGGAAAGAAGTAAATGATAAAAATTCTCATCTTATGAGTCTATTAATCATTCCGAATTTTATTTCAATGAACATTTGTACATTAAGTAATAATGCTCGGGACCAGTAGTTAGTGTAATGGCTATATCGCTGAACTCCCATGTAGCTGACCGCAATTCAAGTCCCAGAGCAGGTGGCTTAGACTGAAGCTGGGCGCATGTGTGTGTGTGCCCAAGATCCCAAGAGGAGAATGGAGGAGAAGGGATTGCAGCGTGGCCATTCCCCGTGGGGAGTGATTTCTCGCTTTCTCTCTCTGTTTCTCTCTTTCTGGTGAACGCATGCGCCTTATAGCAAAAACCTCTCCAAAAACAAAGTAATAATGCTTGCGAACAGACATGAATTTCTTTTTTTTTCTTTTAGGTTAAGGTGAGTTTATTGTCCAGATAGCATAACCTAATTGTATCAGAAACCATTTTCAAACCAATCTTTAAACTAGTCAGAAAGACAGGTTATTTCTAAAAGAAAAAAAAAAAAAAAAAAGAAAAAAGAAAAAACAACTTAACACTGAACACATAAGACCTAGTCAAAAGCAGCTGACTACATTTCTTAAAATATAGATTTTTTTCATGGGTTTGGTAGCAACTCTCTAATTGGAGTTCTTGACTATGTTTGTGAGTATCTGTTAGCAAAAGTGTATGCTGCTGTCACTTCAACTAGAAGTTCCTCAATGGCCAAGACCATATCCGTTCTTATGTTCCACATCCATATAATGTCCCGCTATGCTGAGAACAGTACATAAAATGGGCAACTCACCGAAGAAACGAGGGTGGAAAATCAGATCATCTCTCTGAGTTTGTGTCTTTGTCTATAAAATGGAACTAGTAGGCACCTGGTAGGACTGTTGTAATCATTTCAGAGAGTATATATAGGGTGAATAGCATATATTAGGGGGAAACGAGTCTCCCAGAAAATTTGTATTGGCCAGATCTAGGAATTATCATACTTAAAACAATAACCACACCCACAATATATTAAGAACATACTTCTGTTCAGAACAAACTGGGCTCTTCAAGCACCTATTCTCACTTATCCTCAAGAACACAAGAGGAAGATATTATTATAATCACTTTGCAGATGAAGAAACAGACCTGCAAAGGTGAAGAAAGCTTAAAACGTACAAGGCAAAGGTGCCAGGACTTGAAGCCAGGTGTTCTTACACTGGATGCCATGCTCCTTCTGCTATCCCATATTATCCCATGCCTCCATTTAAGCCTTTACCCAACCTTCTCATCTTTGAATGAAGTGTACCAGCTATAGGTGGACTAAGATGCCCAGCATCTTGCAGAATCTAGTCTCCCCCAGCCTCCATCACCAGCATTTCTGCTTTTTCAATCACCAGCATTTACTTTCATAAGTTTATTCTTCCATGAGTGAGAGACAGAGACAGAAACAGAGAAAGAGAGATAGCACCCTCAACAGAGTCCCAATCCCAGGACCCAGTCTTCAACCATCCACAGATCACAAGCAAGCACGTGTCTGGGACAATCATGGAGGTCATCAAACTTGAGCAGAGAGCTTTCCCATGTGGGATTGCCTAGGAATGTCATGTTTTACTGCTATGCCACTCTCTGGCCCCGATGATCAGTATCTGGAAGGTCTTCACTCTCTCCATCTCACCTGCCCAAATCTTACACATCCTTTAAGATCTACCTCTGGTCTCACCTCCTAGGAAGACTACTTTTCCCACTATCAGTCAAGTCAGTAATTTTTTTTTGTCCTTGAATCACTGAATCACTCTTAGCTGGACTCATATACATTATCATGTAACCGTATGTAATGTCTTAGTCTTTTTCATCTAGTGGCATGAAATAATCAAGTTCGAGCCTTGATTAACCGCTAACTGGCACTGGGAATTTGAGCAGATCACTTCGTCTATAAGTCTCACTTTTCTCCTCTTCAAATAGGTGTGCCCAAATTTCTCTCTAATATTAAGAATATTATTTTCATGGTTGTAAATTTTGACTCCTCAAAAAGAATGAAAGTTTCTCCCCACAACTTTTATTCTTGGTTTTCCCTATTTAGACTGAGAGAAAGCACTGAAAAAAATACTTGTTAGGAGTTTGGCTAATGGACTAAAATAAGAGTTTTAAATACTATGTAAAAAATAATTAATTAATTAGTAGCAACTGATACCTTGAAGAATGGGACATGAGGGAGGCCTAATGTAAATATCGAGGTTCTGGAAGTGCACTCAGTAAAACAGAACAAAATTATTTCATTTGCATTTTAAAAATCCTGAAAATTTCATCACCATTAAAGCCATAAAATCAACCATTTTCAATGGAAAAGGCAAAAATAGATAATTGACACAAAACTCATAGCAAAAGGATAAGCATCCATTTGAGTCATTGCTCATACAGATAAGAGCCCGCCATTATTATTTATAGAGGAAGAAAACGAAACTGTTCAAACCTTACCAGTGGTTTGCCACATTTTTAACAACTACTGAGTAATATATTGTGTATAGAGTTCTTTCTTTATCTAGTTTCTGTGTCAATGTCTTCAGAATAAAAAGGTGACTAAAATTTGTGGACAAAAGAATGAAAGAATGCACAAGTAATCAGGATCCAAGACTTGTTTCGAAAAAAACTTCAATTTCTGGTGCTGGTTCTCAAAAAGGAAGCTAAAACTTGATTCATTTATACTCTGTGCTACTTCTAAAACTGTTCATGAGTATTGATCTTCTATTTTGTTCTCTCAGGTCAATAATTACTTTCATCTTAAATCACACATGACAAGAGCCATCAAATAGTAAGCAATGGTTAATACACTTACACTGATAAGGAACTTGATGAGAAAATATAATCTGGAATATTCAGTGTATGAATACTGTGCATCATAACTATCTGAAAATAATCTTGCTTTTTTGTTTGTATCACTATATAGTATTGTATGTATGTAAGCAATTAGTAAATATGTAAAGGAAAATGGAGAATAAAAATAATAAGTTTTGGGATTTTTTTAATTGCCAGAGGGCACATGTGCTTGCCAGAGAGACAGAGAGGAAAAAGCACTCCCTAATGAGGCAAGATCAGATCTCAGACCCTTAGACATGCACGCACATATGCCCAATGTTGTTGTTTAAGCCTGTCAGTGGGCTGGAATTCAAACCTCTGTCAGCCATATGGGATCCAGCTCCCTTAACCACTGTGCCAGGGGGCCAGGCTAAGAGTAGAAAGTTTTTGAAAATGCATCTACATGGGCCAGCCCTATAGCACATTGGTTAAACACTGTACCTTTGGAGCCAGATCCCAAATGGAGGATGAAGTTTGAATCCCAGCCCCTACAGCTTGAAAAACATGCTAGGCACATGTACACATATGTCCAAAATCCTGACAGAAAGGAGAAATGGAGGAAAAAGGATTGTGGCATGACCACACCCTGTTGGAAGATTCTCTCTCTCTCTCTCTCTCTCTCTCTCTCTCTCTCTCTCATGCCCTCTAGCAAAAAAAAATGATGAATAAATAAATTTTATAAGATGCGTATGCTGGGACCAGCAGGTGGTATGGTGGTTAAGGGCGCTGGACTCCCACATGGCCAACCGAGGTTCAAGTCCTAGACCTGGTAGCTTACTTTCTCATTTTCTCTTTCTCTCTCTGGTCAAATTGAAAAGAAATAAATAATTAAAGTTAAAAAATAATTATTAGAAAAAATTATATATAAAGCAATATAATATTTAAAAAGGATGCGTATACCTTTATACAGACCCAACAAACAATTATTTCAAAGTTAATATGGTTAAGTATAGTAGTGAGAAGCCAGCAGGTGGTATGATGATTAAAGCAGCTGAATCCCACATGGTCAACTGCAAAGTTTGAGTCCCAGATCTAGCGGCTTGAAAAACACACATTTGCATATATGCCCAAAATCTTGAAAACATACCTGGTATGTTTCGTAGGCCACTGGGTCTAGGATTCAAACCCTGAGGTCAACTCTGTGAGATCCAGCCACCTTAAAAGCGAGGCCATGGGTTGGCCCATAAGTTTCTTTGTAAGGGTCATTTTATCTGTATCCCATCAGTTTTATCATATTGGGTTTTTTTTTTGGGGGGGGGGTGGTTTAGAGAGAGATTTTTGCTATAGGTCGTGTGCACTCGCCAGAGGGACAGAGAGGGACAGAAAGACAGCAAGAAATCACCCTCCAAGGGGGATGGCCATGCCACTATCCCTTAACCGCCACTCTCCTCTCAGGATCTGGCAAGCATGTACACAAGCCCAGCATGAGTTTCAAGCCTCCTGGTCTAGGACTCAAACAGCAGTCACCTATGTGGGAGTCCAGCGAAGTAAACATTACACCATCTGTTGATTCCTATCGTACTGTGTTTTGTTTTCATTTATTAATATATCAAAATACTCTCTAATTGCTTGTGATTTCTTCATTTACCCATTGATTCTTTTTAAGTACGTTGTTTGGCTTCCACATATTTGTCCATTTCCTAAAGTTCCTTCAGTTATCTCTTCCTAAGTTTATTTCATTGCAGTCAGAGAACATATCTTATATAATTTCAGTCATTTTAAGGTCATTGATAATGATAGTTTGTATGCACTCACAAGAGAGACAAAGAGAGAAACACCCTCACAGGGTCCTACTACTCTGCTAATCTCCTTTCCTCAGCACTCTAGCTCCTCGGGATGATGGGCACACATGTATGTGCCATGCGTGTTTTCAAGCTGAGTCAAAATCTGAACCACAATTGGCTACTAGACTTCCAGTATCATAGTTTGGTTTGCTACCAATTGCACCACCAAGTTGGGCAAGACTGTAGTCCTTTTAAATTTATTGATATTTGTTTTGTGGGTTAGCATATGGTTTATCTTAAATAATATTTTATATGCATTAGTGAAAAATGTGCTTTCTGCTCTTGTTGTCCAGGGTGTTTTACAGTGGTAGGTACAGTTTATATGTAATGTTATTCAAATCTTCTATTTCCTTGTTGATTTTCTTTGTTTTGTTTTGTTTTTTTACCCATTATTATTGTTAAATTATTTGTTTCTCTCTTCAGTTCTATCACTTTTTTCTTCATGTATTTTGGAGCTCTGTCGTTAGGTGCACATATATCTATAATTGTTATATTTGTTTTCTTGATGTGTAGATCTTTTATCATTTTTCCTTGTTTTTTCTTTGTCTCTAGTAACCATTTATGCCTTATGTCTATTTCATCCATTATTAGTATAGCCATTTCATCTCTCTTTTGAATATTGTTTGCATGATATTTCCTTTCCTTTTCTATTCTTTTATTTTCAATGCATCTGTGTCTTTCAATCTGAAAGTGTCTTTTATAGATAACATATAGTTGTAGCATGGTTTTTGATTCATTTGACCAATCTCTGCCTTTTGTTTGAGATGTTTAATCTTTTACATTTAATGTAATTGTTAAATTGGACTGAAGTTTGCTATTTTGCTTTCTATATATCTTATTATCTTTTTTCCCTCTACTCATCCATTTCTAACTTCTTGCATGTATTTGTCAATTTCCCAAAGTTTTATTTTCAAGTCTTCTACAGAATTGGGAAAAGAAGGAAGAAAATAGGGCAAATTAAAATATCACAAAGGCAGGCCAACAGGTAGCAAGGTGGTTGAGGGCACTAGACTCCCACATGGCTGACCAGGGTTCGAGTCCCAGACCTGGTGGCTTGCTTTCTCACTTTCCTTCTCTCTCTCTGTCTCTCTCACTCTGTCACTCTTTGGTCAGATTAAAATAAATAAAGTTAAATTAAAAATTAAAAAAATAATATATATATATATATATATATATATATATATATATATATCACAAAGGCCAATGTTATGACCAAGACACAACTGTATTTCTTGAATATTTCTTGAATTGTTGCAAGTCTTTGGTTACTTTCAAGAATTTTAGGGGGAAAACAACTTTGTCAGTGCCAGCAGGAAGCATGGTGGTTAAGGTGCTAGACTCCCACAAGACTAACCATGGATTGAATCCCGGACCTGGAGGCTTGAAAATCACATCAGGCATGTGTGCATGTATGCCCGGAATCCTGAGAGGAGAAAGGAGATGAAGAGATTTCCCTCTCTCTGTTTCTCTCTGTTTCTCTCTGGAAAGCACACACACCCTATAGTCAAAAACCTAAAAAAAAAAATTTGTCACTTTTTCCAGTGTTCTCATTGCTTTTGGAAAAGAGTGGATTTTCAGAGGTCCTTATCTGCCATTTCTACTGATGTCACCTGTTATCTCTTTCAATCCTTATAATAACCTCATATTGAAAGAAATAGGCCAATACCATCATTTATAAAGTAAGTATGTATATGTATTCTATTATGCTATAACAAATTTCCAGAAACTCAGCAACTCAAATTCATAATCTCACAATTCTGTAAATCAGAAGTCTCATCAGCCTAATATCAAGGTGCCAGCAGGTCTGCATTCCTTTCTGGAGTCTCTACGAAAGGATTTATTTCCTTGCTCATTCAGGTTGTTGGCAGAACCTAGTGCCTTATATGACTGAGCTCTTTTCCTTCATGGCTAAGGGCCATTCCAAATTTTTGTAGGCTGCCTACATTTCTTGGCATTAGGCTCTTTTCCTCCATTCTCAAAGCTAGCAATGATGGGCCAAGTCCTTTTCACACTTCAAATCTCTGTTGCCTCTTCTTCTATTCTCAGATGTCACCGATCATCACTGATCTACCTTTTTGCCCTCCCTTCTACTTCTCTCTTTAAAAGGAAGAAGAAGAAGAAAAGGAGGAGGAGGAGGAGCAGCAATAGCAGCATAAAGAGGTTCCTGCCTTAGGGCATGTGTGCTCACTAGAGAGAGAGAAAGATAGAGACAGTAAGAGGAAAAGTGAGAAATCACCCCCCCCAGGGGGGATGGCTATGCTGCAAGTCGCCTCTCTATTCTCCTCCTGAGATCTTGGGAACACACGTACACATATTCGGCATGATTTTGAAACTACCACGTCTGGGACTCAAACCACAGTCAGCCTTGCGGGAGTCCAGCGATATAACCACTACATCATGTGCTGGCCCCTCTCTGTCTTAAGGATTGTAACATTTGGCTAACCCTGTTACCAAGTAGTGAAAAGAACTACATACTACATGGCTGTCCAGGGTTTAATTCCCATCCCCGGCAGCTTAAAAAACATGCTGGGTAGGGAACCAGCAGTTAGTGTAATGGCTATGTTGCTGGACTCCCACGTAGTCAACCGCGGTTCGCGTCCCGGACCCGGTGGCTTGAAACTCACGCCGGGCGCGTGTGCATGCGTGCCCAAGATCCCGAGAGGAGAATGGAGGAGAAGGGATTGTGGTGTGACCATCCCCCTGGGGGGTGATTTCTCGCTTTCTGTCTCTATGTTTCTCTCTGTCTGTCTAGCGAGCGCACGCGCCCTATAGTGAAAACCTCTCCAAAAAAAATAAATAAATAAAAAAAATAAAAAACATGCTGGGTGCATGTGGATGTGTGCCCAATACCTGACAAGATGAAGAAATGGAGAAGGCGTTACAATATGACCATGCTCTGTTGGGGGATGCTTCTCCCACCCCTATTCATCTTTTTCCTTCTCTTTCTCTCTCTAGCAATTGCATGTGCCCTCTGGCAATTAAAAATCAGGTATATACATAATTCCATCTACAAATTTTCTTTTCTTAAGTAGTATATTTCACGTTCCAAGGATTAAGGCATAGACATCTTGGGTGAAGGATAGAGGAAGAACATAATTCTGGCTTCCACACTAAAGCTCAGAGAACTTCCAGGACAAAGCTAACAAATTGAAGAACCAGTACTAAAATGCAAGTCTTCTGACCTGCATCCCTCATATCGTAAGTGTACCATCATGAGACATCTAATCAAAGTCTGTAGAATGGTGAACAGACCAATAGTATGGGAAAATCCCTTTACAAACATAATTATCAGCAAGGAAAAGCTACCATGAGGTGAGAAATTTGCTGTGAAACATCCACACAGTGACATGACCTGCCAATTAAGAGTCATACGGGCTCCAGCATCTGCCCTGGTGACTGCTCTTGTGTCCAGAACATTCTTTCCTGCACATATGTAGCTTGGTTTGAAGAATACTTCTGAATTTCAGATACTCATAAAGATTTTCAAATAACACAAAATTCGAGGAGGTTTTTTTTGCTAACATTATATCTTCTGAATTGAGACATTACTAACCAGCCTAGCACAGCACTATAGACAGCTGGAGTAAATATAACCGAGCATTGATTACAGCACAGAAAGAGCTCCATAAGAGTCATATTGTTTCTGTATGCTATGTCTGTTTTGGCCACTGATTGGCCTCATGACTGTTCTGTAAAGTAAGTGGAACCAAAGTGGCACAAACATTGGAGCTGGCACTATGGCCAATCTTCTGGATAAACAAATGTATACAATCTAGCTTTACAAGCCTGAGGATAGTCTGATAAATAATGAAGCGGTCCTTAACTAAAAACATGTTTTTCTTATTAAGGACTTTTTTTATGTTTTGGCAGAGAATTACTCAACATTCAAAATAGGATCATGGAAAAATGGCAAATGTTTTTTTAAAGACACCTACATTTAGCATATCCCATAATTATGACACGTTAGCTCTTATATAACTCTGTAAAGCATAACTAAAGTTATTAGAAGGCATCGTCATAATACTCATCTTGTAATAATAATATCTGTCCTGAAGAATACTTTTAAAACTTTGTTATAGCTGTTTTTTTGGAGAGGTTTTTGCTATAGGGCACATGCGTTCACCAGAAAGACAGAGAGAGACAGAGAGATAGAAAGTGAGAGATCACCCCCCAGGGGAGATGGCCACGTCGCAATCCCTTCTCCATTCTCCTCTCAGGATCTTGGGCAGGCACATAAACACGACTGGCATGAGTTTAAGCCACCGGGTCCAGGACTCAAACCTCAGTCGACTACATGGGAGTTCAGCGACATAGCCATTATGCTAACTGCTGGTCCCAAAACTTTGTTATAGCTTTCTATCCAACATCTTAACGAGGCTGCAGTGGCCCCGGCTGCTCCCAGGGCTTTGCGATGCTGCCCAAGGACAAGAAAGACATTGGGAAGTCAGCCAAAAAGGACAAAGACCCCGTGAACAAATCTGAAGGCAAAGGCCAAAAAGAAGAGGTAGAAAGGCAAAGTTTGGGACAAGCTCAATAACCTGGTCTTGTTTGACAAAGCCACATATGACAAACTCAGTAAGGAAGTTCCCAACCATAAACTCACAACCCCAGCTGTGTTCTCCGAGAGGCTAAAGAATCGCAGTTCCCTGGCCAGGGTGGCCCTTCAGGAGCTTCTTAGTAAAGAACTTATCAAACTAGTTTGAAAGCACAGAGTGCAAGTAATTTACACCAGAAATACCAAGGGGGCGATGCCCCAGCTGCTGGTGAAGATGCATTAACAGGCATGACCAACTGTACATTTAGAAAAACAAGAATTTATTAAACAACAACAAAAACACTTTGTTATAATAATCTATATGCATTAAAAACAAATAGCAATGATTCCCCAAAACCCACAATTAGAATTACTTGTGTTATAATGCTAAAACCCTTAAACTTAAGAAAAATCAGAAGAGACGTGGAAAAATGTAAATTAAGTAGTGGAACTAAGAATAATGAAATATTTGCTGCTCCTCCTTGTCCCCATGTCCTTAGGCCATCTTGGGAAATCTACTTATGTAGATTGCATCTGAGTTCTATTATTCTGGCTATAGAACAAAGAGTAGAAAGGAAAACTTTTTGTAGATGAAGCTGGATGGTGGCACAGTGACAAAGCACAACTTCTGATGAGACAGACATACATAGTAGGGTTCCAGGTTCACATCTAAAGACCACCCAGCTGGGCATGTATATGCTCATGATCTGGCTAGAGGGGGCTGGAAGAGGTGGGGGTGGATCGCAGCATTAGGGCTTTGTTGGGCGTGCATTCTCTGTGTCTCTATCTTTCTGTCCCTCTCAGTCACAGAAGAAATAAGTAAATAAGTTTTTTTAAGTGATACAAGTATTAGTAGTAAGTTCTGGAAATGAAATCTATACAGAGAAATGTGGGTGTTTCAAGTTGGCAAAAATGTATGTTTCAAAGCATAGTGCCAAGTCCCAAGTCATTAGTCTCTCTCACTATGAAGATCATTCATGAGTTCCAGTATTGGGATGCCTCCTCAACCACATACACACATTTTGAAGTCAACTGGTATATGAAAAGAATATGGTCTATAGAGTCAGACAGCCTGTGTTCAAATCTTGGCTCCATGACTTACCAGGTATGTGACCTCAAGCAAAGTTCAGATTCTTCACCTGCACCAAGGACTTAATATCAACTTCAGGAAATGATTGTTAGAATGCAATGAGGTAATATAGGGAGAAAGAAATCAGGGATTAAAAATAGGAAAGAGAGACATTTGTGGGACACAGAAATTGTTATTACCTGTTGATGATAATGTGTATAATATTCTCAACTGGACTGGTCTGAGATGTATTTCATGTTGGGTAAATTTTCCTTACAAGCCAAATGATGTATAATGATCGAATATTTTTTAAAAAAGAAAAAAGAGGAGGAGGAGGAGGAGAAGAAGAAGAAACTAAAAAGAAAAAAGAATTAAATGAGATAATTTATAAGGCACCTTTTCCTTTTCTGAAGTTGTGGTACTACAGTAGAGGAAAGGACAGTTTCCAGCACTGGAGGGTTAACAGGGAGAAGTTACTCAAAGCTGCTGGTTTGGGTACAGCATCCTGTCCCAGGCAGTCCATCGGTCCCACCAGTGGGACTTAAAACAGTTGCTTCCTCTTTCTCAGTCATGGAATTATTCTGGACAGCCCCATAGGCCCTTCATATGCAGTCCACACTTCTGCTGTGTCTGGCAATAACGACTCTTAGCACAACAGCAGGGTGGCGGTCTTCCACTTCCCCTAGACCCCCATGCAAAGGACCCTTGCTTAAGTCAAAACTAAATTGTCCAAATAATCAATTAGAAAAAAATTTTTTTAATTTTGTACAATATTATAGTTGCTGTGAATTTGTCAAGGTAATAAACATAGACATATAAAACTGTAATTATATTTATTGTTTTAAAAATTTAAAAATTCTTGCCAAAGGGAACATGCAATTGCTACAGAGAGCAAGAGAAAGAAAGAAAGAGAGAGAGAGAGAGAAAGTAAGAAAGCACCACTACTCTCGTTAGAAGGACCACCCAGCTGGAGGGCTGGCCCCAAAATAGATAATCAGCTCCAAATCGCTGAGTCCCAAGGGAAGAGTGAACTATGGTCCAAGTCAGATTTGGTTAATAGAGTAATGGCATTGCCCAGAAACTAACTGCAATGAGAAAGCAAGTCAGACCATTGAAACTGACCAGAAATGACACAGATGATAGAATGAGAGGCAAAAATATTTAAAGTTATTACAAGTATATTTCATATGTTTAAGAGACTGGAAGAAAGATTAAACATGTTAAATAAAAATGTAGAAGAAATTTTTAAAAAATCAAAAGTTTTCTTTTCTTTTTTTAAGAGAGATTTTTACTATCGGATGCATGCACTTGCTAGAAACACAGACACAGAGACAGAAAGAAAGTGAGAAATCACCCTTTAGGGGAATGGTTACACTGCAATACCTTATCCTCTCGGGTTTTCAGGTACACACACACTCATGCCCAGTCTGAGTTTCAAGCCACCAAGTCTGGGACTCAAACCACGATCGGCCATGTGGGAGTCCAGCACCTTAACCACTGTGCCACCTGCTGGCCCCCTAAGTCAAATTTCTAGAGAAATTTCGCTCTTCTTTCCCCCTTTCTCTCTCTTTCTCGCTCTCTAGTGAACATGGATAGCTTCTGGCAATTAAAATTAATTTACTTCTAACTTTCCTATTAACTTTTTTTGTACTTCTTTCTATCTGCTTGTTTTACATGGTTGATCTTTTTTTAAAGGATTATTTAATTTTATTCGCTATTATTATTTTCTTTAATTCGACCAGAGAGAGACAGAGAGGGAAAGTGAGAAAGCAAGCTGCCAGGACCAGGACTTGAACTGTGGTTGGCCATGTGGAAGTCCAACACCTTAACACCCTCGCCACCCTCTGGCCCCTACATGGTTGATCTTATACTATGTGTGCACTTTAAATTTGGTTTTTTTTCAGTTACCTTGTCACCAAACAGTTAAAATGATTAATGCTACTTCATCATAGAAGCATGCCATAATTTAGGGGGAAAAAAAAAAAAACTAACAAACTAATGAACAAAATTCTTTCAAACTTGCTAAAACCTATAAACCATCAGGATTACCCATGCCTAGTGGTTAAGAGAACCAGATTTCACAGGGCCAGCCACAGTTCAAATCCCAACCCCAGTAACTTGAAAAACATGTTGTATGTGTGTTCACACCCAAAATCATGACAGGATGGAAAAACGGTAGACAAGAAGTTGCGGCATAACCACACTCCTTTGGGGAGTGCTTTCACTCCACTCTCTCGCTCTCTCTCCCCCCCCTCTCCAGTCTCACCCATTTAATTTTAAAAGGCTGGATTGTATTCTTTTTAAATAGTACTCCAGGGACCAGCAGATGGTGTAATGGTACATCGCTGGACTCCCACATAGTCAACTACAGTTCAAATCCTGGACCCAGGAGCTTAAAACTCATGCCAGATGCACGCACGTGCATGCCCAAGATCCTGAAAGGAGAATGGAGGGGAGGGGATTGCAGCATGGCTATTCCCCCCTGGGAGATGATTTCTTGTTTTCTGTCTTTCTTTCTCTCTCTCTGTCTCTCTGGCAAGTGCACACGCCTTGAAGCAAAATCTCTCTTTAAAAAAAAAATAATAATAGTACTCCATTGACACATTTTCTTTATCCACTCATCTGTTCATGGACACATTGGTGGATCCATGTCTTGGCTATTGTGCACCTGGTAATGTGAGCAACCAGTCTAAATACTGGATTAAGATGATAAGTTTACATGCAACCATAGCATTAATTTCATTTGGCATAAATGCTTTAACCACTCCAATTAAGAACCAGCAATTGATAGACTAGATTTTTAGAAAGCAGGAGTTAAATATAAAGCCGCACAGGTAAAAGGAAGGGGGGAAATATACTATGCTAACACTGATTTTCAAAAGTGGTAGTGGCTGGGACCAGCAGTTAGTGTAATGGCTATGTCGCTGGACTCCCATGTAGTCGGCCGCGGTTCGAGTCCCGGATTCGGTGACTTAAACTCACGCCAGGTGTGTGTGCGTGTGTGCCCAAGATCCCGAGAGGAGAATAGAGGAGAAGGGATGGCGATGTGGCCATCCCCCCAGGGGGGGCGGTGATTTCTCGCTTTCTGTCTCTCTGTCTCTGTCTTTCTGGCGTGTGCACACACCCTATGGCAAAAACCTCTCCTAAAAAATAAAAAAGTAGTAGTGGTTATCGTGACACCAGACGTAGTAAATGTTCTTGCTTTCTAGTACAAAGAAAGTGTCCAGTAATAAAGAGGGTGATTTCCTACTGATAAAGGGTTCATCAAATGAACATAATAAGCATAAATGGTTTTGCACCTAATGAACAAGCTTCAGAAGGTATGAAGCAAAAACTGATAAAACCTCAGGAAAGAGACAAATCATATTTATAGACAGACATTTCAACATTCTCTGTCGATAACTGGTAGAACAAGTGACAAGAAATTAGTAAGGACAGAGATGACTATATCCTTGAAACAGATCAGGGCTGGACCCATGCCAGAAACAGACTATCAACCAGCTTGACATAATTGAAAATTCTAGAGCACTACATCCAAAAAGGAGAAGTTTTTACTATAGGGCACATGCAGTCACCAGAAAGACAGAGAGAAAGATAGAGAGACAGAAAACGAGAAACCACCCCCCAGGGAGGATGGCAATGCAGCAATCTCTTCTCCATTCCCCTCTCGAGATCTTAGGCAGGCATTCACACACACCCGGCATGAGTTTAAGCCACCGGATCTGGGAGTCGAACTGCGGTTGACTATATGGGAGTCCAACAACATAGCCTTTACGCCAACTGCTGGCCCTGAATCTGCTGTTTTTCTTATGGTTTGCACTAGGATGTGAGAGAAAAAAGAATCCCTGTGTTTTCTTTGTGGTATTCCACATTGAATTGAGGAGTACATCTGTGGAAAAACATAAACAAAACAGGGAAGACTTAAATATATAAAATCAGAAATAAAAGTCGAGATATTACAACAAATGCCTCAGAGGAAAAAAAAAAAAAGATCATGAAGAATTATTTTTAAAAATTATAGGCCAGGGGTTTACAAGGCTAAACCAGCACATGAGGGGACCAGCAGGTGGCGTGGTGGTTAAGGCGCTGGACACTCCCACATGGCTGACCGGGGTTCAAGTCCTGAATCTGGTGGCTTTCTCACTTCCTCTCTCTCACTCTCACCCTCTGTCTCTCTCTGATCAAATTTAAAAATAAATGAATGAATAAATAAAAAATAAAATAATTATTAAAAAAAAAACAGCGCATGAAATATATGAAAGTCAATGTGATAGAGCATGTTAACAGACTGAAAGATAAAAACCACACGATTATCTCAATTAATGCAAAGAAAGCACTCAATATGGATCAACGTTCTTTTTTGGTAAAAACTCTCAACAGTTTAGAGGAAAGTTTCTAAACATAATATTTATGAAAAACTCATAGCTGATACCATAATCCATGGGGAGAAACTGGAAACGTTTTCTCTAAATCTGATATAAGCAAGGATGCCCACTCTTGCCACTCCTACCCAACATAGTCCTGGAAATACTATCAAGAGCAATCAGACAAGAAAGTTTCATGTTCTAAAGTTTCACGCTTTGGAATTTGATATTAGGAGGTGGTGAGGCCTAAAGGGCAGTGATTGGATCGTGGTGACTGCATCATAAGAAAAAAGACTAAAGGATATTCAAATTGAAAAGAAATAAATAGGATCCGCAGGTGGCATGGTAGTTATGGCACTGGACTCCCATGTGACTGACAGCGGTCAGAATCCCATATCTGGAGACTTGAAAAATCACACCAGGCATGTGTGTGCACATGCCCATAACCCCAGGAGGAGAAAGGAGGAGAAGGGATTGCAGTGTGGCCATCCCCCCAGTGAGTGGTTTCTCACTTTCTCTCTCTGGTCAGCACACTCGCCCAATGGCAAAAACCTTAAAAAAAAAAAAAAAAAAAAAAAAAAAAGAAGAAGAAGAAGTAAAATGATCTCTTTGGAAGTGACATTGTATAATATAATGTATGTCCAAAACCCCAAAGATACCACTAAAAAACCTATATGACTAATAAATTCAATAACTTTGCAGTAAAGATACAAAATCAACCCACAATCTGTGGTACTTCTATACACAAACAAAAACCTATCCACAAAAAGAAATCAAGAAAACAATGTCATTTACTATAGCATAAAAAATATAAAATGCTTAGGACTAAATTTAATCAAGGAGATAAAAGACTTGTATAGTGACAAAATATAAACAACTGAAGAAAGAAATTGGAGAGGACACAATTAAATGGAAAAATATCCTGTGATCATGGATTAGAAGAATCAATACTGTTAAAATGTCCATACCACCTGTTATAATTTGGATAATGATTCATCCCCAAAGTTTCATGTTTTGGAATTTGATGTTAGAAGATGGTGATGCCTAATGGGCAGTGATTAGATCAAGGTGACTGCATCCTAGAGAAGCCTATCTCACATGCAGATTAATGATGAGACACTGAGTTCTACCTCTCATGAGAAGGTGTTATTTTATAAAAGAGTTGATTGCTACAAGGGAAAAAGAGCTACCTGCAGCTCATTTCTCTCTGCATATACCTACCATCATCTGTGCTTCTATTGCCATGCTGTAAAAAAGGCCTACCTTTGGGCTTCCCACCCACCAGAATTGTGAGTCAGAAATAAATGATGTAGGGACCAGCAGTTAGCATAATGGCTATGTTGCTGGACTCCCATGTAGTTGACTGCAGTTCAAGTCCCAGACCCGGTGGCTTAAACTCACACCGGGCACATGTGCGTGTGTGTTCTCAAGATCCCGAGAGGAGAATGGAGGAGAAGGGATTACGACATGGCCATCACCCCTGGGGAGTGATTTCTCGCTTTCTATCTCTCTGTCTCTCACTGTCTTTCTGGAGAGCACATGTGCCATATAGCAAAAACCTCTCAAAAAAAATGTATAGTGATTTAATGTATGAATAATAATTAAAAATATGTAAATAAAAATAATAAATAATAAAAATAATTAACCTCTATTTTCTTAAATTTGCCCAGACTCAGTTTTTTCTGGTAACACTGCTATAATAGATTAAGTCACCACCCTATGTAATACGCAGATTCAAGCAATTCCTCCCAAAATCCCAATGACATTCCTCACAGAAATAGAACAGTTCTAATTCATAAGAAGCCACAAAAGACCCCAAATAACCAAACCAATTCTGAGAAAGAAAAACAAGTGGGAGGCATCACATTTCTTGATTTAAAATGATATTTCAAAGCAATAGTAATCAAAATAATATGGTGCTGGCATAAAAACAGACATATAAACCAGTGGAACAGAATAAAAACTAAGAGAGCCTAGAAACAAGTCCAAGAATACATAGCCAATTAATTTTCAACAAAGGAACAACAACCAAAAAGACCACAATGGGGAAATGATGGTCTCTTCAATTAATAGTGCTGGGGAAACTGAATCTCCACATTCAGAAAAAGCCTAAACAAAAGACCTAAAGACATAAAACTCCTAGAGGAACACATAGTGGAAAAGTTCCTTAACACTGCCTTTGTCAATGATGTCATGGATATCCCACCAAAAGCTCAAGCTAAAAAGCAAAAATAAATAAATGGGACTGCATCCAACTAAAAGCTCCTGCACAGAAAAAAAAAAAATCAACAAAATGAAAAGGCAAAGTCTAGGAAAAATATTTCCAAACCATGTATCTGATAAGGGATCGATATTCAAAATTTATGAACAACTCAACTCAAATAGCAAGAAACATATAACCCATGTTTAAAATGAGTGAAGAACCTAAACAGATATTTCTACAAAATGACATGAAAATAGTCAACAGCTAGCTATATGAAAAGGTTTGTAGTATCACTAATCTTCATGGAAATGCAAATCAAAACCACTCAGAGATACCACCTACTAACTGTTAGGATAACTGTTAGCTAAAAGACAAGAGAACGAGTTGGTAAGGGGGTAGAGAAAATGGAGCCTTCATACACTTTTCACGGGAATGTGGATTTGTGCAACCAGTATGGAAAACAGGAAGGTTTCTAAAGAAATTAAAAATAGAATGGCTATCTGACCCAACAATCCCATTCTGAGTATATATCCAAAGAAAATGAAATCACCACATGGTAAAGAGATCTGTACCACCATATTCATTGTAGTATTATTCACAATAGCCAAGATATTTTTAAAAATCCTAGATACCTGTTAACTGCTGAGTCGATAAAGAAACTGTGAGATAGATAGACAGATATCTTACATTATATATATATTGAAAATAATATATATGTTATTTTGCCATAGTGGTTATGTTGCTGGATTCCCATGTAGTTGACCATGGTTCAAGTCCTGGACCCAGCAGATTAAATCACACCAGTTGGGACCAGCAGTTGGCGTAATAGCTATGTCGCTGGACTCCCATGTAGTCAACTGCGGTTCGAGTCCGAGACCCAGTGGCTTAAACTCATGCTGTGCACGTATGCGTGCATGACCAAGATCCTGAGAGGAGAATGGAGGAGAAGGGATCACGGCGTGGCCATCCCCCCCAAAAGGGGGGTGATTTCTCGCTTTCTATCTCTCTGTCTCTCTCTGTCTTTCTGGTGAGTGCATGTGCCCTATAGAAAAAACCTCTCCAAAAAAAAAAAAAGAAAAAAAACACCAGTCATGTGCGCATGAATGCCCAAAATCCCAAGAGGATACTGGAGTACTGGAGGAGAAGGGATTGCCACATGACCACTTTCTCGCTTTCTATCACTCTGTCTCTCACTGTCTCTCCATCTCAGTGTCTCTCCAACAAATGCATGCACCCTCCAGTAAAAATCTCTCTAAAAAATAGGTAACGGAGGCCTTCTTCAGGAGACAGCTCCATGGCTCCTGCGATCTAGCCATTTTGGGGGAAACAGAGAAATGAAGAGGTCCCACTGATAATTCGGCCTCCAGCATACAAAACTCGCGTGATTGAACTTCCAAGTTTGGGAAGAAACCGACCATCCACCAGATGACTAGAAATCGCTGCAGGACCACAAGAAATACGGGGAAGCAGGAAAATACCTCTCCTCCAAGGGAAAAGGATAACTCCTCTTCATCCACACACAGTTCAATGGAAATCATGGAAATGTCTGATAAAGAATTCAGAACATTCATAATGGCAAAGCTTACAGAGATGGAAGAGAGACAAGGAACTGCTGAAGAGGAAGGAGAGAGGAGTTGAAGAGTTCCAGGAGGTGAGGAAATTCATGCAAGATCTAAAAGAGGAATTTCACACTTTACAAAAGAATCAGATGGAACTGTTAGAGATGAAGGCTATAACACAAGAAGTCAAAATCTCCCTTGAAAGTATTAAAAGCAGACTAGATCATACAGAAAATAGAATCTCAGATGTAGAAGAGAAAATTGCTGGTCTAGAAAAATCCACCATGAAGACAGAGAAAATGGCCCAAAAATTTGAGAATAATATACAAGAAATAATAGATACAATTAAACACCTGAACATCCGGATAATAGGCATCCCAGAAGGCGAAGAAACTCATAAGGGCATTGATAATCTATTTCATGAAATCCTGCAAGAAAACTTTCCAAACCTGGAGAGGCACTCACAGATTCAGTCCCAAGAAGTACAGAGGACCCCAAATAGAATCAACCCTAGAAGATCTTCTCCAAGGCACATTATAGCCAGATTGACCAAAACCACAGACAAAGACAAGATACTAAGACTGGCAAGAGAAAAACAGCAAGTTACCTACAAAGGGTATCCCATCAGACTAACGGCAGACCTCTCATCGGAAACAATGTGAGCGAGGAGAAAATGGGAAAATATATTCAAAGTATTAAGGGAAAAGCAATTTCAACAGAGAATTCTGTACCCAGCAAGATTATTGTTCATTTGGGAAGAAAAGACACAAACATTCCTAGATAAACAAAACCTGAAAGAATTTACCAGCACCAGACCAGATCTCCAAGAAGTTCTTAAGGGAGTGCTATGTCAGTAAAATTAAATGCAGACACACAGAAATAAGTTCAGAAACTAAGAAAATGGGCAACTTAATTGTAGGGACAAAGCCTGGAGTTGAGTATTATATCCCAGAGTTCAATCTGGAAGATCGAACCTCAACAGAAACAGAAGAAAGATTAAGTACATGAGACTGAACTGATGAAACAGCATTCTGTGACTTGACTAAGATATTGCTGCTTTTCTTCTAAGCTTTGTTGTCCGGTTTTAAGGATTTTTGTCCTGTCTTCAGCTGTCAATAGATTCATGTACCTACTATTTGAACAGAATACTAACCTGTTCCTAGGCTTTAAGTTTCAAGGAAATATCCTTACCAGTTCAAAACTGCTCTTCTTGAAACCATCAGCTGAACTTGCTATTGAAAGTAGTTAGATTACTTATGATATTGTGTGATCAACGAAATGTTGGGGGGAAAGAAATTGAAGACAACTGTAGACAGTAGAGATAGTGTAATAAGAGAGTGGAATAGGGCAGAGGGTCAGACATGGGGTAAAAAACATATATATATGAAAGTAGAAATGGAATATTATGGATGATAACATGCATGATTAAGCCACTATGTAGTTTATTCTAGATGGGAAACCACATTTAGTATGTTGTGATGATGCTCAGGGAATGAATGTAAATTAATTTAAAAAAATTTTTCAGGAAAAAAAAGAACATTAAAAATACCTATTTGATGACTGCAGTAAGCTATACAGCCCTAGCTAGGTGCTACTTTATAGTATGTTCATTCTATTCACTGAGGTTTATGCCAAAAGTCAGACTTGTGTTCATGGATATGTATATATCAGCTGTGCTTGCTATCGAAAATATTTAGATTTATTAAGATATTTAGTGAAACAATAAAATGGGGGAGGCATAGAAAGCAACAATAGATACCAGACACAGTGTGGGAGGAGGGTGGGAGATGGCAGAGGGTGAGATAGGGAATCAAGGATGGGGAAAAAGGCAAAATATACAGGAAACAAGAAATGGAAAATTATTTGTTGACAATAACACACATGCTGATGTGCTTGATTGAGCCAATATACAGTGTATTCTGAATGGAAAAATCTCATTTTGTATGCTATAACGATGTACAGTGAATGGATGTAAATAAATAAATAAATAAGAAAAAAAAGATAAGTAACGTACATGGTAATATCTTTGACTTTACTAATATGCACTATATTCATGCTGGGGATGACCATGTCGTACACCGTAAAGATGTGCAGTGATTAAATATAAATTTGAAAAATGTAAAAAGATAAATTAAAAGAAAGTCACAAATTGATAAAGAACTTGTATCAAGAATGCATAGAGGTTCTTTCCTGTCTGTCTGGCAGCAGCCATCGGATAAGCTAAGACGGGTGCACACAAGTCCATTCAGGAGCTGTGGAGGAAGAAGCAGTCCGATGTGATGAGCTTTCTTCGGTAGGCCCACTGCTGGCAGTACCAGCTCTCTGAGCCCCACAGGGCTCCTCACCACACACACGCACACACACACACATACACACACACACACACACACACACACACACACACAGGTAAAGCGGAATACACTGCTAAGCAAGGGTACATCGTATATAGAATTTGTGTTCATCGTAGAGGCCACAAATGCCCAGTTCCCAAGGGTGCAACCTAAGGCCATCCTGTCCATCATGGTGCTAACCAGCTAAAGTTTGCTCGAAGCCTCTCACCTGTTGCAGAGGAGCAGCTGAATGCCACTGACGGACACTTACAGTCCTGAATTCTTACAGGGTTGGTGAAGATTCCACACACAAATTCTCTGAGGTTATCCTCATTAATCCATTCCATAAAGCTATCAGAAGAAACCCTGACACCCAGGGATTACCAAACCAGCCCACGAACCTGCTGATATCTGCAGGCCACAAAAGCTAGGCCTTGGAAAGGGCCCCAAGTTCCACCAGACTATTGGTGGTCCTCGCCATGCAGTTTGGAGAACGTGCAATACTCTCCAACCCCACTGTTACTGCTAATAGCAGTCATGTTTGTAAAATTCATACCTAATAAACAATTTAGGACAGAGAAAAATAATAGTATACGAAGATTCTCAAATTCAATAATAAGAAAACGATTCAAATTTTTAAATAAGTAAAAGATTTTAAAAGACACAACACCATAAGGACACACAAATGGCAAATAGCACATGAAAAGATAGTTAATATTCTTAGTCATTACAGCAATGAACATTAAAACCACAATGAGGAACCAGCAGATGGCATAACAGTTACGTCTCTGGACTCCCACATGGCCAACTGTGGTTCAAGTCCTGGACCAAGAGGCTTAAAATTCAGGCTGGGTGCGTGTGTATGTGTGTCCAAAATCCTGACAGGAGAATGAAGAAGGTATTACAGCATGGCCATGCTCCCTATGGGGCGATTTCTTGCTCTCTGTCTCTCTAGCAAGCACATGTGCACTATAGCCAAAAGCCTCTCCAAAAGAAATACACACACACACACACACACACACACACACACACAGAGTGAGATAGCCCTTCCTAAGTGTTAGAATCTCTAAAATTAAAACTGATGATACTGAGTGTTGATGAAGCTGTGAACTGGAGTTCTCATACACTAATGATAGGAATGTAATGTAAAATGGTAAGATTACTTTAGAAACACTTTACCAGTTTCTTAAAAAGTTAGACGTACATTTACCACGTGAACCAGCCATCCACATATCCTAGGCAAATGCCAAAGAAATATAAAATGTATATCAAAACAAAGACTTGGGCATAACATTCGTAGTAACTTTATTTGAATTCATCAAAAATTAGCAATGACTTAAATGCCCATTTACAGGTGACTAGGTAAATTGTACACGTATATAACTGAATGCCATTTGCTGGTAAAAAGAGCAAATTACACAAAATGGCATAGCTGTCCCGCAAGATGATAATTCTAAATGAAAAAAAGCCAAATCACATGAAAAACAAATGCACACTGTATGATTCCACATACATAAAATATTAAAAAACAGAAACAGATCTAAGGCTACAAAAAATACGGGTTTTCTGGGTTTGGTATGGGGTGCATGGAGAGGCAGGAGGGGAATGACCACAAAAAAGCATGAGGGAACTTTTGTTGGGGATGATGTTTGTCATCTTGATTGTGGTGATACAGAAGTATACATATATCAAATTGTTTCACGTAAATATGGAAAGCTGATTGTCTGTCAATCATATTTCAATTAATTAATGCCCAAAATATAGAACATTACTCAGAAAGACAACTCAGATCACATGCTATAGGCGTGAGGAGGAAGAGTGGTAAGGGAACCTAAAAATGTCATAAAAGGAGTGGAGAAATCAGAGAAAATGCCTACGGAGCAGGATCCCTGTAGACAGAATTTACCTATTTAACAGTTTTCCCTGGACAGCACAGTACACCATCCTTGGATGAATGCCAATGTCAAGTTCAATTAAATGTTGTACTTAGCTATAGGCACATTGTTTTAGGTCTGGCTGAATTTCTTTCGGCCTCTAAAACCAGGCCTACTTGCCTGATTGTTAAATCACATAGAAAATCTAGAATGGTGACACTGACCAAAAGGAAAGATTTACAACTGCCCCCAACAGAAACCTGATGAGATGTTTGCCTAGTTAGGTTCAAAAAGAACAAATGGTGATCAGCTTTTCTCACTAGTTTCTCAAAAGTGTAAAATTTTGACATGCATATAAATATGAAAAACAGAAGAGACAAGAGGCCAAAATGAAAATGGAAAGTTGATTTTATCTTATAACAGGAGAAATAAAAATCACGTGCTGCCTCACAATAAACACCAGAACATAACAGAAAATCTAAACTTTCAACTATGTCTGAAATCTATAAAGCTGCAATCAGATATACCATTGGCAAGCCACAAGTACTTTGTGTGACACAGGGACAGAGGCAACACCACCTTTCCAAACGCGGATGGTAGGCCTGACTGCTGATGTAATAGGGAACAATGATTAAACTATCAATCAAGCAGATTTTTTAAATATGTTATATGTCATAGCCAGAGATTTCAAACCCAGGACAAAATCTGGTGTTAGTTACAACAGAGATGAATTGGGTGGTCTCTTAGTACGCAGATGATCACAAAACCAGCATAATGTGGAAATCAATTCAAGGACTATTCTCTTCATCTCTGCTTAGGGAGATTCCAAATTAATAAAAGTGATGTTATAGATTTATGAGCCATGGCTCTGCAAAGTGTTTTATGCTCTTCTCCAGGTTATTTACTATGCTTCAAAGCCATTTAGAATGAACTCCATTCTCTAACTATACCTAAATACGAACTATCTCTACTTTTTAAACAATTGAATTCCTGGTTATTTTTTCCAGATGCACAGCACTTCCAAAATTTAAAAAAGCAAAAACAAAAATGGGGTAAATTTCATCCCTGAACCATCTGGAAAGCCAGAAGAAATGGGGTTGGTCTCCGTGCCAATTCTCTCTAGAGCCTATTTAGGCTCACTCGCATCCAATTGAACATCTTTCCCTATATGGGAACATTTAATTGAAATATTACAAGGTCCCATGTGGTCACTTCCTCCTCAAGTTTGTTTCCAGGAAAAACTCTGCAGTTGAATGTTGTAGGCTGCTTATCAGAAAATGAAAGCACAATGTGATTCTCTTTATGTTACAACAGCCAGAAACCAAATCCAAATGTCTTGCATGAATATCATAATCTGTTTGGCCTTTGTGCCGAAAGGAAGGGAATGTTCTCCTTCTGAAATATGACCTCTGTTTTTTAGCAGGTATTTTATTTCAGTATGCAAGTCACTAAATGGCCTTTCAGGAGAAGATTAAATGTGTAACTAAAATAAATGTAATTGAAGCACAAATAGTGTCATTTCATATTTATTACTCTTCCTCTATGCCACAAGTATTTTGCATGTGTTATTATGTGTTAAGTACTATAGGAAGTGTTCGTGTATAGAAATGAACAAAACTTAGTTCCTGCCTTAAAGGACTCATAGACTGGTAGAGGAAAAAGACAAGAAAAATGAGATCTCTAGGGATACTTAGTTACAGAGCGCTCACAAAAAGCAAACTGCATTAGGGATTCAAATGTTTCATCTAAAGCCATAACATAACATCTTTAGAAAGGCAGTTATTAAAAGTGAAAGCATCTGTCTGCCTTGTCCTCCAATTATCCAATTATTTATCCAACTTTAACACTCCTTTCACTGTCTTCATATGTAGGCCAACGACTCAAATCTCAAATATTTTGGTGCAAACCTCATAGCTTATTCCAGATGACATGCCCTGTGTTTCAGGAATGCAATCACTAGATACTTTCACTTCTACCTTCACACCCTGGCTCAAGGTGTCCTCCTACTCAAAAAGCATTACAGCTTCTCCCTCATCTCTTTATCCATCCAGATTTTAAGTAAACTTCAAGGCCCAGTGTAAACACGACTTTTTCTTTGCCATGCCCCCGTTGCTCCAATGGCTTGTCTCTCTGTTTGTTGAACTCCTAATGTGCTTATGAGAATTTAAATCTACTTTTACCTGTGGTGGTTTCCTGTACATTAGTTCTACCTCTCCAAATAAACTTAAGTTCTTTAGAAATCATATGCTCCAATAACTCTAAATACAAAAATACTCAAAAGAGAAAAAAAAAGTTAATTCTAATTTATGTAGAAATTAAGGTCAAATGAGACTATAATTTTCCCAAGGTAACACAGTTAAAAAATAAAAACACATTAATAGCTACCATTTATCAAGTGCCAACATGCCAAGTTCTATATTATTTAAGATTAGAACAAAATTAGATTCTGGATTCTCTAGCTCTCAAGCAAGTATTTAAGTCATATGTTTTGCTTAAATCCACCATATTATTATTATAGTGATTTTTTTAATGATCTACTTTATTCTAAGAGCTATATATCAACTATTTCACTTTGTAGTCATAAAACCATAGATAGTAAACATGATTATCACCCCACCAAAAGCTGAAAGCATTTACGCATGTGCTCACTGCATAGGGTTGAGGCAAGATGGTAAATGAGGTTGATTTGATTTCAAATCTTCTGTTCTTCACCATCTATAAATTACCAAAAAAAAAAAAAAAAAAAGAACAAAAAATGTCTATCTTTATATCAACTCTTTCATTAATAAAAAGTGAATGAGATGTGTTCATCCAATCCATAGAAGATACTCAGCTCAGATTCGTGTCCATATAATATGCCAAAAACTGAAGAGTTTGCAACTTTTCCATAAAATGTCAGTTCTGGAGCTATAAGACTCTCAGTTACTTATTGTTTGCAAAAATGTGTAAGCAGCTACCTGAGTCGTCCAGGTTCACTGACAACAAAGAACTGTACTTCGTGTTGTAAATTCCCATTCCCACTGCTGCTGCTCCCGATTTTAAGTTGTTTCACTACAGCATGTGTGTGTGTGTGTGTGTGTGTGTGTGTGTGTTGTTTTGTTTGTTTGCTTAAATAAATTGATAACAACAGATCCTTTCTATTTCAGCCTAAAGAGCTCATTCCTTTGTCTTTTTTCCTCTGGTCAAATCATTCTGTCTAATTGCGCATGTTTGGAGTAGGATTTTCCCCCCAATTTATTGCTAGTTTAACAAGTGGTATAATAATTACCACTGGAGTAGAGAAATTTATAATCAAATGCATTTCATCTATATACACACATGCGTTAATGCAAGTAGTAATTATTCACTTGTTTATCATCAATAGTACCTCAAAGTTGGTGGGACCTTAATTACTTCCTAATTATCTAGACCCCTATTTCTTTATACAGACTGACCTGAAAATAGCAGTTCAATACCTCAGACATTTTACAACTAGCATCGATTTCTTCCCCCTCCTCATGTATTGATGGGCCATTCTCCGACTTGTATTTCTTTTCCCATGATAAAGTAGTAAATGAGCCTGCTTATTCTTTTTCATTCCTTTGGTTAGCATTAGCTCAGTTGGCCTCTTCATTTTCTTTTCCTCTTGTGGCTGTAATAGTTGTATTGAGATTCTCTTGTTTGAATTCTTCTCTGTGATTAATTTTCAGTAAATGTTCCTTTTACTTTTCATCTATACTCTTTCATATTCTATAAATTCTGTATCCCCCCCACCTTCCAAAAGATTATGCTGCAAAATAATCATTTCAGTACACCAGTTTCCTTGTCTAAGACCAACACACCCACATCATTTTTCAAGTTTTCCTTTTTTTTGTTTTTCCTGTGGAGCTTTAAGATAACTAAAAGTTGCCGATAGTCTAAAACGTGTATTTCAACAGAAAAATAAAACAGATTTTGTCAATGAATAGCACATGTATTTACCTTCAGTAGCCTGGGGAAAGCAGAAACAATCAGAATAACTCTAAAAATAGAAGTTTCATCAGCTTAATCTTTTCAAAATTTCCACAAACACGGCCATTCTGCCCAAGGTAAGATTCTCTTCGATGATTTGCTCCATACATAGAACAAGACCCTTATTTAGCTTCCATTCTTGGTCCAAGTTCCAACATGTGCTTCAAAATATGAAGTAATCTATGCCTGGCGAGACAGAAAACCTTCCCACTTAAATAGCAGAGAATATATTTTTTTTACTAACATCTACACCTTAGGTGGTAATTCTTAACTATATTCTTTTCTGAATGTGATCTTTATCTTATATCTAAGTATTTTAAAACAATAAAGACACAAAGAAAAAGACTAATTTTATGCTTAACCTATGGCATGAGATGTGACCATGTATAGTATTGTATTAGTTTTCTATCGCTGCTGTAACAAATTAGCAAAAGCGTGGTGGCTGAAAACAACACAAATGTATTATCTTATAATTTTAGAAGTCAGAAGTCTAACATGGGTCTCAGTGTGCTAAAATCACATTGGCAGCTGCACTGTTTTACTCCGGAGGCTTAGACAGAGGAGAATCTATTTCCTTACCTTTGCTATTTTTTTGATTGCCAGCAGGGCACATGTACTTGCCAGAGAGAGAAGAGATGGAAAAAGAGAAAGCACTTCCCAATGGGGCATAATCACTCCACAATCCCTTCTCCTCCATTTCTCCATCCTATCAGGAATTTGGGCACACGCATGTACACACGCATACACACACACGTATACACAGACACACACACACACGTGTTTTTCAAGCTATTGGGGCCGGCATTCAAACCACAGTTGGCTGTAACCATTAGACCACACGGCCAGCCCTCCTTATCTTTTCCAGCTTCTGGAGGCTACCTGAAGTTTTTACGCTGGGCCCCCTTTAAAGCCAGGAATGGGCAGATGAGTTTCTCACACTGCACTACTCTGACACAAATTCTCATGCTTCCATCTTTCACCTACAAGGAGCTCATGATTTCACTGGGCCTGCCTGGATAATCAAAGATAATCTCCCCATCCCCAAGTCAACCAATTAGCAGCCTTCAATTCCCTTTACAAGGCAACATAATATAGTCTCGTTTCTGGGGATTAAGATGTGAACATCTTTAGGGGACAATTATGCCCCTAACAGTACTATGAATGAATTTGGCTATGATATTAAAAAGGAAAAAATAGCCGACAGGTGGCGTGATGGTTAAGGGTGCTGGTCTCCCACATGGCCAACCATGGTTTGAGTCCTGGACCTGGTGGCTTTCTCTCTCTCTCTCTCTCTCTCTCTCTCTCTCTCTCTCTCTCTCTGTCCCTCTCTTGTCAAATAAAAATAAGTAATTGAATAAATAAATAAAATAACTCTATAAAGAAAATTTTAAAAAAACAAGCAGGATTTGCATTTCTAAATAAACATTATTCCCTTCAATCACTTGGGAAGACGCTACACTTTTCTAATCTTGCTGGAAAGTTAAAGGGATTCCTTTTTTGGTGTTGTTTGCAAGCTCAATGGAACAGTCTTAGAATATCTACAATCTGAGACAGCAGATGGCATAATGGTTACATCACTGGACTCCCATGTAGTCGACTGCAGTTCAAGTCCCGGACCCAGTGGCTTAAAACTCATACCCTGCCCTTGTGTGTGCATACCCAAAATCCCTAGAGAATGGAGGAGAAGGGATCGATGTATAGCAATTCCCCCTGGGGGGTGATTTCTTGCTTCCTGTCTCTGTCTTTCCAGCAAGTGCATGTACCCTATAGCAAAAAATCTCTCCTAAAGAAAAAACAGATATCTTAGCAATTTTTAAAAATTTTTAGTTTACTAATCCTCTCATGAAAAATCTGCACAATCACTGCAGATAGTCATTGCAGAATCTTTACGCCTTCAACTTTTTGCCAGCACCAACACTGGCCTTTGCAGTCCCCCGGACTTTCTTCATTCTGTTCTTGTGTTCCTTTCACTGTTTTCTTGACGTCGTCTTCTTCTCATGAGGGCCATGTCTTGCAAGTCTACGCTTGGGTTCGTTTTTCTTCGCGTAATCCAAAGAATCGTAAATCATGCTAAAGCCAGTTGTCTTGCCACCACCAAAATGGGTTCTGAACCCGAATACAAAGATGACATCTCGTGTGGTCTTGTGCATCTTCTCTAGTTTTTACCGAATTTGTCTTAGGTACTGTTGCCTTCCCGGGGTGAAGGACATCAGTGACCATTTGATCCCTCTGAAGTAGTTGGTTGGTCATTAATTTCCTGGTTTGGATAGTTACTGTGTCATTCATGATGGCAGTATGTCTTCAAGCAGCCAGAGAGGAAAAGAGTGCAATCGTTTATGCATTTATTAACAAATAGGAATTTGCATCTGAAGAGAGCCAAGGTCATAAGAGGACAATTGTATTGACTATCATAAACAGTCTAATGAGAAAACTGAGTCCAAAAGAAGATGAAACTAATTAAATAATAAGATTGAGTTTTCTGGGAAATTAATCTAGTAAGTAATGTTATAATAATCACAATTAATTCATTAACAGCTAATTGGGCACTCACTAGATGCCCAGTACTGTATGAGGAGGTTTACATCGATTATCTTAGCCCCACGAGGTAAATACTACTATTAACCCCATTTGACACATGAGTTCTGGCACTGAATGTCTTTAAGGTTTCTGGCTAATGAGTGAAGGAACAGGGATTCTGACATAATCTGCTCTTAACCCTTTCACCAGCAATATTCATACGCAATTCTCTCCATTTTATTTTTGCATCTGACTCCCAACTCACATCCTCCATTTAGTTCAGTAACATTTTAGAATGTAAATTAATTCATTTTAAAAAGTTTCAGGGAACCAGCAGTTAACGTAATGGCTGTTACTGGACTCCCACGTAGTTGACCGCAGTTCACATCCTGGACCTGGTGGCTTAAAACTCACACCAGGAGCGTGTGCGTGCGGGCCCAAGATCCCCAGAGGAGAATGGAGGAGAAGGGATTGCGGCATGACCATCCCCCCGGGGGGTGATTTCTCACTTTCTGTCTCTATGTCTCTCTCTGTCTGTCTGGCGAGTACACGCGCCCTATAGTGAAAAACCTCTCCAAAAAAAAAAAAAGAAAGATTCAGAAAAAAAAAAAAGCTCATGGAAATACATGTAATGGGAAAACTATGTATGAGTTTCAAAAAGTTTTTGTACCAAAATAAGTTCATACTTTAATTGTAACACAGAATGGGACTACACAAAAAGGCCTGGGTTCAATTCCCAGTCCAACCTAAAGATTAGTGTTAGCAATGGCCTGTAATCCCAGAAACTCAGAAGACTGAGGTAGGAGGACATCACATTCAAGGCTAGCCTGGGCAACCCAGTAATACCCTGCCTGAAAAAGAGCCAGGTGTTGTGGTGCCTGCCTCCTGTAGTCCCACCTGGGAGACTGAGGCAAGAGGATCATGACAGCAGACCCTGTCTTAAAAATATGAAGACACACGGGACCAGCAGTTAGCGTAATGGCTATGTCGCTGGACTCCCACGTAGTCGACCGCGGTTCGAGTCCCGGACCCGGTGGCTTAAACTCACGCCGGGCGCGTGTGCGTGCGTGCCCAAGATCCCAGGAGGAGAATGGAGGAGAAGGGATTGCGGCGTGGCCATCCCCCCTGGGGGGTGATTTCTCGCTTTCTATCTCTCTGTCTCTCTCTGTCTGTCTGGCGAGCGCACGCGCCCTATAGCAAAAAAAAAAAACCTCTCCAAAAAAAAAAAAAAAAAAATATGAAGACACACACACACACACACACACACACACACACAACCTCACATTTAGTGTCAGAGATGGTGGATACAATTTTTTTTTCCATAGAGCATATACACATAGGAGAGAGATAGAGAGAGACAGTGAGAGGGAAAGTAAGAAATCATCCCCAGGGAGGATGGCCACACCACAGTCCCATCTCCATCCTGCTCCTGGGATTTGGGGCATGCGCACCTGGCGTGATTTTCAAGCTGCCAGGTCCAAGACTTAAATTGCAGTCGGCCACGTGGGAATCCAGTGCTTTAATCACCACACCACCTACTGGCCCAGATGGTGCGTATCTTAATTACCTTGATTTTTTTTTAGTTATATTGATAATTTCATTAAATATAAATGTTCTAAACATTTAGATTACAAGAGAGATATTGATATACTCGATAAAACAAGAACAAAAACAAAACAGCTATGTATTCTCTTTAAAAGATGCACTTTAAATATAAAGACACTGCTTATTTTAAATAAACAAGATTAAAGGAAACAGCTGATGACATAATGTTACGTCACTTGACTCCCACGTAGTCGACTGTGGTTTGAGTTCCTGACTGGTGGCTTAAAACTCACACCGAGAGTGCACGTGCATGTGTGTCCAAGATCCCAAGAAGAGAATGGAGGAGAAAGGATTACATCATGGCCATCCTCCATGGGGGATTTGATCATTACACATTATGTTCACATACTGAAGAAAATAACACTATACTCCATAAATATGCACAATATCATGTATCGACAATTTTTAATGAAGGAAAGTACATTTAATATTAGACATCTCTATTCCTAAAAGTTCTTGTTTATCCTCCATTTCTATCTACCTTTCTCACATTTCACAATTACATCAGACCAATCAGAAGCAAAACACATTTTCAAATAAATACATATAATACACAGACTCATAATTTCCTTGTGCAGAGTAATTTATCTCCTTCCAGTCCCTCAGTACCAGGGTTCCTTTGGAGTAACCAAAGCCTGAAATTACCATGGTAGGAGTTGTGATGAAGGTCTTGAACAAAAATCATCTCCTCCATTTCCAACATGAATATTGTAGGGTAGAATGGGAGGTAGCTCTTTCTATCACAAGTAAACAGATAAAGCAGTAACTGAAGGTGTTATTAAACACGCTACTCCTGTTCCCGTCTGAAGTCTATTACCAAGCTGTGCCATTCCTCTACCCAAACTGTCTCTTGGAATTGCAGTCTTGCTTTCCAAATCCGTGGACACTTCCCAGAACCAAGCATGCTGTGATTGGATCAACTCTCTCCATTGATACCACCGTCTCTCCAGCCAATACAGAAACTGCTCTTGGAATTACCTCCACAAATATTTGTTTTATAATCTCATTCTATGGTTTAAGGACACAAAAGCTTCCAATTTCAAAATAGATTTTTTTGTTAATGTAAGCTAGCATTCATCTGGCCATTTGTCTAATCAACACCATCCTTTCTTACTCTCCCATACAAATCCACCTCTGGCCAAACAAATCTATTTCCAAAACCCAATCAGCGTGATTTATTTAACTTCAAAAGCATGATTGTTTTTACTTGCACTTCAGTTCCAGCACCTAAACTATTTCTTCTTCTCTTTTCATCCGTGCGTATTTGTTGGCACTTCAAAAATAAGGTCGCATTTCTTCTCCTACAGGATATTCTCTCTGATCGCGCCCACCTGACTGGGAACACTGCACTGCCCTCTGCCCCGAAGTGTGCAACTGTGAGCAATTACTGTATTACTAGCCAGAATAGCTAACATTATCTGAACACTTTGCATGAGGATTAGTTCATTTTATCTTCATTTTTAAAAAAAGCTTTTAACATGTATACTATTGTCCTCACTTAACAGGCAGGAAAGCTGAGACATAGAGAGGATAAGCACTTGTCCACATAGCTGTCTTTGCATGCCCAGGGAATGTGAACCTGGACTGAGTCCATGACCTGTGCCTTAACCACTATACTTCCAGGAAAATTATGTCATTCAGTAATATAAGGTCATTTTTGTTTGTCAAACTTATTTATCCATCTTTGACATGAGCTACAAATGGTAATGGATGATGCCTTCTACTCAATTACTGATCTCTTTTTCTTCGAATATTTATTTTAAACTGGGGAGAGGGATCAGCAGATGGCCTAATGACTATGTTGCTGGACGCCCATGTAGTAGACCATGGTTCAAGTCCCAGACCCAGTGGCTTAAACTCTCACCAGGTGCGTGTGCGTGCATGCCCAAGTTCCGGAGAGGATGGAGGAGAAGGGATTGCAGTGTGGCCATCCCCACTGGGAAGCGAAAATGAGAATTTTCTGACTCTCTGTCTTTCTAGTGAGCGCATGCACCCTATAGCAAAAACCTCTCCAGAAAAAATTAAAAATTAAAAATTAATAATAAAATGGGGAGAGAGGGCATTCAAGTCAAAATGGCGTATTGATATTTATTCTTTGTATAAGAAAAGCTTGGTTGCTCCCTGGCCCGTCAGTCAGAAATAACTATCCACTGGTTAAGCTGATTTCCAGTTATCAATGATCACTTTTGAGTAATACATTGAGGGACCAACAGATGGTGGAGTGGTTATGTCGCTGGACTCCCACATGGTTGACTGCAGTTCAAGTCCCAGACCCGGTGGCTTTGAAATCACAATGGGCACGTGTGCGTGCATGCTAAAGGGAGATCCTGGGAGGAAAATAAAGAAGGGATTGCAGTGTGGCCACCTCCTCTGGGGGGTGATTTCTCACTTTCCCTCTCACTGTATCTGTCTTTCTCTCTAACAAGCCAATGTGTCCTAAGTCAAAAATCTTTAAAAAAAAAAAAAAAAAAAAAAAAAAAAGTAATACATTTATACCTAAAATCTTGAAGTTGCTACAAGTAGAGTGGTTAGACTATCAAAGCCCTCATCAGATAGAATTATTAGAAATTCTGCAAAATCAAATTCTTTCCAGACTGCCTAGGAACATCATCTGCTCTTCTATTCTCAAGGAATAAAAAATTAAGAAATGTTGCATTGCCATGAAATCAATTATTTTTAGGGGAAAAAATGAAAGAAAAAAATATCTAAGGTAGAATATGCAAAAAATCATTATTTGTTTGCAAAAGTCCCAGGAGGAAATAATCCACCTTTCTTTCCCAGACAAAATTAAGAGTACATAACAAACCATCTTGATGATATACCTGAGTAAGCATTGCCAGAATTCATTACATAAAGAATCAAATATTCCATTTCTTGCAACCATTAGTCTCAGTAAGCCTTTAGACACTGAATAGCCTTCCAGGAAGAAAATTAATCAAAAAAATCATATTTCTTCCTCAAAATTGTAATAGGATAAAATTCATGAAAGGGATGGAATAAGCAAGTAATACAGGATTTATTTTATAATCTCCCACCCCCCCAAGAGGCCAGTCCCTCTAACACAAATCTTAAAACTCTCTGTAGAAAATGGATATTTGACAGATGTTGACTTTTATTCTACCTGTTTTTTACTGGTTACATAATGATACCTACATTCAATTTTCAACCACCAGTCAGAAGACTCAGTTTGGGGATTTACATTGGTGAAAATGTAATACCTTCGCCTTGCAACTAGTTTACTCAGGAAGTGCAAAATAATCTTATGTTGCTCTTTCTTTAAGAGCATGAAAAAAGAAACAAGTCCACTAGCAGGATTAATAACTACATGTAATACATTCTAAGGTTGCAAATAATTTTTCAGATTTATGTTACTAGAGTTATTTATTTTTTAGCTATCTTCTATAAGCAAAATATGGAATTGGTGTGTTTGAACATGCATTTCTTTTTTAAAAAAATAAAACTGGGTATAGCCAAGTGTGGTGGTGCACACCTATAATCTCAAATACTAGGAGGCTGACTTCAAGGTCAATTTGAGCAAAGTGAGAAACTGTCTCAAAAAAAAAATGCTTTTTTAAACTGGGTATGATAAAATGAACTGAAATATCTTCAGTAAATATCCTTAATTTGTAAGGCTGGTTTTTTCACTAAAAATTATAAAGACATTTTTACTATTAGACCCTTTTAACTCATTTAAAGAGTTAAGGGCTCCCTGCCAGTTCCATGTACCTGGAGATTTTTGCTTGCTTCACTATAAAAGCAGAGTTTAATTTTACTTAAATAGATAGAATAATCAATGGGTAATTGATTATCAATAGATTATTAATCAGTTGATTACTTTAAACCCACATCAGGAAAAAAATGCTATTGATTCTCAAAAAGCTCACACCTTAAAATTTAAAATTACATAATCATTACATATTTGAAGCGTATATGATAAGGATTATCTAATTCATTTATAGTCATTTGGCAGGAGGCAACTAGCAAGTAAGACCAAAAAAGAGCATATTGAGAGACCAGCAGATAGCATAATGGTTTTGTCGCTGGACTCCCACATAGTCAACCGTGGTTCAAGTCCCCAAACCTGGTGGTTCAAAACACACCAGGTGTGTGCCCAAAATCCCAAGAGGAGACTGGAGGAAAAGGGATTGTAGCATGGCCATTCTTGCTAGGGGTTGATTTCTCACTTACTGTCTCTCTGTCTCTTTCTGTCTCTCTAGCGAGTGCACATGCCCTATAGCAAAAGCCTCTCTCTAAAAAAAAAAAAAAAAAAAAAAAAAATTTATAAAGAGCATATTGAGGGGACCAGCAGGTGGCAAGGTGGCTAGGGTGCTTGACTGCCATATAACTGACCAAGGTTCAAGTCCTAGGCCTGACAGCTTGCTTTCTCACTTTCTTTGTCTCTCTCTCATTCTCTCTCTCATAAGTATGCATGCCCAATAACAAATTTAAATAATAATAAATTTATAAATAAATAATTCTTTAAAAGAAAAAAGAGCATATTGATACAAATAGATATTTGGTCATACAGAAGGAGTGGGAGGAGAGAGAGAAGAAAAGGGAGAAGGAAGAAGAAGAGGAGGAGGGGTAAAGCAAAAGGGATAAAACAAAGACCACAAAACCTGAGGAACTGGGATGGAGAAGGAAAAGGAGAAGAGACAAGAAGGGAAATCCATCCTCCTTGAACACATCTAATTTGACAGAACATTAGTCTAAGTGCCTTGATACGAATACTGCATTTCAGCTTTTGTGAGCCCCATGAAGGAGGTAGTAACATCACCCCATTGCACATGTAAGGAAAGAAAATAGTCATCAACTCATTAAGGGGAAGTCAGAAAAGGGATGGCCACATGGGGAGAGTGGCAGATACTTCTTCCTGGGGAGGGGTGTTCATTCTGCATGGTATCTACTTGGATTCTATACTTCTTTTCTACCCAGGGACTCTGAAGATAGTGGGGAAATCTTTCCTCTGTAAGAGAACAGGAATTTTTAAACACTATCAGGCATGGCAGCTGAAGGCCAAACAAAGCTTCTATGAAGTAAGAAAAACTGTCCCAAAAAGGCAATTCTTCTTATCAGTTGAATTAGAAAAAGCACCACCTCGGGTGAATCAAGTAGAAAATGTTATATTGGCTCTGGACTAATCATCCAGAGCCGGCACCCACAGCCTGACAAGTGGAAGGTAACCTCCAGCTGGCTAGGTGGTGTTGTGCAGGGCATAACCCATACGTGCAATCGCATGCTGAATCCTGGGACCAGGTGGTACGTTGGTTTTGCTAAAAGAAACACTAACTCCAGCAACTTTGGGAATTTCATTTTCTGTCTTCCCCAGCACACCCTTGAACCTGAGATTCAGCCATACCTTTCAGGTCTTGGGGTATTGTTTCTGTGCCCAGAGCATCTTCAATAGCCTTCTCGGCCCATATATACTTGAATAACACTATCCAACCCAGTTCAAATGTCACTTCTTCTGGGAAACTGTTCCTATAAAGGAAGTTCAGAAAGAGAACACAGTTCATACTATTGCCTGAAGGAAACATCTAATATCCAAGAATGATCAAATCTGAATCTCAGAATCAGGCTGAAAAAGAGAAACATCCCCACGGATGCACCTAAAAATCATAATTTATGGGGCCAGCAGGTGGGGTGGTGGTTAAGGGCACTGGACTCCCACATGGCCGACCACAGTTCAAGTCTCAGACCTGGTGGTATGATTTCTCACTTTCCCTCTCTCTCTCACACTCCATCCTTCTCTAGTCAACTTAAAATAAATAAATAAAGTTAAATTAAAATAATTCTGTTTTTAAAAAAACAAGTGCGTAAGTCACATCTTAAAAAAAAAAAGAAATAGTCATTTATTAGCTATCTGAGCATCCCTTAGTCCAGTCAACTTGGTATCTAAAATTAACCATCATATACACCTACAAATGTATTAAGAGTTTATAATAGCATTATTATAATAGCAAAAACTAGAAACAAAGTGTTGATTTAAATGAGGATTGGATAAATAAAATATAGAATATTCCTATGATGGAATACTATAAAACTGTTTACGAGAATGAGTGAGTTTTGTGTAATATCTACATGAATATGTATTAAAACATAATATTAAGTGCCAAAAGAAAATCTCCAAAAGACAAATCAGTGCACCATTTATGGAAGCTTAAAAAATATACAAAATAATACCTATAGAGCTACACTATCCAGTATGGACGTGTGGCTATTGGGAATTTGAAATGTAGCTAGTGTGACTTAGAAACTAAATTTTTTATTTTACTCATTTTAATTAGTTTAAAATTTTTAAATTGAAACCATGTAAAATACGCTTTTCCACTAAAAACACCATTAATGTTTTGGTGATACTATTTCATCTATTGTCACGTAACATTATTATGGTATTGTAGTGCCATACCACCGGCTGGCCCCTTTTTTCCATTTTATTTTTTTTTTACCAGATTTGGTCTTTAATTTGTCTCTATTAGCATTTCTATTTATTCTTAAGACAGTTCCATAATTTCCTTATTACTCTTTATGGTATGTTTTAATATCTGAGAAAATGTCTCTTCTATATTCTTTTCTAAGGCTAACTTCCATATTTATAGACCTTTATTCTTCTGTATGCATTTTTTTTTTTTGTCCAGTAAATTTTTATCAGAAGCAAAGAGCTAAAGTTTAGAAAATACCTTCTTCTACTTCAAGAAAACCATATGATTTTTCTCTGAGGGTGTTTTTTGATGAATTATACAGAAATAGTTCTGAAGTGGCATCTTCTTTGCATTTCTGGAGTAAATCCCATCTGCTTTTAATCTCCTATCTGTAATACATTATTGAATTCTGTTGCCTAATATTTTATTTAGAAAGAGATAGCCTATGTTCAAGCATTGAAGACCTTCTATCATTAAGGTGTTAATCATCGCTAAGTTGATCTCTACATATAATGAAATCCCAGTCAAAATCCCAGAAACAGTATTTATTAAGCTGAGGGATGGCCTTGTGGTCTATGGTTAACAGAGATAGATCCCACATGGCCTACCACACAGTTCAAATCCCATCCTCATGGGCCAGCAAGTGCCATGGAGATTAGGGTGGCTGGATCTCATAAGGCCAACTGCGCAGCTGAGTACCAAACAAGACAGTTTGAAAATCATGCCAGGTGCATGTCCTTGCATGCCCAATATCTCAAGAGGAAAATAGAGAAGATGAGAATGTGGCATGGCCATCCCCTCTGGGTGAATGATTTCTCACTTTCTCTCTCTCTCTCACTCTCTCTCTCTCTCAAGCACATATGCCCTACAGCAAAAAGGGAGGGGGAGACACCTCAGTCCCAGTGACTTGAAAACCATGCTAAGAATGTGTGCATGCATATCCAAAGTACTGAGAGGAAGAAACGGAGAAGAGATTGCAGGACTATGTCCCATTAGGGTATATATTCCTGCTCTCTCTCTCTCTCTCTCTCTCTCTCTCTCTCTCTTTCCCTCTCTCTCTCTCTCTCTCTCTCTCTCTCTCTCTCTCTCTCTGGTGTGCACCCTCTGGCAAAAATTTTTTAAATAAAATAAATTTACAAGCTGATTGCAAAACATATGTGGAAATTCAAAGGGCTTAAAACAGACAAGGAGATGGTGAAAATTTGCATTATCATGTATCAAGACTTATTATAATGTATCAAGACTTATTATAGAGCCAGCCCCATAGCCTAGTAGTTAACCAAGCTGGATTTTTTTTTTTTTTTTTTTTTTTTTTTTTTTTTTTTTTGTATTTGTCATAGAGTGTGTGTACTCACTGGAGAAAGCCAGTGAGAGGGAAAGTTAAAAAACCACTCCCCAGGGAGAATGGCCACTCTACAATCTCTCCTTTTCTGTTCTCCTCCTGGGATTTTTGGGCACATATGGCCATGCACCCAGCATGATTTTCAAGCTCTTACGTCCAAGACTTGAACCACAGTCAGCCATGTCAGAGTCCAGCACCTTAACCACCTGGTGGCCCAAGGGAGTTGGATCTTACATGACCAACAACACAGTTCAACTCTTGGCCCCAGAAGCTTGAAAAATATACCCAGATGTGTGTGGACATGCTCAGAATCTGGACAATGTAGAAATGGACAAGGATTATGTCATAACCATGCTCCATTAGGGAGTGCTTTCTTCCCCTCTCTCTCTCTTTCTCTGTCTCTCTCTGGCAAGTGCACATGCCCTTTGGGGGAAAAAATTAAAAACTTATAAAACCACAGCGGTTAAGAAAGTGAGGTATGGGCTCCACCACAATAGCACACACTAAACATTGCTACTCAGCAGGGTGAGGCCTCACTGGAGATTAGATTTGATTCCGAGGGTACCCTAAAAATCTGGGTACAGTGACACATGCTTGCAGGCCCCCTACTCAAGCCCATACCCAGTGTGGATAACATAGTGAGATCCTCCCTAAAGGAGCTACTGGCACATGCCCATAGTCCCAGCTATTCCAGAGGCAGGAGGGTCATGGCAAAGTGACACTCCATCTTTTTTAAATTTTTTTATTTTTATTTATTATTTTAAAATTCATTCACTGTATATCATTACAGCATACAAAATGAATTTTCTCATCCAGAATACTTGGCTCAATCCAAGATAGTAACATACATAGTATATTCATCAGATAGTTTTCCATTTTGTATTTCTTAAATGCTTTGTTTCTTTTCTTTTGTCCCTCTCACCCTCCTCCTACACTATCTCTAATATCCACAGTTGCTCTCCATGCCTTTATACTGTCCAATATTTAATTTCTACCACAGAGTGCAGACATTTGATATGTATTTAGTGGGGACATATGATGCTTCTCTTGTATAGTCTGGCTTGCTTCATTTAGCAGTAAATCTTCCATATTTGTCCACTTTATATCAAATGCTAGGCAGTGAGACCCTATCTTATATACCACATATAGATGTGTGTAGTCATGCACACATACAGAAAAAAAATGGAGTGTTGGTATAAATAAATAAATTGACCAAATGAAATAGAATAGAGTCCAGAAACAGACCCACACAGTTATCTGACTTACGAGAGAGAAAGAGAAAGAGAGAGAGAGAGAAGAGAGAGGGGAAAAGCTCCAATAAAATTCAGTGGGGAAAAAATGTTCTTTTTAACAAATGGTGTTGAATCAGTTGGCTATCCATTTGGAAATGGACCTCATACACACAAAAAAGAAAAAAGTTAAGATGGATCACAGAAGAGGAATAATGTCAACAAGAGGAGTTTCCAGGTCTTGTCCTCTTTCAAACACATCAGTTTGCACAACCATTCATATATGAAAATACCTTCACAAGACCTACGAAATCCAAGTGAGAGATTACAGTACATGTGTAGAACACGGCAATAAGAAAAGACACATTGAAGAGGTAGGAACAACAGTTTGATATTACCCCCATGAATCCTCCTCCAAGCCCATATAGTGCAACACGATTGCTAAGACATGGAGCCATGCTGCAATCCCTTCTCCTCCGTTCTCCTCTCAGGATCTTGGGCACGCATGCACATGTGCCTAACATGAGCTTAAGCCACTGTGTCCGGGACTCAAACCACAGTTAGCTACATAGGAGTCCAGCAACATAGCCATTATGCCAACTACTGGTCCTCCTGACCTTGTGTTTTCAAGTTCTTGCCTTCAGACATAAAGATTGTAGCATCCATCAACATTTGGCACAAAAACTAAGGACAGTGCATGTGGCAGCCAAATATGACATCAAGAGACAACAACAAAACAACCCACGAACCAATGGATATTCTATCCCAGGATCCTCTAATTACCCAACCTTAACCTCTCCTTTCTTAATCCCAGAGAAAGCTCCTTGCCCCCACCTTTCTGGCCAATGTAATTTTTCTCATCTGGCCCCTTTCCATTCTCAGAAGGTGAAAAAATTCTTTTCTGTCCACTTCTTTTCTGAGTCTGTGAGTTCATTGACAGCCCATGACCGAGGCCACTCTAGCAAATGGCAGAGATTACCCTAACACTCACTGTCACCATCGTTATTGAACAGTCTCAGAAATTCAATCAATTTAGTAAGATGAACGGGAAAAGAAAATAGATATATAAACATTGTAAAAGAATAGGTGAACTCTTTTGGGGATGTGTGGGCACTGATGATATAATTATGTAATAAAATATCTGGAAGTCACTAATAAAAAAATGACTTTAATTAAAAAAAGAATGTTGCAAGGCATAAGAAATGTAAGACAAATATACAAAATTTTTTGTCTATTCTATAAATGAGCACCAAGAATTTGAAATATGAAAAATAATCCATTCACCAAGAAACAAAATGATAGCAAAACATTTACAAAGATGGCAAAGAAAAGTATTTGAAAACTATAAAATCTGGTGGGCTCCAGGCAATGCCATTCAGCTGGTGTGCTCAACACTACCTAGACCCGGTCCTTTAAAACAGACAGGACTCGGGTCTGGGACAACCAGAGAGGCTGAGGCTATTGAAGGAAGTCCAGGAGGGGCTCCACTCCAGGTGATTGGGTATGGGTCAGGTCAATTGTGAGGTGTATCAATGGCCTTTATAAGGAAGTTGTGCTCACCACCCAGAGACTGGGTTTTTGGGTTTGGGTAGGCTTTGAAAAAAATAAATCATCAGCACTGAGGAGCCTTCAGTTAAGGGAAGCCAGAGCTAGCGCCATATTCACTCCATCATCGTGGTCACTTGTCTAGGATCTATTTAGTTATCTTATTATCACTAGTGGAGAAGACATGGTTGATAAATTTCTGGATCACCTGAAATGTAAGGGAACAACAACAAAAAGTCTAGAAGAAAAAGAAGATGGAGCAGCAATAAACTGCAGAGGTAAGGAGCATCTGTTCCAGGACCACCAGCATTCAACTCTCTGTCTCAGTTGTAATAACGACACCTAACACTAAAAGGTCCTTAAGACTACAGATTTATAGACCAAGCAAGTAGCATAGTGATTAAGGCACTGGACTCCCACATGGCCAACCCAGTGGGAGTCCTGGAACTGGCTGCTTGAAAATCATGCCAGGTGTGTGTGCCTGCATGCCTAAAATCCCTAGAGGAAAATGAAGAAGGGGTTATGTCATGGTCATCCCCCCCCCCCAGAGGGTGACTTCTCACTTTTCCTCTCACTGTCTCTATCTTCAGAGCCCAGGTACTCTATAGCAAAAACCTTAAATAAAAATAAAAAGACTAGAGATTTATGTTGTAGCTCTTTCCAAAACATTACATCATAGTCATTGAGGAGATTAAAAAGTACTTAAGAGAAGGCCAGAGGTGTCATGGCGGTTAAGGCACTGGACTCCCACATGGCCGACTGCAGTTCAATTCCCAGACCCAGTGGCTTGAAAAGCATGCTGGGCATGTGTTTGTGCATGCCCAAAACCCCCAAGAAGAGAATGGAGAAAGGATTGCAAATATGGCCATCCTCCCTGAGGGGTGATTTCTCACTTTCTCACTGGTTCTGTCTCGCTCAGGTGAGTGCACAAGCTCTATGGGGGGGAAAAAAAAAAATAACACTTAACTCCATTGTAGTTTTAAACATCTCAGTGAGTATATTTAGGATAGATACTAGTTAACTTTGTTTTGTCATCAAGGAGCACAGACATACTAAACTGAAAGAAAGCCTCAAAAATCTGTTCCATTGGGGAACCAGCAGTTAGCGTAATGGCTATGTCGCTGGACTCCCACGTAGTCGACCGCGGTTTACGTCCCGGACCCGGTGGCTTAAAACTCACGCCAGGCGCGTGTGCATATGTGCCCAAGATCCCGAGAGAAGAATGGAGGAGAAGGGATTGGGGTGTGGCCATCCCCCCTGGGGGGTGATTTCTCTCTTTGTATCTCTCTGTCTGTCTGGCGAGCGCACACGCCCTATAACAAAAAAAAACCCTCAAAAAAAAAAAAAAATCTGTTCCATTGCAAGGTTAAATTTCCGTTGGTGGGTAGGAGACTGGAGACCTCACTGAAGTCACGGCCTTCACAAATTACAGCAACCTCAGCCGAGCTCAGCTGACCTCTGAATATCTGTACACGAATTCCACCACCCACGAATTCCTGTTTGGCGCTCTTGCGGAACTGGTGGGTAATACAAGAGATGCTGATGCCACCAGAGTAGATACTGACGCAGAAAGGCGAGAGGACCTTCGAGGAGGATTTATGCTTTGCTTTCTGGATGACGGAGCAGGAATGGATCCGAGTGAATGCTGCCAGTGTGATCCAGGTAGGGAAGTCGGCCAAGCGAACGCCTCAGTCCACTCAGATTGGGCAGTACGGGAACCGGTTAAAATCAGGCTCAATGCGCATTGGGAAGGATTTTATCCTCTTCACCAAGGAGGGAGACATCATGACCTGCCTCTTCCTGTCTCGCACCTTTCATGAGGAAGAAGGCATTGATGAAGTGAGAGTCCCGCTGCCCACCTGGAATGCTCAGATGCAGGACCCTGTCACAGACAACGTGGAGAAGCTTGCCATGGAGACAGAACTCGTCTACAAGTACTCCCCCTCTCACAGTGAGGACGAAGTGATGACCCAGTTCATGAAGATTCCTGGGGACAGGGGGACACTGGTGATCATCTTCAATCTCAAACTCATGGGTAACGGAGAGCCAGAACTAGACATATTCTCAAATCCGAGAGATATCCAGATGGCAGAGGCCTCCCGGGAGAGCTCACTCCGGGCCTAGCCGCAGCGCTCTTCATGGACCCCGGATGAGGATCTTCATCCACCGGCTCGAGGTGCAGACCCAGAGGCTCTCCTGCGGCTGTACAAGCCCAGGGTGGACAAGTACTCGTCCAGCTGTTTCAAGACCGGAGCGGGGCAGGAAGTGAAGAAAGCGCAGCGCTTAGCACGGATTGCAGAAGGGAAGGCGCCGGAGGCGGAGAGCAACGCGTGCGGGGCCTGGAGGTGCACCTGGGTGCAGACCTCACTCGCGACTCCAGGACACGGCCGTCACCCTTCGCAGAGAAGCCAATATCAAAGAAGAGGATTGGGAACCAGCAGTTAGCGTAGTGGCTATGTCGCTGGATTCCCACATGGTTGACCACGGTTCGCGTCCCGGACCTGGTGGCTTAAACTCACGCCAGGCACGTGTGCGTGCGTGCCCAAGATCCCAAGAGGAGAATGGAGGAGAAGGGATTGCTGCGTAGCCATCCCCTCTGGGAGGTGATTTCTCGCTTTCTATCTCTCTGTCTCTCTCTGTCTGTCTGGCGAGCACATGTGCCCTATAGCAAAAACCTCTCCAAAAAAAGAAAAAGAAAAAAACCTATGAGCAAGAATACCTATAGTTACTTTGTTCAAAAGAGACAAAAACTGAAAATAATGCGAGTGTGCATTAAAGTAGAATGAATGAGTAGTGACGGCATTATATGATACTACACAGCAATGAAAAAGCTACTGCTAAGCGCAACAACATGAATGAATCTCAGAGACACAAGGTTGAGCAGAGGCAGTCAAACATGAGAGAATACTGAATGCTTCCATTTATATTAACAGGGATGGTGTAAGGAAGCCTGCTGAGTGTTGGAACTGTTCTATATCGATCAGGGTTGTATGAATGCATTTATATATAAAAATTAATCAAGTTATTCACTAAAAATTGTGCACTTCCTAGTAAATTTACTTCAATAAGAAAATTTTAAAATAAAACCTTTATTTAGATCCTTTCATGCATGTTTATAGATCAAAAGAGCTATAATTTTCTTTTCTTCTGTTATCTGTCCTAGCTCTGGTATCAAGATTGCACAAGCCTCGAAACATGAACTTGGCAATTTTCACTCTTTAAATATTTTGAATAGTGGCAGAACCTCACAGACCCATTGCAAAGAGCCATTAAATAATGAGTACATGTTGAATAACGCAAAGCTCTGAAACACGTAGGGAATTATTCTTTTATAACTACCATTGCATTTAATTCTGCTCTTAGATATGTCAATAGCTATCTGAACTATTCACTTCACATTGGAATTAATTTTTGTTTGGCTTCCACGAGGACAACACTGAAGATTCTGAATCAGTTTTGTTTGGGGAAAAAAACGAGAGAGAGTGAGTGAAAGAAAGATTTATAGAGAGGAATAAATAGTACAGATAATAGAAGTCGACTAAGAGATATGAATCAAATTCTCAATGTGGTTTGGATAAAAATAAATTAGAACTCATGTGTCTTTGACTCTTAGCTTGAAAGGGAATAGTAAGTTATGTTCCATTTCACTTCTCTTTAATTGTAGCATATTTTCTGCTCTCTTGCCTTTAATATGGAAGTTGAAATCATTTCAAAACACTCGTATTAAACATTGGAATGTAGAATAGTGATATTGATGTCTTCCTTTAATAATTCTATTGTACTTTTTATTATTTTATTTATTTAGCTAGCTACCTATCTAGGTATATGGTATTTTCAGTGTCCAGAAAAAGACATATAGTAACAAAGAAAGTGAGAAAGTCCTCCTCGGGGCATCATCACTCCGCAATCCCTTCTCCTCCCTTCTGCTCTCAGGATTTGGGGTAGGCATGCACATGGACTTGGTGTGTTTTTTCAAGCCACCAGGTCCAGGACTTGAACTGCACTGTTGGCCATGTAAGATCCAGTCACTTTAACCACTATACAACCTGGCTGGTCCCCGGTATACATTTCCAAGTTTTAAAAAATTAAAATGGGCTATTTAGATATAATTATCATGAGTGAACAAACCACCACATTTTTATAAACTTCAACTACTCTCAGGCATGAGGCTTGAGTGGCAAACTTCCAGGGAAAGTGTTAGAAGAATTGGCAAGCCATGCTAGGGTAGTGCCAGGGGCTTTCGCATTACACTTAACTGCAAGAACTCTGCAATGAGGAAATTATCCTGATTTAATTATAAAGAAACTGGGATCTGAGCGTTAAGTGACATGTGAAAAATCATATGGCCAGGAGACTCACACCAAGGACTTGAAGCAGTCTCTCTTCTGCTGAGGCTCGCTCTCTTCCCACTTATGCCAGTGAGAGCCATCAGGGGTTCCCAGTCTATTTGAAAATGAACTGGAGAAAATTGAAAAGTGAGTCAGAGTAATCACAGATGTACAACATTAGCTGCAAGAGACACATTTGAATGTCATCTGAACATTTTGTGGTTTTGAAGAATTATCCCTTTTCCCAGGACGAGCAAAGTCCAGGCCCATTACGTGCCATACATCTTCTGGAAGACGTAAACATCTTCCCTTGTTTCTACGTTTCTCTGACTTGTCAGACATAATGAAAACAGAACAGCTTACCAGTAAGCATTGGTTTCTCTTTTTTCAGTAGACTCTATTAAAGCTTAATTAAGTGACAATCATAAGACTATTAAAAATTAAAGCATGATAAAAGTTAAATGTTCTCAATACATTCCAAAAAACCACAGATAAGTGTAAATCAGAGAGACAGACGAGGAAAGAAACAGCTGTTTAATGGAAACTTCTATCCAACAATAAATCACCAAGTTAACCGTTGCAAAGACTTCCTAATGAACGAGGTCCATCAGATCACTGCAGGGGTGTTCATACCAGCACTCTTTTTTTTTTCTTTTCTTTTTTTCTGGAGAGGTCTGTGCTATAGGGCGCATGTGCTTGCCAGAAAGACAGAGAGACAGAGAGACAGAAAGCGAGACATCAACCCCCAGGGGAGATGGTCCTGCCACAATTCCTTCTCCTCCATTCTCCTCTCAGGATCTTGGGCACACACACACACACAAACACATCCAGTGTTGAGTTTAAACTACCGGGTCCAGGACTTGAACCACGGTTGACTACATGGAAGTCTAGCGACATAGCCATTACGCCAACTGCTGGTCCCACACACCAGCACTGCTGCATGGGAGTACTCAGTCCAGAGGAGGACAGAGCTCACGGCTAGTGAACTGTGTGCATGCGGTCACGATATTGGCTCTAGGAGAGTAACATGGGAACTCAGCCCTGGGAACTTTGAGGCTGCTCAGCACACAAATCATCTAGCAGTCATTATCATAATTACTGCTAAATTATTGTCGTGCTGGGGGTGGTGTAGAGAAGGCCTATTTTTGCACTCTGGTTTCACTGACGTTTCCAAGATGACTATTTCAATTTTCAGAGTAAATCATTTCCTTTCCCATGATTGTCTCAGAGAAGCCAAGCCTTCCCTGGTGACTTTTAATTCTACTTCTCTAATCTAAATTTTGCAGTGGCCTTGGGCAAGGCATTAGAGTGTTCAATGCCTTAATTCCTCCAGTTGCTAAATAGCAATAATGATACCTGCTTGCTTTCGGCTATAAGATTGATTACTTAAAGTTCACTAAGCACTCATGCTCCTGGGGGCTGGTGAGTGGGAACCGCCATCTTTAGGGGAAAGTGTAATCAGCATCTTCAAGTCTTTTATTCACCACTTTCAATGTATTCCAAATTTCCTCTTCATACAAGATCTCGTCATCCAGTCCCTATTCTGTTTTCCCCAGATTAACTCCTTTGTATCCTCATGCCTCAGCTTAAGTGTCCCTTCCTCAAGCAAGCTTCATGAAGGTGGATGGTGTCTATCTTGGTAACCACTGAATCCCCAGTGCCTAGAGTAGCTTCTGAATATGGAAAAGACTCGGTTAATATTTATTTACTTACTTACATAATAAATGTACTTTGGATCTTGGGCAATTTGTCTAATCATCCTGGGCCTTGCTTTTCTCATCTGTAGAATAAATGGCTAAAATAAATTGTCTCCAATATCCCTTTGGCACTAACATTCTAGAATTATGATTTGGAAATCAGCATCTTCTCACTGATCGTCACCCTTTCTTACCATCGTAAGATACCTTCCTTACCTAAACCACATTTTTATGTGTCAACTTGGCAGAGCCATAAGGTATTTGGCCAAACAGATATTTTCTCAAACATTATTCTGGGTGTTTTGTTTTTTGGGGGGAAGGGAGGTTAAAATGAAATTAACATTTAAATTGGTGGACTTTGAGAAAAGTCCAGATTAATTACTCCTCATAATGTGGGTGGGACTCGTTTGATCGGCTTGAGCAGAGCAAAAAGTCCAGCCTTTCAAGAAAGAATTCTCCTTGGAAAGGGACTGCCTTGGAACTTCACCTACAAATCAGCCTTCCTGGTTCTGAGCACATGGCCTGCAGACTCTAACTGGGACTCTGGCTCTTCTGGTTCTCCAGTCAATCAGTCCACCCGGGTAGTGTGGACGGGCCAACCTCCACCATCATGTTAGCTAATTCCTTACGAAACCCTCTTTTATACGAGGTTATCACATATGAGGAGTCTTCAAAAAGTATATATGGGCTTCGATTATTTTCCACCAAAATAAATTTGTACTTTAATTCCACTTTCCACACACTTTTTGAAGTACACGCCTATTTTAGATGCATTGCGTATTGATTTTGTCTCTCTGGAGAGCGCTAATACAATCAGGGTCACTCTTCTTATTCCCAGCAAGCGTGCAATTCCACTCCAAATCCAGGATTCAGATTTGAGATGAAAAGACATGGAAAAAACTGGTGCTGGCTACCTGTCAAAGTCGGAAGGAACTTCACTGATAGCCTTGCCAGGTGTCAGCCTCTTCACTTCTTCTCTCTCCTCCAGTCTCCCAGGCTGGCAGCGACCAAGGCAGAAGCCGGTGAGCAGCTCCAGGCCAGGCCAGCAGGTAGGATGCAGCCTCCTGTCTCTTGGTTCCCTGGTTTCTGAGATAGTCTTGGTTCTAGCCAAAACACCAGACTAAGCACAAGTCTGGATCGGTTTGCTCTTGCCAGTCTCCTTTCCAGATCCAAAAGTCCTGACTTACAACCAAAAAGTTGTGATAACAAATCTAGACCCACAAGAGAAGGTCCTGGGTTCACATCTCAGAAACTCTCTCTACACACTTTCTCTGTACGTGGAACCATAATCCAGGCTGGCTGGGGCTGGGAGGGAGCCGTGGCATGAGAGCCCTGCTGAAGGTCTCTCTCTTTTTCTCTCAAGAAATAAAGATTTGGGGTCAGCAGGCCATGTAGTGGTTAAGTGCTACACAACCACATGTCTGATCACAGTTTGAATCCCAGAATTGGTGGCTTGAAAAATCACACCAGGCATATGTACATGCATGCCGAAAATCCCAGGAGGAGAATGGAGAAGGGATTGTGGCATGGCCATCCGTCCTAGAGGGTGATTTCTCACTTTCCCTTTCACTGTCTCTCATTCTGTCTCTCTCCAGCAAGTGCATGCATTCTATGGCAAAAACCCTTGAGAGAGAGAGAGAGAGAGAGAGAGAGAGAGAGAGAGAGAGAGAAAGAGAGAGAGGAAGGAAGGAAGGAAGGAAGGAAGGAAGGAAGGAAGGAAGGAAGGAAGGATTAAAAATAAATAAATAAAACAGAAAGTTCTGACTCTGAGCCTAAGCTTCTAGAGCCAATCCTTGCCACCTGTGGACAAATTTCCCTGAGAGTAGACCCCTCTGGTTTGCCTCATCCCTGGTGATGTGCTTCCTGTTACTGACTTCCTAAGTGCTATGTCCTTTCCCTGTGTTGAGTCTCCTTGGGCACCAGCTGCGTTGCTGAACTTCACCTTACTTTCCACCATCTTCTGCACCAAAATTTGCCTAAAGGTCCTATCTTCCATCTACTTTCATTGGCTCTCATTCTACAAAAGGAAGAATATATTTTTTGGAGTTCGTTCGCACCCAGGTTCAAGTCCCAGCTCTATTTTCCTAGCTGAGGGATCTTCAGCAAATTTCCTAATCTTTCCAAGCTGATGCCACACCTGTAAAGTGGGACTCGTAATGCTATGTCAAAAAGATATTGTGAGGGGACCAGCAGTTAGCATAATGGCTATGTCACTGGACTCCCACGTAGTTGACTGCGGTTCAAGTCCCAGACCTGGTGGCTTAAACTCATGCCGGGCATGTGTGTGTGTGTGTGCCCAAGATCCCGAGAGGAGAATGGAGGAGAAGGGATTGCGGCATGGCCATATCCCCCGGGGGGATGATTTCTTGCTTTCTGTCTCTCTGTCCCTCTCTGTCTGTCTGGCAGGCACACGCGCCCTATAGCAAAAACCTCTCCAAAAAAAGAAAAAAAAAGATATTGTGAGGATGACGTAAAATACACGTGACTGTCTAGCAAACAACGCGACTTATATCCAGGACTCGGTACAAAAGTTCCCTTCTTTCCTCTCAGTCCTAGCTGCCTCCACACATTGAAGTACCCCAAGAGAACATAAAGGGTTAAGGAAGATCTATACAAATTGCTATGGGAAGAATCTCAAGGATACATCGTTAAGTGAAAAACACACATACAGAATGCTATTTATAGAATATTGCTATTTTTACCATTAAAAAGATGCAAATATCTCTATTAATAAATATTCCCTTTTATTTTCCATATTCCCTATAGGGAACCAGGGAACAGCACAGAGAAATGGGTGAAAGCTACAGGCATGTCTCTGAAAGAACTTTGCTTGATAACTTTTCCTTTGAAATATGTCATTGTTTTATCATTTTAAAAAATCAGTGCATGGTTGTAAATGCTGCTGGATCCACATGGCCAACTGTGTGGTTCAAGTCCCAGAACTGGCGACTTGAAAAACACACTGGGCACGTGTGCACGCATGCCCAAAGCCCCAAGAGGAGAATGGAGCAGGAGGGATTGTGGCATGGCCATCCCCCTTGAGGGAGGTGATTGCAAACTCTCTCTATTTTCCAGACAAATGCACACATCCTACAGCATTAAAAAATAAAATAAAATAAAAATCCAAAAAGAAACAGAGTACTAAAACTTGAAACAACATAGAAAAGAATAAAACTAACTTACAAGTATTTGTACATGAACTTTTACACAAGGATACTTTTTAAAGTTCATGGAAAAGGAGGAATTAAAATACAAATCTTTCTTGACACAAAGAATTTTGAAACCCTTGACACAAAGAATTTTGAAATCCATCACAGTTGTTTCATAATAGGCATTTCTGTGACGGTTTGGAAAACTGAACTTTTTGAGTTGGTACATGACATAGTGATATATGTCTGGGATTTGCTTTAAAATACTGCAAATTAGGTTAGTTCCTCAGCCTAGTGGTTTAAGGAGGCATGATGGCCCACCCCTATTCAAATCCCAACCCTCTGAGGCTCTGGGGCTTAGATATGGGTGCGCGCACACCAAGGATCCTCACAGCAAGGAGAAATAGAGGAGAAAGAATTGGAATGTGACCACATTCCACTGGGGGCGCTTTCGTCCTCTCTCTCTTTCACTCTTTCTCTCTCTTTTTCTTTCCCTCTCTTTCTGTCTCTCCATCTTTCTCTGGTGAGTACATGTGGCCTCTGACAAATTTTTAAAAATTGCAACTATGCAACTAATTATAAAGTTGTGGTATATAAGGAAGTAGATGAAAAAAGCTTGGCAGAAATACCAATAATTGTTAAAGCTGAGTGATCGGTCACTGGGGTTTGTTTTACCATCCAGTTCTATTTCCATATGTGGTTGAAATTTTTATAATAAAAGTTGAAAATGAATGAAAATAAAAAAGAAACATCTCATTTGTTTGGGGAAAAAAATGAAGTTTAAAGAAAAGAAGTTGGTAGATTAAAATCTCTGGGGGTTGTTAAGATTCTTTTTCTTTTTTTTTTAACTTTAGAGGTTTTTGCTTTAGGGCATGTGCACTCACTGAAGAAAGAAACAGAGACAAAGACAGTGAGAGGGAAAGTGAGAAATCACCTCCTCCCAGGAGAGATAGCCACATTGCAATTCCTTCTCCTCCATTCTTCTGGGACCTTGGGGATACACGCACACCTGTGTGAATTTCAAGCCACCAGGTCCGGGACTTGAACCACAATCAGCCATGTGGAAGTCCAACAATGTATTAACTACACCATCTTCTGGCTCCCCCTAAAATTCTAACTTGAATGCATTATGTATTGCTGACAAAAATATGCAAAATAATTTGGCTTTTGGGGGGAATAGAAAAAGTGGCTGTGTCTAGGTAGTGTTACCAGGATCTGGCCCTTAGTTTTCTAGCTCAAGAGCTCTATTTCGTCGGGACAGCCATAGCAGAACAGCAGTTATTCAACACTGCAATGCTGAGGCCACATGAAAAGGTCCTTGGTTCTCATCCGGAGAGCAGTGTCCTTATGCATTATACTCGTGCCAGGATCCTAGTTGGCTGAGGCTGGGGTAGTGTTGGCATGACGATTCTGTTGAGGGTGACTGTATATCTCTCTCTATTGAGTGTGACCGTCTCTCTCTCTCTCTCTCTCTCTCTCTCTCTCTTTGTGTCTTACTCTAATAAACTGTTTTTTTTTTTAAAGAGTAGTAATTTTTTTTAAAAAAAAAAAAAGACCAGGATAAAAAGTGGGATTGTTTGTGATATTTGTCAAGTCATACAGTTTAAAAGGACAAGATCTAATTTTGGTTACACTTAAATCTATGATAAAATTAAAAATCTAAAGAAAAAAATAACTTTTACCGAAGTTATTCAATTCTTTCAACAATATTAAAATAGGTATGCATACATTTATTTATTACAGCACAGTTTGTAATTGCAAAATATTGGAAACAACTTAAAAGTCCAGACAGGGCCAGCAGGTGTGTGGTGATTAAGTCACTGGATTCCCATATGGCTGACTGCAGTTTGAGTACCGGAACTGCCAGATTGAGAATCATGCCAGACACATGTGTGTGCATGCCCAGAATCCCAGGAGGAGAATGTAGGATAAGGGGTTGCAGCATAGCCTCTCTCCATGGGGGTTGATTTCTCACTTTCTATCTCTCTCTGGGGAGAACACATGGCACCCTATAGCAAAAACCTAAATTAAAAAAAAAAAAAAAAAAAAAAATTAAATCCATGCACAAGAGAATGGTTGAATAAATGATGGAATATCCATGCAGTAAGTCTTATACAACTGGAAAGAAGAATGAAAGATAGAAAGAGTAAAAGAAAGGAGGAAGAGAAAAGGAGAGTAAGAAACTCTCTGTAAACTGATGTGGAATTTCCAGGACATATTGTTTAGTGAAAAAGTAAAATGGAAAAGAGTACCTATACTATGCTCTCTTTTTATAATAAAGAAGGGGACGGAAGAAAACATATATGTATCTGTTTTATTTGTTCAAAAAGAAACAGGGGAGAATAAACCAGAGACTTCTGAGATTAGTTAACCACAGGGAACGATAATAGGGAAATAATAGAAGGAATTGGGGTGGGGACATGGAAATGCCACTTCCCCAAGACTGGTTTCCATAATTCTGACTTTTAGGAGAGCATTAATGATTCACATGCTCCAAAAAAGAAAGAAGGGAGGGAGGGAGGGGATGAGGGAAAGACAGAGAAAGAGAAAGAATAAAAGAAAGAAAATGAAAAAAAATTAACAAGTAGAAGAGAAAATTGTTTTATTATTTAATAATTTCCTTTTTAAAAAAAAACCAGTGCATATGATCAGATTACTGCTTACTTAGTGGTTTCGAAATGTTTTCTTTAGATTTTATACTTAATTTCTTTACCTCTACCATGAAAAAACAGATTAGAAATAGTTTGGCCTCCAAAATTATTAGAATAAAACAGAATTTAACTTCTTTTATTTTTTAAAAGAAGTTGCCAGAGGGTGCTTGCACTCACCAAAGAGAAAGAGAGAGATGGGAAAAAGCTGGAAGGTACCTCTGCAACATCACGGGTAACATTTAGGGTAAACTCACGCAGGGGCATGAGATGTCAGTGGCCAGGTTTTGTCACTACTCATTCTTTCTCTTGTCACTCTATTGCCTGTCTATAAAATAATAATATATTTTTTAATTTCCTATTTCATAAGGGACTTCAATCAGCTTATATTTGAAAAACCCAACTTGTAGTTCCAAAACCTATGTGATAAAGTTTCCCATTTAGATCACATATTTCCCTAAATAGACACATATATATGCTCGAACTACAGAGTTAGGCACAGCACATGCTGGAATACAGAGCTGACATGCGAAGGCCCACCTGGAGCCAATTCACTCCTTTTTTTCTTTTAAAGAATTATCTCATTGGGACCAGCAGTTAGCCTAATGGCTATGTCGCTGGACTCCCACGTAGTCGACCACGGTTCGAGTCCCAGACCCGGTGGCTTAAACTCACGCCGGGCGCGTGTGCGTGCGTGCCCAAGATCCCGAGAGGAGAATGGAGGAGAAGGGATTGCGGCGTGGCCATCCCCCCTGGGGGGTGATTTCCTGCTTTCTGTCTCTCTGTCTCTCTCTGTCTGTCTGGCGAGCGCACGCGCCCTACAGCAAAAACCTCTCCAAAAAAAAAGAATTATCTCATTTAACTTTATTTATTTATTTATTTATTTACTTATTTTAACTTGACCAGAGAGAGAACGAAAGAGAGGGGAAAGTGAGAAATTAAGCCGCCAGGTCTGGGACTCGAACCGTGGTCAGTCATGTGGGAGTCCAGCATCCTTAACCACCACGCCACCTGCCAGACCCACCAGTTCACTCCTTAGCAGATGATTCTATTTCCTAGGAGTCCATCATCACTGTAGTACAACAAAATTCTGTATCCCTAAATTTAACTACCTGCAGTAAAATAATGAGATCATCATCTCCTATGATATTAAAAATATGATTAAGATCTGTGGAAGTTTGGACCGGATAAACCTTTCAAATCATTCCAACCCCAACATGTACTGCTTATGAACTATATCTATTCTAAATTAGGAATAAAAGCAACTTATCGATGGCCTTTTCAAACCATGAACTAAGGTAAGAAGTTACATAGAACAAACACATGAGTAATCTGGGCAGTGTCTGAGCGCTCCATGTATGTACTCAGTCATGTCTGTTTCAAAGCATGAAGCGATAATCAGCGCTTATTGAAAAGCAAGGTAGAAAATTGGGTATGAGTGCCTGCCCTGAGAAGGAGCCGTTCACATAGTCCATGGCTCAGGGCCTTCCCTCTGGGATTATGTCAATCTCCACGTTGCTTCCATTAGTGGAAGGGAAATGGCTAACAGCGTCAGAGAGTGGAGCCTCAGGCTTTCCCGCTGCCATTAGGGCCATGGGTAACACCAGCTTCATCTCTGCACTCACTGTAATTTTGGTTTTGTAGTGGGCATGTTGTGCGTGCGTTCCTTGTAAGAATTTCGTTCTCTGCATATGTGTGCTCGGGAAAAACGCTGTGGACATACTTTCCTTGCTACAGATGAGAAGTGTTTTCTGCTCTCCCTGCTTTAATGGATTCAACTGAGGTAGAGAGTGCTAATGTGAATGCGATCATCGTAAGCAAGAGTATCAATTTAAAATTTAAACCAGAAAACAAAATTACCAGCATGAAAACTAAATGCAATTTAAAATAGATTACCCTTATCAACAAAGGTATAATTACTCTCCAACTGAAAGACCAACTCAGTTACTGATCAAGATATACACACACACATACATACGCACAGCTTGTATCGAATGCAGAGTGGCGGTGTAACATTTAGAAATTTACTGAAAACCAACTTCATTAAATGAATCATGTTTTTTTACTGATTTACTTGAAAATTAAAACTAGTCAGTGAATGTTATGAAATCATAACCAGAAAACTGGTAAATCATATCACACTTTTTAGTGAAAAATAATGCTTTTAGAAAAGAGTAAATTTTCTAGCTTTATACATTTTTTACTAATGTGCTATGGTAAGATGATTTTCTTCAAAACCCTCAAGAGTAAAATAATTGTATTAAAAGCCTCAATATCACGATTATCTTTCTCAATCATTTGCTTTTACTATGTATTTGTAGAAATTTCTAAACGTTTCAGTACTTTAGGGAGATTTTCCACTAATTCTAACTTTACACTTCAATAAAAAAGTTTCATGACTTTTTAACTTTGTACTTGTACTAGTTGATCTATTTCCAAATTTAATATTTTGTAACTAAAGGTAGTGTCATCCCCATCACTGGTAGAAACTGTTAATACTTCAGGGACCAGCAGATGGCATTGCGGTTACATCACTAGACTCCCACATGGCCAACCATGATTCAAGTCCAGGACTCGGTGCCTTCAAACTCACGCTGTGCATGTATACATGCATGCTCAAGATTCCAGGAGGAGAATGGCAGAGAAGGAGAAGGGAATGCAGTGTGGCCATCCCCCTGGGTGGTGATTTCTTGCTTTCTGTCTCTTTATCTCCTGTGTCTCTCTGGCAAGTGCATGCACCCTATAGCAAAAACTCCCCAAAACAAAGCAAAACAAAAATATTCAACATGTGAATTTTTTTTTTGACCAAAGGGCACATGCACTCACCAGAGAGAGACAGAGAGATAGAAATTGGAAAAGTGAGAAATCATCTCCCAAGGGGGCTGTCCATGCTGCAATCCATTTTCCTCTTGGGATTTCGGGCATGCACACACATGTGCCTGGCATAATTCTCAAGCTGCTGGCTCCAGGACTCAAACCATGGTCCACCATGTGGGAGTCCATTGTCTTAACCACCATGCAACCTGCTGGCCCTGGTGAGTTCTTCTTTAAGTTCCCCCCCCCCCATGAGCAAAAGAGAGACAGAGAGACAGGTATCTCCAACAGAGTCCTCCCTCCACCATTCACCTGCAGTCTTAGCTGGCCTGGGTCACGGATACGTGTACACTCTACATGCTCAGAGAGGCCCCAGGAGGCCCTGGGACACCTGCACCTCCCCCTGACCCAAATAGGCTGTTATTTGTGTCTGACAAAATGACAGCATTTGGGCCTTAGGATAAGCAGGAACTCGGGTAGCAACAGCAGGAGACATACTATGAGTGATGCAAAATGCGGAATGGCAAAGCCATCGCCTCACAGAGACTCAGTTGACTGAATTCCAAAACAGGAAGCTGTGCTTTTTCACAGCTTTACCATAAGAAACAGAGTCCCCAGAGGCAGGTATTCACAGTTGAAGAGTTATTACAGTCCCTAAGCCAGGAATAAATTGAGAACTCTTACACTAGGGAGTAACGTCTTTTTATGTACTAATTGTCATTATTCCTTCTTTATATAGTCACCTCCACATTCAAGGGAAAAAGTAAGAAATACTAAAGGGCAGATAGGAA